>VWPU01005313.1:0-59185 GCA_013398955.1 Callaeas wilsoni | reverse complement strand
ACCCCTCATACAATCACCGATGAATGAGTTAAACAACATCTCAGTTCCACCCTGGCTTTCGGCTTACTGCTCCCACAGAAGCCACAGCGTGGGCTGTGAGAGGAGAGTCCTGTTTGGGCACTCACTGGCTTACAGTGATATTAATGGCCTCACAGATCTCATGATTAATACCTATTATCATGAAACAATTGAGGAATCCCCACATGAGCTGTATGAAATTTAGTACATCTCCCTAGTAAATTTATTAGGGGCGAATACAGAGAAGCTTTTCCATTCAGTCTACAGCCCATCAAAGTCTGTGCAGGATTGCAGATTCTGCCTTGTGTGCAGCAGTTTGATGGCTGTTTTGTGCCAGGTGGTAAAAGACGTCCTGAAGGCTTTCAGCATCTCAGGTATCTGGTTGGAGTTGAAGTGTAGGAGAAATATGTTGTAGTTTGCAGCCTCCTTCAAACCCTCTGCATCAGTTCTCTCATTTTTCAGTCCCTCAGCTTGAACTTTTTCAGTCATCCTGTGTGGGTAAAGATGGTGAAAACACGGCCTGTGCTCCTGGGGAAAAGCTGTAGGAAATCTGGCAGTAAAGTTATTGACCTCGGGAACTAGCCTAGGTATGTCAGGCTTCATTAAATTTTAGAATCTGTATTGTTTGATAACATGAGACAAGCACAGCCCCTTAAGATGGTGTTTGGTTGTGAATTATCTGGTGAGACCTGACCATGCTGCTTGTTTTTACTCAGATCATTAAGCAAGTGTAAGATCAACAGTAGCCTTGCCCTGGAATACTTAGTTCTTTCAATTATATCAGCTGCAGTTTTATTCTGAAATGTTCAGATTCTTGAAATTAAACTGAGAGCTTAGGTCCTACCACTTGTCACCTCAGTGAAGCAGGAAATTCTGTGGTTATGGATTCTACTGTGATTTGTGTTTTATTTTTCACAGTAATTGATTGTCATCACAACTTGGGTCATTTAGAGTAGCTGGTTGTGTGATGTTTCTATCAGGTTTTCTCTGTTCTCTTGGTAAATGCACCAGTTTGGTTTGGGATGAGTCACGTGTCAGAGTCAACAGCATCTATTTGTATTCTTGCATCGTTTCCAAACAGACAGAAATGGAAATCAAGATTTGAGAGCTAAAAGAAAATAGATGTAGTATTTAATGTTAGAGTGACTACAATATTTAATTCCACGTTGTTTGATCTACTTGTCTGATTTGCTAAGATAAAAGATAAAAATCACTTTAATTTCATAAAAGAGAAATTTCATCAGAAGGGTATGTATTGTACACTTCAGTAGCTAAATCCCAAAATTCATAGAGTTCCCAGAGGAAGGGTTATAAATTAGTCTTGTACAGTGATATTGTATAAAACCGGGAAGAACTGTAGAGTATAAAACAAGAGTAGAAAAAATTATTTAAACAATGTGAACTCATTGCAAAATTTGTGCAACTTAAGACTGAACTAAAAGATGCCATGCTGGGTTGGGTTTTTTTCCAGCCCCAAGAATATAATTTCCCTTATAAATTTTACTATGATTTTCACAATATTAGGAAAAAAAGACATACTCATTCTGTCTGCATGGGGATGTGTTGCCTTTTTTGTTCTCTTGTCTTTCATGTGTTCAGCTCTCCTCTCCAGTTAATTATACTATCATTTAAAATATAACAGAATTATACAATTTAGATTTAATTAATGGGAAAATGTTCACTTGTTTATAGTTTTATAGAGTAATTGCAAAGCAGTGACTCGGAAGACTTTATCATGGAGCTACAGGAAAGAGCTTGGATACAGTGGAGATGATTTGCCAAGTAGATGTATTATATACTGATGAATGCAGAGATAAAAACGCTTTTCTTTGCTGAGAGGTAATGAAATGGACTTCGAGATTAATATCATTCTGACAAGGGAAATATTCAATCTATTTCTCTGCTGAAAGTCCCAGTCTTCCCTCTCAGCAATGCAAAGTGCAGAGGTGACAGAGAAGTATCCAGGCAATGGGAGGTACTGAAACTACAGAGCAGCTTTTGTACTCCAAATAAAAATAAAAGTGGGTTCTTTTCACAGCCCAGCCTGATGTATATGCTGGCAAAATAAATCAAGTTCTGGCCAACTACAGATAGTTGGAATATTTTCCAGAGAACTCCATTTACCAGGAGTCCTGTAACTATCCAGACTATCAAAAGAGGGTTTTCCTATGAAACTGCATGTGACATGGGAAGCAAATTAATTTGTAGTTTTATTGACAAAGGTTATCTGACACAATACCACGATGTATTGTTGCAAAAATTACTGCCCACTAAGTGAAAAATGTTGGAAGAGATGGGCAAGGAATGTCTTGTGAGTATGAATGAACCTAACATGTGCCAGGCACGGGTAGGTGGAATGTGCCACTTGACAAATTATTCTATTTTTAGCACCCAAAGCTTCTTCATATGCTTCCAATGTGGAGACGAGCCTGGTTTGTGTGAGTGAGGCAGCCAAAGCGAGTTGCCAGTTGTGGCCTTTCCCTTGGCTCTCCATGCTCTGGCTTTGCAGAGGGAAGGATCCCGCGGCAGCTGCGGCACGGGGCCGGCCCCTGGCTGTAGCCATGGTGTGGAATTTCCCCGTGTTCAGGATATTTAGACAGCAGCACACTTACAAATGTGTTGTAAAATTGGACGCCTGCCGGGGAAGGCTTGGGCCTCCTGGTTTACTTACTAAGCCCATGTTTCAATGGAGAAGCAAATTTGATTTTTCTCCCCCCTCCCTCTCTTCTTCTTTCTCTTTTCCCTCCTCCCCCACCCCTCCTTTGCTAAAGAGGCATCAGTGACTGGTGAGAAGAACTGACCAACTTGACCTCCTCTCCCACTGGTGGTCATGAGAATAATACAGGAGGAGGTCAGAGGTCAGCTTTTGAATACTCTTAGGAGCTAATTTATTACAAGGAGGGAGTTTCACATTGGCTGAATTATTTTCTTGAAGAGAAGACCACACTTGAGTTTGTTTATGCCTTGTGTTCATTGAGAGTTCTCTTTAGGAGCCTTTCTATGCACCTGTGCAGAGCACAATAACAGCCCTTTTCTGCAAGGCGGAATAGCCGACAGCCAGAGGGAAAATGGGCTGGCCTGGAGCAGAACCTGCAGTTATTTGATTACAGAATGTAGTCCGGAGGGGCTTTCCATTGTAATTCCCTCTCCCCACCCCCTTCTTTTGCCCTTATCCTGCTGCTGGGTGTTTTTTGGCTGGTGGAACATGGGGAAGCTGGGATGGGGGAGGAGGGAAGGAAGACAAGCACGTTTGCGCAGACATCATACTGAGAAATAAAGGCACAAATCATTCAGGATATAAGGATCTGGCTTTAAAGACAGTCAGTGACAGTAAAAGCTGCTGTTCTCTCAGTGCTTCCATTTGCTGTTGGGGTACAAGAAAATTATATATTCTGCTTGCATTTCTAGTTGCCTTAGCTACCTATAACACTGAGATACCTTATGACTTATGAGTTTGGAAATTATTCGCCTAGATTTAAGTGTCCTGGCTACACTTAATCTCTCTGCTGCTCGGCTACAGCCCAGCAACGTCCTCTCTGTCATCCCACTTGGTTTTGTACAGTGTCTGGTGATATCTCAAGCATCACTTGCCCTCAGACAGGGCAGCTGTGGCTGCATATTCTATTGAGACTCCCATTATCCCGAAAATCTTGACCTATTGCAGTGATTTTTCTTTTTACAAAACAACCTCCAGCCTTTGTTTGCAGTTTAAAGAAGGTCTGTTGTGCATTAGGAGGTGCTGTACATTAAGCTCTCTGTGCGCTGAAATCTGTAACTTTGCCTGAATGTTCTACTGATTTAAATTTGTCCAGATTGTTGGGGAAAAACTCTGAAAGTGAAATTCATGTAAACAAAGCAACTTTCTTTTGAACACAGTGGGATTAGGAGGCTGAGCCTTCTTAGCACTGAAACTTGGGTTTGTTGGGGGAGTTTTACATATTCTGCATTTTCAAGCACCAGGACTAGGTAAAGCTCAAGCTTTAAACGTGCTCATTAGCTTTGTCTAAGCAGGCAAGAGGTTGGAGCCACTCTGGGGAGCTTGAGAAGGAATTATGTAGTTCCCAGAGCTGAAGTCAAATTTAAGGAAAGCAGACTTTCTGCCTACAAGATTTCTCCCTGCCTCCACAGTTGGTATTTTGTCTTAAATATCAAGACAATTTGCCTGTTAGAATATTGGAGGGAGATTTACAGCGATTTAGCAGATATTGCTGGCAAACATTTATAAGTGTTATGATAAAAAGCTCATCTCCACACAGACACAAGAGCAGACAGGGTTCCCTCCCTGGGCCCTTCCAAGGCTGTCACAGCTCCATGGTCCATCAAGGTGTGATCACAGATTGAGGGGGTCACAGCCTGGGGTTTGGTGCCCATTTTGCGGTACAGGCTTCTGGATTCAGCCTCTGAGGAGTTTGTTTAATATCACCTGAGGGAGCAGTGGACTGCACAGCTGGCTGGGTGCCGGTCGCTGACAATAGTAAAAAATCTTAGTGCAGGCAGAACATTATCACAGTAGGAGCTGTGATGATAAAGCCACAGACCATAGTGATGAAACCGAAAGAAAATAGTTACATTTTAGTGTAGATCTGGAGGGAAGGAAAAAAAAAAAAAACCACCCAGACATTTTTCCATGCTCTTTGAATATGTGGAGTCAGTGATGAGTCCCAAGACTTCAGAAAACAAGCACCATCCTGGCAGAGGCATGGACCCTGTGGCAGCCTGGTAACAGGAGAAGTCAGATATTCACACTTCCACCAGAGCATCTGAGCAGCATCCTGAGCCAGGTGCTTTTCATTGTGGCTGCACTGCGCCATGGAACAGGAAGACATCTGGGAAGTGGCGCTGCTGTGCTGAGAGAGCGGCTGTAACTGAGCACGTGCTCCCCACCGTCCCCTCCTTCCACGCTGTGGCACTCGGGCCTGCCCCGTGTTCCCCTGATTCTGTCCTTCAAGTTACGGGATCTGGAGGCCAGAAGCTGTCATGTCTCCCACCTGCGCTGTGTCCACACCCCTCAGAGCGGTGCAGATGCTGGGATCTGCCAGCCGAGGTTTCTGTTCTGTGGCACGGGCGCTGCTGGCGGGCTGGGCCTGCGCCGTTGTGGGCACCGACACACCAACCTTCCTTAAAAGTGGGCCTCTGCTTTATTCCCTATTTTCTCTGCTGGTTTCGCTGTGCCACGTGTTGGCTTTTCTGTGCTTACGGAAGAGCCTCGTTCGCAAGGGTTTTACTGATAAAACACAAACAGGGAAAGCAGAGCTGAGCCAACGTGTTGACATTGAGCAAACAGGCTGGATACAGTGCCCACGTCACTGCTGGCTGGGGGGCCGACATGGCCTGAGCTTTTCCAGGATGACTCCATTGGATTGCGTTGCGTTGCGTTGCGTTGCATTGCACTGCATTGGGTTGCACTGCGTTGCATTGGATTGGATTGGATTGGATTGCATTGGATTGCATTGGATTAGATTGGATTGACCACACGCCAGACTACCGTTTACTTCACAGGGGAAGGAATTTCTACACCCATGGAGTTCAACAGCCAAAACAACACTGTGTTAGTAGTTAATGTTGATATATCAGTTTTGCTGAGTGAAGCAGCACCTTCGTTGCTGCTCACACCTGGTGGAGCCTCGCCTGTTTCAAAGTGGTCATGTCTAGGAATAAAATGATACCTAAAGCTTCAGCTGCTTCCTCAGATATATTAGTACGCCGGCATGCTGGCCGGGCTGAGATGGCAGCAGCTTGTCCAGGAGTGCCCAACACAAAGGCAGAACACCCTGTGGCACCCTGGTGCCTCGCTGACTTGCTTTCCAGCCCGTGCGGTGAAAGGCACTTAGCCTAGCGTGCCTGGGGCTTATAAATAGCCCATGCGTGACCAGAAAATTAATGAGCGAGGTGGCTCCTCCGGCCGGTGTTCCAAGGGTTTATTGTAGAAGCTCCCTCAAAGGGGACTGGAAACGAAGAGGACAAGATAGTAGCTTGAGCGGGCTTAAAAGGGATACAGGGAAGGGGGCAGGGATGACATAGCACTGGCCTATAGGAAGAAGGGAAGGGCGGGACAGGTCTGGTTACCTTTCCTTAGGAGATACAAGGGGTGTCTGTCCACTGTCAGTCAGACAGAGCAAGCCTACATCAGGTCACAGGAATTCAGTGGGAGAAGCCATCCTCACGGAGGGGGTTTTACTCTTTGCACCCAGCCCACCAAACCTCTTTTTCTGGGCTCTGTGGCCCCCTGGCCACCCTTGTGGTTGGTTCATTCACCACAACACTCAGAGGGTTGTCAAAGGAGGATCTTGCAGTTCGCGTCATTTTTGATCAGCAAGGGAATGTGTTCAAATGTGCTTCTTGCATGTGAATTTCTTAGGGATACAGAGAGAAGGCTCAGTAAACCCAAAAGTTTTAAATGAAATTGGTTGCAGTTTATGTGTTTAATATATTTAAATCTTTGGTTCTATACAGAATTAAAGCTGGTTTTTAATTTAATTAACTATCAAATAATTACATACACAGTCTCATGAGCATACTTAACATTTTACTTATTCATGTGTAACAGCTCTCTGCTTTATTCCCTCCTGGGAAGACTTTATTTCTTTTTCTACCTTTTCAAAATACAGGCACTTCAGCAACCTAGCTAAATTAAGTGATAATGAATATTTAGTAAGGATAATAATCTGTGGAGGTGTTTTTTTTCTTTTATATGTTAGTGACACTGAGAGTCTGTATGGATCACTCACAGCCTTTTTCTATTCTCTTTTCATTTACATTGTTTTCCACTCGAGGAAGTCTTGATTTCTAAGAATGAACGTACAGTTTATGACTGATAACAACTTCTTTTTGTATTCCAGCATTATGATGGTCTGCTGAAACACTGTGGTAGACAGTAAGGTTCTTCATGTCTGTTCTACTTCGAAAACAGAAAAATTTTCTATTTTGATTTATAACATCTTACCTATTTTTAGAATAGGCAATCTGACAGATTGAAAACTGGGAGCCATGAAGGTTAAGAAAGATTTTTATGATGGCTGAAAGAGTGTCAAAGGAGTAAACACAGTGATTTTATAGTGGATCATCTACGCTATATAACCAAAAAAGTTCTAATTTCCACTTATAACAGGTATACAGAAGTGATAATTAAATAATTCTTCCTGGAATTTGGTTCTGTCACAAATAAGTGATGTCACACAACCTTATTCTCAAACTAAGCATTCATAATGTTTGACAGTCTAGGGAAACGTAACTATTGATACATCTATTTAAATTGTTTTGGGATTTTTTAAAATTCTTGTCAAGTCTGCTGTTTGTAGACTGATTTTAGAAAACAGCTTATTGAGCAGGTTTTTTGTTAATTTAATAATTCTAAAACTTTTAGAAGAGCGGGCCCTGCATGAGCACTTTGTATGCATGCATACAATTATCCACCCTGTAAAAAAACCTAATTTTTACCCTTTTCTAAGGGAAAAACATTTGTGCAATAAAGAGTAAACTGGAAGAGTTTCAAAATTATATCTTCTCTAGAGAGCTGCTGGTTGCTTAGCTGGTGTGCTCCTGGGTTGTATGCTGAAAATATCCCAGTTCTGGCAGGGACAGCTGAAATTAAGGCTTTCAGAGGGTGAAGGCTGTTTGCAGGATCTCCTGCTGAGCCTGCTAAGACAGATATTGTGGGGTAATTTCTGGAGTTTTGCCAGTTGCAAACAGGGGGCCCCACCAAGCCTATTAAGGTAGGAATGAGGTTGGAATGCCACACTTTGCTACGCTCTGTTTTCCACTGTCCCTGCTCTGCTGACCACCAGAGTAAAAATAAATTAGGGGAATTTTTTTTTTCACTGTAATGTCTGCCATTCCTTATTACATGTTGTAATTTATAAATAGTTCATCTGATTAACTGTGATTTTGTTTATTTTTCTTAGTACAGAATAGAATAATAAATATTTTCTCATTGACCTCCCTCCTTGTCTCTGCAAGTAGCAGGACAAGATGACATACATCCACTTTATTTTGTTATGAAGCCATAAATCTTTATTGGCCTTTTGCTGATGTTGTTTAGGAGGATCAAAATTAAAATACAGCTTTTACATACTATTTTAAGGTTTTAAAGAATGTTGTCATTAAAAAGTCCTGTCAATCTAGCTCATTTATGGTTCACTAAAGTGTTGTATCTCAGTTCCCAGGCCTCAGCTACCCATTGTGAGACTGATTTTCTTGTAGGGTGGAAGGTGTGGCTCAGGACAGAAACAGAGTTGTTGCCTTGAAATTGGGAAAGGCTACTGCCTTGCCATAATACTTCCTGAAAGTCAGGCATTTTGGAGTTTGGGTGTCCAGTAAGGAGGTTTTCTAGAGTGGATTTATTAAATCAATAACTTTATGGGTCTGAAGCAGACTCCTTGCAATGTGGCATAAAGCATGAGGTGCAGAAATTTGGAAAGGAATGTTTTGGGTGGGGTTTTTTTTTTTGGGAGGGGAAGTGTTTGGGTTGTTTTTTTTTGTGCAGGTTGTTCATCTTGGAATAATTTAGCATTAAAGTACTCTACTGTATGTTGCACACAGATGTGGTTTAACACACAAACTGAATAGCCTATTGCTCTTTTCTTAGGGTTTCAGAGCTAAATTTTATAGGTTTTGGCAGTCTGTACCTAGAAGTCTCAAAATTTTTCTATAAGCAATATCTTGTGGCCATAAATTATCAGAACCATTTTAGGTTTGTAAAAAGCCTACATAAGTCTCCCTGTAAGCACAACAATAAAAAGTGCAAATGTGTTTAGTAATGTTTCTTGGGTCACCATTGCTCTGAGTTGCGTGTAACAGTACCCTAAAAACTACAACTGGAAGCCTATCTTATTACCTATTTGTTAACTCCCACCATAACATACTGCAGTAATAAAATCACTAAGCTGTGCTGTTTATTGCCCTTTTGATATGTGGCAACATAAGTGGACCACAGGCACTCTAAGATAAAACAGGAGGAGGCTGTTTTTCAATATTAATAGTGCAGATGTCAGATCTTTGCCTCCTTGGAGCCAACAAACCAAGTTTGATTGTTGTGGGCTTTCTGGGTAGTTGACTTCATGCAACCTCTGGGTTCCTTATTTACTGGTAGAGAGAGAGCATTGCTCAACACATGGCTGGCATCGCTCTCAGTCATTCTGAGGGAACACTATCTAAATGACTGAACTGTTATTGGAAACATCCCTGCAAGTTCAGCGCTGCTCTGTGCTTTATGAACCTATAGGAAAACATGGTTCTTGCTTCAAAGAGCTCATAATGCTGTTCAAAATAAGGCCCACCACTTCAAAAGAGGGATACAGGACAGGAGGGAGGGAAGGCGGGGAGAACTGAGGTGCTTTTGTCCAGTGGGGCACAGCAGAATCAGGCCTTTAGCTCCTCACTGGTCTGAGCAGCTCAGTGTAAAGGGCTTTAATTGTGGTTGTTCCAGCCAGTCCCCTTTCCCAAGAGTGTGCCCCAGTTTGCAGCAGGACTTGATCTGAGTCCAAACCCTGCTGTTTCCTCAGCAGGGCTGTGACCCAGATCCACCAGCAGCTCAACAGCTGCAGAGCACCCGCTGCTGCTGAAGGAAGTGTCCAAAGCCAATCTGGAAGGGCAAAAGTTGGATAAAATTTCTGCTGTGCACCTGATCTGCTGCAATTTCACTGTAAATAATTTAATAATAACCTGCCATGTGCATTTTTTTCACCCAGTTTTCTGATTGCCCCATGACTTTACATAAATGTTGGGTTGTGAAGATGATGTCATGGTTCACCCAAAGGATTCTTATTTTTCACATAGTCAGTGGGAAAGATGTAAAATTTTGTTGTTCAGTTAATGATGTTGCTGATATCTCCTTGGCAGGTGATTGACAGGCTATGCTGCAGCAAAGAGTGAATCTTTAATGTCTCTTGGCTTTTAATACTGATTAAAAAATACATAAGTTAGATTGACTCAAAGGGAAAGAGAACTCGGGAACACTGGAGAAGGTGCAGTGCGGCTATTAGCTAGAAAAAATGTGGGATTTCTTTTTTTTTTTCTGAGCAGGGACTATTACTCTATATGACTGTGGGAAACTGAGTTTCTCCCCCACAGTCGGCCGGGCAGGCGGCTGATCTGGGTCTCCCATTATATACTCAGTAAATGACAAAGCAGCTATGGTATTAAGGGGGTCCCATCCTCATTTTTATCAGAGAATTCTTCTCCAGGCTGAGAAGCTTCCCTTATCACAGCTGCTGGGAACCTGCCCTTTAGGGATTTTGTTTTCAGCTCATGATGATTTCTCACAAAACCACTGAAAAACATGGTTTTGGAAGCTCTGTTCCAGAGGTGATGTTGGGGGAGGATAGGCAATATATATATATATGCTGTGGATACATCTCAGAGTAGAAAAAGCATCATCCTAAGCAGCTCAGAGAAACTTTATTTTCTTCAGTCTCTGGAACTGGAGGCTGCACATCCTGGAATAAATGGTGTACTTAAAAATTGGTGTAAAATAGACTTCAATGAGGCTTAGCTCAAAATTAGCCCAGCTGTGTATTTGTTCTACTGGCCACAGAAGTCTTCTCTGTGATCCCAACACCCTCATGTTTCTTTTTCCTTGAACTTTGGGGAAGCCCTGCATGCTCAAAGCCTCACGTTATCAGTGTCCCTTTAAGGCCAGCTCAAACCTGAGCCTGTTCCTATTGGATTTGCTGTGTTCTCACTGGCAGATGATCTTTCATCCCTGTCTGTGTGTCAATGCTTCTGGAACTGCAGTTGCTGAAATACTGTTTAGTAGAAGCAGGCCTTGAGCAGGGCTGCTCAAACAGCACAAAAAGCTCCCCCCAGCTCTTGTATGAGCACTTCACTGACTGCTGAAATACTTTGTAAGCAATATATATATATTTCAGGTACTTTTCAGCTATTCTAATAATTTCTAATGTAGAAGGTTACTCAGTGTAGTTAATCGTCTTGCAAAAAAATAGAATAAAATTGCCAAACCTTCCGACTACTACCAGCTAGTAGTTGTTCTATCACACAATTGGATTTGAAAAATGCTGTAGGAGTAAAAAACAGCCAGCAACTTGAGTGCACAGCCAGCTTCTGTTTGTGTGTTGAAGTGAAATCTATTCTGTAGCTCTGTCCTGCCCACGTCTGGACTTGGCCATTCAGTGTGAGAGTCTGAGGGTGAAATTCAGCCAATGCCGTATAACAGTGCCACAAACCCTCACCAGATCACTTTACAGGTGTCATTTTTTTTGGCTAAGGAGAGAATTAAAACTTGTCCTTCCATTCTCTTGCCCCATGCTCTGACTGTGACTGACCTTTGTCATTCCCAAGTAAAGCAAGAAGATGATTCTCTACTTTCCACTACTCCTCAAAACAGAGAAAGAAAAGTCATGCCTGGGAGTGGCTGGCAAGAGAAAAAAGGAGTTGGGAGTCTGTTTAAAGCAGACCTTTAAATCAATGTGCACCTCAAAAGATGCAGAGGGCGCTCAGACACCAAAGGAATAATCGGTGCATTGAGCTGCTCTGCTTTAATTTGTGCCCCGTGACTCTGTAAAACCTCTTGTATCCTATAGTTAAAATTGCTAACCAAGTGATTACACCTTCAAGTGAATGGTGTTTCAAGGGTTTTTTTGCATTTGGGAGGGTGTTTTTAATTGTTTTTAGGAGAATGAAAGCTACTCAAAGGAATATGTCTGGCAATAACAGTTGAATTTTATTTTAAGGATGAAAGACAGCAGCCATTGTATACCAAACATTCCCTTCTTCCTTAGGTATAATGTGTCTAAAATTATGACAGCGTTATGCTTGGAAATGTAAATTGTTCCTTTGATAAAATATTTAAAGGTACATAAGTTTGTGCATTTGGATACCTAAACCCAAAACTCAGCTCTACTATTAATACGTGGCCTAAGATTTCCTGACAACTTTCTGCAGTATCTCAACATCCCCATGTAATAATCAAAACTGTCTCTTGTCTTCTCTTAAATTTAGGCTTCAAAACCTGGCTTGAGGAAAATAGAGGTATCTTGGCTTTCTTACTTTTTTCTCTCATATGTTTATTTAAGGCAGGTTTTCAGATGTGATCAGCGTCCAACACTATGAAATCTGTTCTTTTCTGTTCACTAGGCATGGAGGTGTAAGATTTAACTTTTTCCAACTCCAGTTATCTGTGCTGAGTTTCTTTTTGTTGTTTGTCAGCCTTTTTGACAATCTGCCCTTGACTATGCCTGCATAATTAGAGATGGTATATGGAACAATACCTAGAGTGAAGAGGTACTCTCCTTTTCATTTTAAAAAATGTTTCTAGTTCTCAAAAATGGTTTCATTTAGGTTGAAACTGTCCATTTTTACTGCTATGTGAAAGAAGTGTTTTCTCCAAACTTAAGCCTGTTTATGTTTGTTTTTCTGGCTGAGAAAAGTATTTTTTCATATGATGCATGCATAGAAAAGCACATAGATAGTGTATTTTAAGTTGTAGTGTAGTTGAAATGGGAAATAATTATTATGATGATGATACTAATACTAATTTGCTCTCCACCCCGACGATTCTGGAGTTTTTGAAGGGTCATAATCCCTAGACATACATCTCAAGAAAATCTGTTTTGGTGTGACTACATTACACGGGTTTGATGAAAACAGTTTGTGCAGGCACACTGGCCTTTTTTATGCTTTTCCACTCTTTGATCTTCATCTTTGCAAGGATCACTCACCATTCCATTGATCCTATATATATAAGAAAGCAGAGTTGGTTTCCATTTGTGTTGGTTGAGCTGACAGCGATGGTAGGTGAGAGTTTGTGGGTTTGTGCTCTGTAGCCCATGTCTCTGTATTCTAGTTCCTAACAGTTATTTCATAGTTTTTCCAGAAGCTGTAGTAAGTTATTGCTTAAATGAATATTCCATATTTGTGGCATGTGAAAGCATGAGAAAAAGGCATTACTCTAATCCAGCTCTTATGTGTCATGGTTGAGCTGTACCGATCACATTTTCATGGTTTCCCAAGGAGAGGAAGGTTATGAGATCATCCCCTGTGTCTTTGGTTTTGGCAGTCTCCTCCCTTCCTCCCCCTCTTTCTCCCTTTGTCTTCACCAATAACTTTTGAACCCCCTGGCTGAGTTCAGTCTCATTTTAAAGAGCAGAAGTCTGAAATTTATTAAATTCCTCGAGGTGTAATGAATACTGGCAGTCAGGTAGTGGGGAGATACTCCAAGGAGTTGTCCTCCACGGAGGAAAAGGCCTCCAGTGTAAAATGGAACCCTTGTTAGAGTGCAGATTATCAGCACAGGGGCAGCTCTAAACAAAGACATTGTTTCATGAGCCCTACTGTTTGCAGATATGTTTGGGTTTAGACTGCTAAATGTTGTGCTTTGTGTCAGGATTAATCACAGAGGTGCTCCTGCATGGGAAATTTATGGGAACATTTTGCAGGCAGACGTGAATTTATTTTCTTTACTTATTTGCACTCTTGTGTGTGTGTGACACCAGCCTCCTGGGGGATGCAGACACACACACTCCTCACCAGCCTTTGGGGCTGGCCTTTCAGAGCTCAGCTCTCCACTGTCTCTGCTTCTGTTCCTGCTTATAGACAAATGGAAACGTTCATTAACCTGAAAATGAGATGTTTTATACAAACCTATGGAGTGGCTGTGTTGCAAAGGTGAAGCAGTTCAACTGTGAAAGCCTCTTGGAATATAACTCTGGTAGTAAATGTTCCTGCAATCCAAACCCATCCTCTGCAGATATTTTATGCTACATTTTCCTCTTTTCTTGCTAATGGGAGGAAAATTTGCCTTTTCTCGCATGTAAGTCCAAGTAATGTAAGTCTGTGTAATGCTCCAGGTGATTCTGTGATGGCAAGCACAGCCCTGGCATGGAGGGAACTCTTTTCCCACTTGGATAGGCAATGGGATTCCAGGAATCGGTGGGTGCATCCACATTGGCCCCACAGACACCTCTCGGGCTGTCTGCAGTAGCCATGTGCCCAGAGCTTTTGAATATCCTGCACCGTGGACACCCAGAGCTAGTAAGGATGGTGACAGTATGTAAAGCAATGGAGGGAGAATTACAGATTTGAAATAGGAAAAAGATTGGACATGTTTACCTGGTTTTCAAAGGCCCATACTAAGGGTTGTCTCCCAAGGTAGGATTCAACAGTAAAAATAACTGTATATATTTATACACACCTGCATATGTGTATTTATGTTACATTTTTAAAATTTTCATTAACAAGATATGTAGAATACTCTAACTGTCACAGTCCAGTACTGATCTTTTGTCTCTCATGTTGTCTGTACATGACCAAACTGTAAAAAAAAGGCCTGACTGTGTGGGGATGACTCACCAGCAGCTGATCTCAGCAGCTCTGCAGTCTGGGTTTTATCTTTAGAGTTCAAGGAGGATTTTTATGCACAGAGCTGTACTTCTTGATATTTAATATTTCAGGTCTCATCCCCACTGGCAGTCTGGAGCAGACAGGGTCATGACTTAACTTGTCCATGAAGTAAACAGAACACTATTGATGCCATAAAGATAAGTCATATTCATTACAAAGACCACATTAAAGACACATAGTTGAAGAGGCTTGTGTTTGGGAACCAGGGCAGGCCAGATTGATAACTGTCTTTGTGATACCAGTTCAGTCCCTGCGCACATAAGCACAAATGATTAGAGCTGGTTGATAACTGAGAAATGGGTTTTCTTTTCATGTGCTTCGGAATACATTACACAGTTTAGAATGCTGTAGTGACATATTTAATGAAATATGAAACATCCTAGCAGAAATAAAAAAGACATCTCTTTTCTTGGCAAAGTGATACCTTGGAAAGACTGAAAAAACTACTCTTTGTTTCAGTTTGCTGCTTATTTCAAATTGGTAGCAATTAGGAATGCATTCCTTAACTGCCTAGCTGCCGTTTCCTGACTGTGTATGGAGTAGGTGCACAAGAAAGCTGTTGGCACGTTGAACTTCTGCACTTGACTCGTTCAGGGTGGGGTTTGGTTACCCCAGTGTAAGTATCTGCTGTCATTGGAGACACTAAGATATCCCACCCGACTCCTGGCTGCGATTTCTGAGGGGTGCAAGTCCCCAGTCAATCTTTTCTCCTGCCTGAAGCCCTGTGCAAACATTTCAGATGTGGATTAGTGTCTCAAGAGGCTCCAGTGCTTACACACAAACAGGTCACGTCACACCTGACTGACTTTGCCAGCTGGCAAATACTTTTAAAGTATTTAAACTTTATGTACAATGGGGCTGTATGTACAATAATGTTAATATGCAGATTTTCTTACCTTAATGTTAATCCCAATAAGAGCAGCACTCGTGTGTCAGATGTCAACATCTTTAAGTAGTGCAGCACTGCCAGTTTTGTCCCATGGAACAAGATAGGTGCAGCAGGGAGAGCAAAACCCAGCCCAGGAACGTGTGTAAGTGGAGCCTGTGCCCCCAGGGAGCTGTGTGGGCTCCTGCAAAGGGGAACAGTGTGGGACAACATCCTGGGGAACAGAACAGTGGCGATGCTGATAGAAACTACAGCCCTGTCCAGCCTCTGTGTCCACCTGTGGGCAGTAACAGATGCTTAGAGAAGACCGTAATCAAAGCAGGGCAGGGTATACAGATGCAAAAGTCCTCCCTGGAATTCTGAAACCTTAGGAATGTGTCCAGTTGCTCTGAAGTCACAGAGTCAGTTTAAAAATCATTATCCCATTTACTCACCCAGTAACACTGTCTGCTTTGTAACCAATAAATAGGCATCACTGGCCTACTCATGAACTTCTCGGGAGGGTGGTGTAACAATATTCGTATTTCTGGTTTCGTCTTTTGGTTTTGGACCTACAAACAATCCATAATATTTTGCCTCAGAACTTTTGGTTTGGTATTTCTCAATTCACCATCAGACACGTGACTAGTTTAATTTTTCAATGCTTAAAAAACAAAGCAGTATTTTATATTTCTTTATGTGTGAAAGGCTGAGTGTCTAAAAAACTGTGGAAAGATTTCCAAGTTTTCAGTCTCTTTTTGACCTTATTCACTCACCATTTTATGTCCAAACAATGTCATAAAATGCTGCCTCAAAATCTCTGAGTCCTAAATAAGTCCTGTGCATAGTAGTTCATCTGTTGTAGTTGTTGTGATGTTGTCTTTCAGCAGATGGAGTTTTGTCCACTTCAGATGTTTTCCCTTTAAAACCTTCCACCTAATGTCCCTTTTCCCCATTCTTGACATAAGTAAAGGGACAGGGTAGGGCAGCTCTCCATCTCTTTTGAACTACTTTGGCCTTCACCATTCCTAGTAGATAAACTATCAACAAATGCAATACTAGTTTAGCACTTGATTAAAACTCCTGATTTTAGACAGCAAAACATTCTGAGGTTTCTAGTAAACTTTTGAGTAATTGTTTATTATTATGAGAGTTAAAAATTGCTCTTGAGCTTTAGTTTGTGCTGAAGTTTTAGCATTATTTTGCCCGTCCATGACCCTCTGTGCAATAAAAATGTCTGCATAGCTACAATTGCATTGTACCTTTGTTGCCGCTTATTCTGAATTAACTACAGATTAATGTATATGTCATGTTTTCATAGTCGGGTAGTAGCTTTTTATGCCCTCAAACCATATTCCATAGAGGGTTTTTTGGTTTGGTTGTTTCTTTGTTGTTGTTTTCGGGGTTTTTTGTTTTGTTTCCCTGTACATAAACATTTGCTAAATGGTCTGTCAGTGGTCTTTCCCCATCAAATTTTAGGAAAAGTTTGCCTGAGCATACCACAGCATTTAGCAATCAAATATGCATAAATAAATAATTCTTCCTTTTTTTATAATTTGTGGAATCATTACCTAATAGACGATGTACAGATTTTGTTATCCATGTTTAGATGACTTCCAAGTAACATATTTAAATGATTAACCCACAATTTCAATTGAGAACCATTGGTTAAGATCTAAACATTTGGTAGGAAGATATTCTAATTAACATTAGTTGCTGTCCACAGGCATGGATGTGTAGCTTCCCTGCAAGGAAACCCAAGTAGGCTACTGTAGAAATGGCTCTCTTTCCTTTTCCTCTCCTTTCATTTCTCCTTATTCTTTGTTGGTGAGGAGCAGGATTCTTCTAAACAGGTTCAAATTCCAGGTTGTTTGATTATTGAAGGTTGAACAAACTCAGGGTTGTACCACACTGATTTGGCTTTTGCTTTGGTGCTATTCAGCAGAAGTTGTTCCCCTGCACAGGAATTATAAATGGGAAAATAAAAGACATCAGAGAAGTTGTGTTTTGTGTTTGCTTTGTTGAGGATTGTTTAATTTTTAGATGTTCATGGATCAGTGCTGCTTCTTGGACTCCCCTTCTCTGTGTTACTGACTCTGTCTTAATTTAGTTAAACTACAAATCTGGATGATTTAGCTAAAAGTTGAACTATTTAGTGCTAACCAGAGCTGGTCCCCTGTGTGTCTGAAATCTCCTGGCTGGTTGGCTCCAGGGTGTTCTATGAATGGGAGTCCTTGGAGAGTGAAGCAGGAACATGTAAAAGCCATTTTCCAGTGGCTACCCAAGCTATCCACTGCTTGTGGGTATCTTGCTTTATGTGCTGCATTTGTTTTAGAAATTCTTCTGCATCCTGACAGAATTCCTGCATCCGAATGGTACACTTCAAAAAGCAACAACAAGAAAAAAAGAGTGAGTCAGATAAAGTCAGAGCTGTACAAAGACTGATAAGCCAAGTGGACTCTGCTCAAAGTGTTCATGCTTAATTAGAGAGCAGGTAGGTCAAGACCACTTGCCATAGATGGGCTTTGTTTGATCTCCTCCACGAAAATAGTATCTTGTCCCAGTATTTATCCCCTCTTAGTAGGACTTGGATTGATACGTGTGAGTTAAGGATGGCCTAACTCTGCTTCCATCTGCGTTCAGTCAACAGTCCTAAAATCCCACTCTGTGGCAGGATGTGTATTTCTACAGCCTTGGCTGAGGACAGGGAAGGAGTTCATTTCTATGGACTACACACACTACTGCAGTAGGGATTAAGAGACTTCCCAAGGCAGCTTCCTAAAGGGAAGGGTAGGTTCTTTGCTTAGAGTAACTCACACAATTCAAACATAGGGCAAAAATTGCCCCAAACTTTCCAGTTCAGCAGCATCATGAGTTTCCAGGGTTTCTGTTGGTCACATCAAAAGGTGACATCTCTGTAAGTCCTTGTCTTGTTTACATGGAGGCAAATTGTGTGCACTGGTTTTGTCCAACAGCTTGCAATGCTTATTAGGGGACCAGTAAAGAAAATAATGTTTTTCCACTCAGCTGTCCCTTGGCTCCTTTCAGGTTTTGTTTTTATTTGGCAGGAAGCAAATCAGAAATATGCTTGTTTTGTTTTGTTTTTTCTGAGTACAGCAGCATTTCTCTCTATTAAGCAGCTGGTCAGAACTTGTAAAAACACACTGACTCTTTTACACAGAACATTTTACCCTTCTTACTTGAAGGTGCAAATCAGTTGGTTACAATTGACCTCACTGACAGTATGAAGAAACAAAAAGGTATTAATTTAATATAATGCTAGAACATAATTAAATAATTTTATAAGCTAGGCGTTTAATTAGTTAAAACCACTATGAAAAATATCAGGGCTTAATTGTTGGGTTATCTCTTCAGAGTTCCCTCTAGGCTCTTCTAGAAAGTCTTTTCCCAAATATACCCTGAGCAATTTCTTGTATATGACTCCCAGCTTATCCAGACTCAGGAGACCTTGTGACTGTTGGTTGTTTAGATTGTAAAAGTTTCCATTTGAAAAATTTCAGCTCTGTGCAGATGATTTATCAATGATCTAAAGGAGGATCTAGAGAACTAAAATTCTTATTCACTGATTTTGTAAATCTGAAAAAAGCATTTTAGAAAAAGTAGGCCTTTAAAATAGATGATGTGTCTTCTACAAAATGAAGTCACAGTCCACTAGTCAGGCTGGAGATTTGCTCTTCCCCACAGCTCAGTGCCCATTAGGACACACTGTTCAGTGTGCTTATAAAAGGGAAAGCATTCCTAGGTGTGAAAAAGAAATGGTGTCTCAAGGATTAGGCAAGTCCCTGCATAATTTGCCTTCTGAAGGTGCACAGGGACCTCGAGCACTGCAGAGGGGCAGCAGTGGAAGATGTGGAAGATGTGCTGTGGCTGCACTGCTCAGCTCTGCTCAGACTTCCCAATACTGAGCCACTTCCAGGGGATCCTTCATGGCCCCAGCTGCCCTGGGCTCCAATCTTTTATGCAATCAGTCAAGAGAAGTAGCCAAGGCCTTAAACCGCTCCTTTCCATCAGCCGTGGGAGTGCTTTGGAGTCTGGATACCGTGCTGGACTGATCATTGCTTTCCTGTGTTTAAGCACACCCAAGGAGTCTATAAATATTGGAAAAAATACGGGTAATGTATCCGAACTCGTGATTTCATTGTTCAGTGTGAGCAGGGTTGCTGTAGGGGTTGTTTTTGTCCTTTTCAACCATTCATATGCAGCAGAGTTGGACGAGGCAGGCTTTGATGTAGCCTGCATGCAGATCAAACCACAGGCTTGGTCCACAGAGTGTTTGTTTGTCTGATGAGGGGAGGCTTATTTTTTCAGATATCTGGGAGGGGTTGGAGGTTTATACACATAAATCTTTATTTTTCTCTAATGCAGTGAACAGATAGGTTAAATCCCAGCCTATGTATAAATTGTCATGGATGTGAGCCATCAAGGCCCATGTGGGGGATTATTCTGTAAACAAACTTGCAAAATCAAAAGGTAAATTCCACTGTTAAAAAATTATTAAATTCCATTATTAACAAATAATGGGGTTTTTTGCCTCAGTTTTCCTGAAACTGCATTTGTGTCTGTGTGGTATCACTTTCTAAACCTAATTTCAAGTGTAATGCCATAGAGAATGCTCATAGACATTGTTCTGAAGTGATTTATCCTTTAAATCACGGCTGTCTTACTGCCTGCCTTCATCTGAGCCTAAAAGTATAAATGAACTCCAAGGCTTTGATCTGGAAGGTTCAAAACTCAAAGGAGATTTTCCAGGGCTTTGAAGTTGAGCTCTAGAGGGGACAATGCACTGTGCACTTATTCACTGGGGGAGTGCTGTCATCAGACAGCCAAGGCTTCACCAGTGTAAATTCATTACAGTGTTTGATGTAGCATTATTACATTAGTATTCATTTTGGTTTAGAGTCACAATACAGGATAAAAAGGAGCTTCTTTTGCTGTTTGACTCCATTTGTTAATTAAAATATTAATTTATTTATGACAGAAGTTTACAGATTTTTTTTTTAAAAAAGTGTCTCCTGGTATCACCCTTTCCACAGTTAAATAAACTTCTGAGAAACTGCTGAGAGAGATTCTTACTTCTATCAGCAGTTTTCAGTAAATGACAGCAGGCAAGGAAAAATTGCTGTAGGCTTTTTTAAAAATGAATTAAGCTTCTGAAGTAGAAATACGGGTTACAGGAGGTACAAAGTGCCTCATGACTGAGCACAACTTCACTGTTAAATCAGCAGGCACTGAAGGTATCTCTGGATCTGAAAATATCAGAACACCAGAGTAGGATGCAAAAGAAAAAGCACTATGTGAGTTTTCCCAGATGACTTGATAAACACATTTTGGTTATTCCCTTTTTTTTAAAAAAAAAAATAGTGTTTTAGTTTTTGGTCTCTGCCTTTTCAGTTGAGCTGAGTTGGCACGTCATTGGTAAAGAACATTTGATTGAAACCACGCTCTTTTGTGACCTAGACCAGATTAAAATAGAAGCTTTTGCAGATAAAAGGCTTGTAGATTTATCTTTTCTGCTACCTGCTCCTGAAGAGCTGCAAACCCCTTTCTGTAATTTCATGGTCCTTTTGTTGGGAATGAGTATCATGAGGCTGGGGACAATGGCGTGCTGAGACTGGCTGTTTCAATAAAGACTGGATTATGATGAGGAGGATTTCTCCCCCCTTGCTGTCCTTGTCAATTGGGATGATAACTAAACCAAGTCAGCTGGCACATTCATCTTGCTATTTCAGTTCACACTGACGTTGTCTCACTCCTTGTTCCGAAGTTAGCTGTTCTCCACCATTTATGGCTGGCAAGTACTCACTCCACAAAAATCATAGACTTTACTCTCACTTCATCAAACAATTAAAAGTTTGCCTGGGTTAATTTAGCAATCACTATTCCTTATTATGGAACAGAATCCTGTTTTTTACATGCCGTTGTTTCCTAGGCTTTTTTATCCTTCCTTGCCAGTTTTCTGCTTGCTCCCAGGTGCAGTATATTCTAATGGGTCAAATGCAATTCTTTAGTTCCTGTTGCATAAAGATCTGTGTCGTAGCCATGATGGTCCTACCTGGGAAGTGGACTGGATCCTTGGCTTGCTTCTGCTACTGACCTTACTTGGAGCAATGAGTTTTCAGCCCTCATCAAAAAATGTAAGTGCTTTTGAGAATCTGTGGTGCATTTTCTTGCCATTTCAGGGACACGTGAAAGTCTAGGAGGAAAACATTATTTCTGTCTGGTATTTCACTCCCTTATTCCAGCTTTGCTTACCTGTCCCACAGAGTGAGTGAATGTAAACCTTACTGGCCACTGCATTAGCTGTAATTCCCCCTACATGTGATGAAAATAACACAATCAGTGGACACAGATGTGATCGCTGTAACCAGATTAAGGATTCAGCTACTAGTGAGTAGGTGCTTAAGCATGGTAATTCTTTAAAAATAAGACATCATTACAGCACTTTCTGATCATACAAATGGGTTTGTTTCCTGAAGTTAAACAGGAAGATGCACCCTAGCATACTTTAGCCCACAAATCCAGATTAGATCTAGCCAGAGGTAGAAACCCAAGATGCCCAGAATACCTGTCAGTTCCCCTGCAGAAAATCACTTTACTAAGCTAATCCTTTTTTGCTGCCCTACTCGCTAAGGTAAATACACTGTAGTGGGATGTGGAATACTTTTCCTGACATCTTGATCACTGGAAGGGATTGAATTTTCAGTTTAACCTATTTGTGGCCTGAAGTTTAGCTGAACATTTATAATGCTGAAGGAGAGCCCAAGGAAATGTTTCCTCAGCATTTTTCAGGACATTGATCCTGCTTAGAACACTGGGTCAGATGCAGAACATTGGTGTAAAACTTTGTGTCCCTTCCAAAACGTTATTCGTGGTGTACTGTTTTATTCTGGCAGCGATGAAGCCTGGGAAAGACCTGTCGGTGCTAATCACACACTCTGTGTCCCCACCAGTGTTCGCCACTCGATTTCTACGCGGCTGATGACAATTGAATGAGAAGTGGTGTCTCATGGATGGAAATTTTGTTTTGCTCCAGTTGTCCCAGCTTTCTCCAAGTTTAACCATGTCTATATACAATGTTTGTAGCAGATTCTGCCAGCAGTGCATCTAGAACTTTTAGTCTAATACTAGTTTTGAGAAGTAGCAAAAAACAACTGTCAAAGCCCTGCCTCCTAGTCCTAGTTCAACAATCAAAAAGGTGTAACTGTGTGGATAAACATCCAGGATATTATTATCACATGTTGCTATGTAATAGAATACTTTTTATAAAGATTTTATTATCTGTCTCCAATATTGAGTGCTGGCTGGGAAGGAGGGATGCTTACAGTGGTATATTTTATTCTCCCCAGGCTGTGAGTAAAAATTAAAACTGGCACTGGACCGCTATAGGAGATCACTGTGCTTTAAAGCAGATGTACTGAATTCCTCTGGCAATCATGAGGAAAACAAAGATAATTTAAGGAAAAAAAGGAAAAAGGCTGTTTTATATTGTATCCCAGGAACCTGGCTGTTGATTTGGGGATGAATATGGTGATCTGGGGGGAAGTTAGAGAAAAGTTTAACTGTGCAGTTGGCTGGTCAGTATGAAAATAGATGGGAGGTGGTGTTTTGGTGGGGGTGGATTGGTGTGCAGTGCTTGCACAGAGTGCATCCCTTGTGTGCTCACACTGTTATTGGTAATCAGACTGTCATATCTGTGACTAGGAAAGCCTAAAATGTGTACTGGAACATATAGTAAACCTCAGAGTATCCTTAAATTGGTGTAGTTGATCTATTCAGAGGCTGATTTGTAAACTGGGCAGAAATGGAAGCTTAGGGTTCGTAGAAATTGGTGTTCATGTGGAAGTGCAACTTTTCTTTTGGATTGCAAGTGTTCTGTGCTTGCAGATTAGCTTGCTAAAGGTTGATGTCTAAAGGCTAGAAAGACTCACAGCATTTAGCTGAATGTAAAAGATAACCTTTAAGAGCACTGCTCATATTTTCAGAAGTAAACTGCACTGAATTTTTTGCATAGCAGTGATTAATATTATTTATTTTGCAATAACACTCAGCAATCTCCTCCAAAGATTAGGTGCCACTGCAGTGAATGTTTCTTTCCCCCCAGCTCCCCAAGGATCTTTCCTGGATAGTGCCTGCATATGGAGTTAATTACAGTGATGTTAAGTAATGATAGGATTAATATGCTGGTTGAAACACAGAGAATCATTTCCAAACTCTGCCTTTTTTTTTTTTTTTTGTGCTTCAAGGTACAAATCACCTCTACAGAGGTGTACTTGTAATTTCTATCAAATTTCAAAGTCTGCTAATTCTGACCTGAGGATAAGCTAACCTGGATGAGTTCCCTTTGCCGGCATTCTCACATTCAGCTTACTACTCCTTTTCTGTGAGTGAATTCAGGAAAGCTTGACCATTCTACTGCAAAAATAGAAATAAATTGAAAGGCTGAAGAGATTTCTCTGTGCTCAGCTTGGCATTCCTTCGTAAGTGTAAGTAATGATTGATGTTTCACTCCTCACTCAGGCGATACCCGGCAGGTCCTGAATGAGAAAGGCTGAGCTAGCTTTTTAATTGACTAATTTAACTTGGAAGTCACTTTCCAACAAATGTGAAAATGATTCCTTATGTGACTCACCAGCTTTTAGATACCAAGAGAAAATTTTTCACTAATTTACATGACCAAAAATCCAGAAAGAAGCAAGTAAAATATTAGTATTATAATAAAGGATTTATTTTTCTAATCCATTTCTGGCTCAGGGTTGTACACTTGGGCTCTTACATAGCAAAATAGCTCTTCCAATTTTTGAATCAGCTACTTGAGGAGGAAGTTGAAAATCACCAGGAAACTGGAAGTTTTTCTTTTGAGATGATCTGTTTCCTCCCTCTTTCCCCTGTCTACTTCAGAGTAATAGAAGTAAGAACAAATGTGCAATTACAGAAAACACTTCAGAAACAAAGTGGAGCTTGAAATAGTTATTGAGATCTCCTGTAACAGCTGATTCTGTTACTTTTTTTCTGATGCAATGTGTTTGGTTAGAGGGTTGAACGCACCATTTTATGATAAATCAAGTGACTTACATTTAGAGTAAGGAAACTAAAATTTTTGTTTGTTTTAAGGCAAGACAGGTGAAATTGTTTAAATATTTTGGTTGCTTTAATTATAGGATTTTAACTTGAGGTGCATCATAAAAGTCCTGTTTTCAGAAAGTTGCAGGTGTCTGTGCTTTGAAAACTATAGTATAAACTTCAAAACAAAACAATATCACCATTTTTGATGAACTCTGTGACAGTGAAGCACACATTAAAGATGTGCTGTATATTTCACAGTGATAGTAAATATGTCCTTTAAAAAGAAGTGTGAGGGTTCTGAACGTACGTGTGTAAGAATGCATTTCCATGGGAGCCCTGCTTACAGTTGCTTTTTGGTAAAATACCTTGTTTATATTAGAACATCAAATTCTCTAATCTCATCACAACCAAACTTGCCAAACACAGGTTCTTTTACCAAAAAAGTGAAAATACACTATCGACTTGAAATGTCTTGGTTATCTGTTACTATCACTTTAATTTTTATGGTAGTATTTTAAAACCTCCTTGATTTTAGGTTTCAGTTTCTCTCATTAAAGTAGATTTTTACCTCTCTGATCTAACCTAAGTTTATAATCTACGAATCAGCTGCCAAATGAGCACTGTTGTAATTTGGTTTTAGAGAGACAGTAACAGGGAAATGCTGTCTACTACAAAGATACATCATTAGTTAATAAGGAATTATCTACAGCAGCCTTAAAATGTTAAAACACTGACTAATAAGTTGTTAAATAATTCAAGCATTGTCCTCTTTGGAGTGCTTTCAGTCCATTACATTTCATGTATAGTTAATTTATCCCATTCAGCCTATATTAAAATGTCAGTTTTACACTGAATTCTGAGGTCATGGTAGTGTGTGACCTTCTTGGAAAACAACAATGGAAGTGATTCAGGATAAACAAGTGTGGAAAATGCTGTTCAGTGGATTTTAAGTTCTCTGTATTTTCAGTAGGTTTTATGAATGAATAGTGCTGTCCATTTAAAAGAGCTTTTATTAAGTCTGCAAGGCCACAGATTTGATGTGGCATTCCTGGCGTTACACTGTTAGGCAATTGCTTGGCATTTCTGAGGAGCTGGAAAGTGCTTTTTGGGAAGCATAAAAGGTTCCTTGGATGTTATCATTCTTTTGGATGTGAATCAGCATCTGTGCCAAGCTCCTCTTCTCCCACCTGGAAGCTAAATACAGAATTTGTAAGGCAGGGACGATACGAGTGTTTTGGTCAGCACCTTCTCCTGTTACTTACAAAGCTCTCAAATGTGTTGTAGAGGAAAAATGCAGCTCCTGGAGTGCTTTAAAATCATCTACAGCAAATGCTGGGGTGTGAGGGGAGGGAGAGGAGCGTGGGGCAAGAAGCTGAAACCAAGAGCCATCAATCACACCCTGCACTTCTGAGACAATTTTTTTTTTTTTTTTTTTTGCCAATAAAGCTGGTTCTACAGAAAACCAGCTGTGGAGATGAGTTTAAAGTGCATGAAGACCGAGACCTAAAAATCTGCCTCTGTGCCACGGGGTCAAAGGGGCCCTTCTCCCGCAGGCAGAGCTGCAGAGGGTCCCCTAAACGCAGGATGTGCCATGACACCGGGAGATCGTCGTTTGGAGAGGGATGGCACAGGAGCTGAACCCTCTCCAGGCCTCCACGGGGAGCTGGGAAGGAAAGCTTGCAGTGGACAAGTGTCCTCTCTGAAAGCATGAGCATCCAACACACTTCTCCAGTTTTCAAAGCAGTTCCTCAGGTTGTTGGCCCTCACCCACAAAGTGATGTGGCTTGAAAAACTCAATAAATTGGACTGGCCACAGGTCCTGGCCAGTGGAGACACCCACAGAGGTTTGGTCACATGAATCCAATTTGATTTTCAAGAACAAATTAATTGACAATAGGACCAGCATATACATATTTGATAACATTAAGGTTTATGATTTTTTGCATTGAATTTTCATTAGTAATTGTTACTAAATCACCTTCCAGTGGTCCAGTCTAAATGAGTGGTGTACTCTGTAGGCAACGATTGAAATGCACCTAGTTTCATTTTAAGCACTCATTTTATATTATCATTTTTATTGGTGATGATAGTTTGTAGTCAATGCTCAAATTTTGTGAGTCATCACTTATGATTCATAAATTAAATGTTGTAAAAAATGTGTATATATATTATATATTTTACATATATAGAGATATATTTTTATACATATAGATACACACACACACTCTCTCTCTCTCTTTCCCCCACTCAGGACCAGGCATATTTTGGATTAGATTGATAAAAACTGAATATATTTAGGCAAAAGATAAACCAGTTATGCTCACAGCAGGAACCATCAACAGGGAAAGTGTTGGTGTGTGAACCAACATATGAAACATATCAGGGGAGAATGGTTTATGACACTCATAACAGTCTTACTTAAATGTGTTATATAAAGATAGATTTAATAATCCAAATTATTAATGATGTAAGTACATTATATGTAATAATGTAATGGGTGAAAATGTTCGATGTTGCTAATGGAGGAATTTTCTGAAATTTTCCCCATTTTGTGCAGCTTTCTGTGTGAGCCACAGTCAAGGCAGGAAGGAATGGTTTAGCTGCAAGTGAGGGTACACCCCTGTCCCACATACCCATAAATTCAAAAGTTATCTTATGAAAAAAGTCTAATATCGGTTGCCATCATCATTTCTGCTTTGTAGCAGATGTAATTCCAATCAGATTTGAATGGAGAGGTGTCAGGAGGGATATGCTGCTTTCTTCTGTCTTGTGTAAGATACAAAAAACATGCACAGGAGGGAACAAACAACTTTAATAATCCCACGTCAGGGAGACAGAATGTACCAGATCAAAAAACCTTTAAAATTGCCATCTGCTAAATCTTTGAGTCTAAAGGAACAACATGCACACAGCTTTGTTTCTTAGTTCAGTAGAAACAGTGTTTAGAACTGGAAGGCTGGTATAAACATGACAAATGTTAGAAAATGGAAGCAGAACATTATCAGGCAAATAAATTAACATTCAGTTCAGGAATTATCAACTGGTGATTCTTTCTGTGTTTTAAGGGGTTTTCTGTGTGCAGCAGTTCTCAAGTACCAAGTCAGTTTTCAACTCCTGGCCTTGAATGCAAGCAAATGGGAAAACCTGATTTGAGGAGAAAACTCAACAAAGAGAGGAAATGGCTTTTGATAAATTTACTGGCAGTTCTGTATATGTCCTAGTGGGAAAGCAGAAAATATAAACAAGTCTTTTATTTGGTCCGAGCAGGTTTGGGAATACAATGTAGGCATTTATTGGAAACAAACCCACAATATAATGGAATGTGATGTTTTAGCTGGTCTTGGGTTGTTTTATTTTTTTACAAAGTCTAACCCTTCTTACTCAGCTGGTTGTCATGTAAATATTTCTAAACGAGTAGTACTCCAGGAATACGAGGTGACTGTAGTTTTGCAAGCGCTTAAGCATTAAGATTTAATTCCCTTGTCACCTGATGATCTCTGTTAATTGAAAATGTTGCTGTATCAGAGTTACACCACCTGTTGAGATCAGCTAAGGTGGAAGCCTGTGGCCTCTGTCGATGTTCCAAGGCTTGTGATGCTGGACTTTTGGGGTAAGCCTAGGGGGGCATGTTCTGGTTTTAGTGGAAATTCTTATCTTTCTTACCAATCTGTTTTAGTAAATGCACTTTGAGATTATAGGAGCTTGTTTTTCCCTTTCCTTTTGTGTTTTTAAAGAAGCTGGGGCTTTTGGGTCTTTGTCCTGCTTAACACTTGTGTTTGAGAGCCAAATAGATGAGGTCAGGAGGGGAGGAGTGCAGGGGGCTACTGCAGGTTTGGAGAACTGAAAGTTTGCTCAAAATGCAGTAACTTTGGGTGGTCTTCTCTGGATGACACATGGGAATAAGCATTTGAAATGTGACTCATTTTCAAATCAGTAAAAGGAGAAAGAAGGTGGCTCCACTTTATAAGTATTCTCAAGTTTTTCATTTTCAAAAGCAGCAGACAAGATTTTAATTTGCAGCAGATTCCTCTTTATAAGAGCACCAGTCCAACACAATGTTCTGAGCTAAGGTTAAGCAGCTTGAAATAGTTAATTTTACAAAGCAGAGCAGTAATAACACTTTTCCCTGGCCTTTTCCAGGTTCTTCCTTCTCTTTCATCTACTGAATAATGCATGAGGCTCTCAGAGATTTACACATATGTGGGGTAGAATTTTTTTATCATTTTATATACACTCTTTTGTATTTTGAGGGTGAATCTTTGGGTTTTTTACTTCCTTTTAGATGCAGGAAAATCAAATATAAAGTTGAAGCCATTTGAGTTATTGTTGTGATTTAGTTATTGTTAGTTCTACTTAGAATATGAAAAATGTGGTGGTAATGAGCTTATATAATGTGGAAAGTCATTGAATTTTGAATAAAGACCCCAAAGCCCTTTAGGTTAAACTCTGATGTAGAAGAATACATTTATTTTCAGCTGGACTCAATCTGGAATAATTAGCTACAATAAAAATGCTAAAGATGAGTTTTCCAAAGGATAGACAGCCTACTCATCTTCCTATAGAAAGAGAAAAAAAGCAGAACTCACTTTTGATTTGACAGATCAAAACATTCCTAGAGTAGGACCTGGTTTCAGGAAAAAAATAAATTGATGAATACTTAAAATCAGTCATGAGAAAACAGAATAGTGAGGACTTGGGGAGGAGTGTGTTTCCCTTCTTGAAAATGTTCAAAATCTGTTTATGAGGAGGAAAAACTATTTAAATGATTTGTACACAAGTGATAGAGGTATTTTTAAGTCAAAGGGGCAAAAGCTAACTCAAACATTCGGAAGTGAGCCGATATTCTAGAAACGTCATGAATGCTGAAGCAGGTCACTCAGGGAGCACTAATCAAGGCTGGGAGCATATTACAAAGCAGTAGGAGTGAAATGAGATTACATTCAGTTCATAGTGGTCATACCAAAACCAACACTTGACACTTGCTGCAATTACTCATCTGTGTCACTCCTTACAAATGCTTCTGACATAATAGAATCACATCAGTTTGGGGGTACAGAAAGTATTTTCCCAAAGGAGGCCTTTCTCGATATTGCAGTCATTTCCCAGGTTGAGTGCACCTCCAATATATAACTGTAAATTCAATCCAACAGTGTTGTTGGAAGCTGTTTTCCAACAGACTCTTCTGGCTTGATTCCCTCTCCCAGCTGGCAATCATATGGTGCAGGTCACCCCCCCACCCCCACTACCCTCATTCTTTCTTCATTTTATTGCAACTAAGATTGCACATTCTTACAATAGTTAGGGAGTTGCTATTTTCTTGGCTTCTCCTGCAAGCACTTTTTATTGTTTAGCCTTATCCTATCCCAAAACCCAGCTCCAATAAAGAAGAAACATTTGCTTGAACTGCAGGAGTAAATAGCAACCTGCTGGAAGCAGAAAAAAAAGTGAGTGAATGTGTGCCTGACAGATCAGAGATCATCTGTGCACACATAAGTCCTCTCAGGTTGTTGACTGGGACATTTACTGTGCTTAATCCTTAAAAATGATTTTACTTTGCACATCCTTAGGTGTGGAAAGTCGTGGTAGGGAGTAGTAGGTAGGAGTCAGGGAACAAAAGAGATACAGAAGTTGGAATTTAGGACATCAAGGGCTCAAAAGGACAAAGGTGTCCAGAACAGCCTTTTCCAAATATGTGTGGATGAAATTTCAGTGTAATTAATTTTGATTTGAATATTCCGTTTTAAAATTTCCATATCGCAGCAGAACTTTGAAGGTAGAGCTCAGACTCTTTGTTCAGACCCGTTCTCCATTCCCCCTTTTTGTAACATGGAAATTTTAAAACAGAGTATGCAAATTAAAATTAACTCCCAAAGATCAGGGCCATCGACCGCTCCTTCAGTTAAGGCTATTTTCATACTAGATTAATAATTTCAAATATGTGCTATTTAAGTCAAAATGGCTGATAATTAAGTTCATTGGTGGTGTAGAAAATGTCAAATTGAGGTTTTTTGAACTAACGTAATTGTGATTTGAGCCAGCTCTCAATTGTAGCAATTTGATTTAAATTAATTTGTGGCACAGTTAAGTCATATACCAATATATGAATGTAGCCAGCATGCCAGCTGGATCAAGGAACCTGTGTCTAGGGAGAAAAGTGGTGATTTTTTTTTTTCCTGCTATATCTGTTTAAATTTTCAGTTGTTTATTTTTCTTTTTTTCCCCTGAAAAGAAGAAATTGAATTTTCATTTTAAGCGGATTCAGGTAGGCATCCAAGCTTTTACCAACTCACACGCCAGGCTGATGCACTTTAAACGTTTGTAACTCTGGATTTGAGCTTGCAAGTAACAACTTAAGTGGTTTTATTTTGACTTTTGAATTATAAATATGTTCAAGGTTTTTTAATTTCATTCAATTTGCTTTTCTTAAAACAGTGCACTATGCAAGGTGAAGGTTCCTGGTTATGAGGGAGATTTGAAGTTTAAACTAATTTTTAATACCAGTGGCTTCAGTTTTGAACTCTGTTTCCCCCTGGCATTTATGACACTCAAAATGCTGGCTAATACAACTGATTTTGGGGAGAGATGTTGTGAATAATTAAACCGTCTTTTTCTTCAGCTTGCTTAGGGTTTTTTTTACATTACTTGTATTTTTTGTCTGGCTCCTGGGCAAGCAGTGAATCATCTGCAGTTTGACTGGCGTACTCTGTGATTTGCTGCCTTGCAAAAATAAATAAATCTGGTCTCTCAAAACAAAAGCATGTCTCCATACATATTGGTTCGGAAATATGCAGTGATTTCATCTTTGCCATCACCAAAATGAAAGGTTTTTGTGGCCAGCTGAGTGCACGTGACAGATCTGTCATTAAAACGGAATAACTCTGGAGCAGAGGGGAAGATGTTTGAAAAGCGAAACTTCATGGTCAAGTACTAGTCAGGAACACTTTGTCCGCAGATTCTTTGTGCTGTTTATGGAGATAGAGCTTTCCAGCGTTAGAAATGAAACTGTCTGCTAGAATTCAGGTTTTGCTATTAGAGGTGGCTGGTTTTGTTACAGCTTTCATGCTACAGTAATAGTTTTTATTTTAAGCATGATATCATGGCACTACTGAACTGTGGGTTTGCCTTTCATACCGGTACTCCCTTAATTAGAAAAATCGTAGTGTTTCCTGGGCATTCGGTGTATTATTTGAGCGTGGAATGCAGAACTGTATTTCCATGGTTGCAGTTATTTTGCAGTAGCACATTTGGCTTCTTTTAAAAAGTGACTTTGTTAAATTTTTAATTATGAAACGTTTTGACTCTGTTGCAAATGGGCAAAGGAATGCAGAGCAGTTATGCTATGTCAGTATGTGACTGCTCATACATTTGTCATTCTTAAAAGTTCTTGTTTTTATTGAGAATACTTCAGAAAAGGCTTCCAGCAGATAAGTATATATTCATTTGTGTGACCATATATATGAAGAGAGGGTGACCTCTTTAAAATACTAGTACTAGCAGTGGAATAATAAATTACCTATTTATTTTATCTCCTGGAAAAATAAATCCATCATTTTCTTATGTATGCTCTAGGCCTTTGCTGAGTAAAAAGTGCAATGTGAATCTCATCCAAATTTCTGCCATCAGTTCTGTACATTACATTGCATTTCTTTCATTACATTTCCATCAGGTCTGAAATAACTCAACCAGGTCTTCACATGAGTTCTTTGAAATTCAGGCCACTTTCCTGTGGTGTTGTGTATGACATCAGTTTAATTGAGGCGATACAGTTAGAAATGCGTGTCAGCGATAACAAACCCATTGTCCCTCCCTGTCAGTGCTAATTAGTTTTAGTGGTGGAAAAAACTTCCATTCAAAGCTGAACTGCCCTGTTCCAAAAGCAACAGTGAACAAATAGGAATCAGCATCCAGAAAAGTGAGTCAGGACTTGGTCCCAAGGGCCTCTCTCCTGGTGTCCAGTGTGCCAAGAGCAGCGATGGTGAGTGGCTTTTACATCAGCGAGGGCAGACAGCTCTCTGAATTCAACCCATTTCAGAGCCATCCAGGGAGGAGCTCAGCTCTGCAGGAAAAGAGCCAGTGGTTTGCTTTCAGCTAGGGAAAATGGAGCCTTCTCCTGGTTTAGCCCCGCTTTGACACGACACTGTCTCCCGTGATGTAGATGAGCTGGGCAAATGTGACTCAGAAGAGGAGGCTTCTGCTGTGTGGGTCTGCAAAAGTGCTGGGGAAATCATCCTTTGAGAGCAGGTTGCTGTGGGTGGGGCAAGCTGAGTTAAGATGGAATTAGCTTGAAAAATGAGGAAAATTGTCACCAAAAAAAAAAAAAAAGAAAACGAAAAGATAAAATTATTAGCAAGAAGTTTCCCTATGCTCAAATGCAGGAGTGATAAAGTGCATTAGTAAAAGGCAGGGGACTGGAGCAGCTTTACAGAAAAGGGTACTGATGTTATTTCAGAAGCAACACAGAGGGATTAGGAAGCACTTTCTTTTCTCAAGTGAGCAAATACCACCTGGGGACGTATAAACAGGAATGCAACTTTCAAGGCACACAAAGTAATCCCGAAAATCCTCAGTGGGAGCACTGTGTCCAGTTTGGGGTAACAGTGTTTAAAGAGAAAAAAAGATTCTAACTGGGAGCAGTGAAGATGATCAGAAAGCTGGACAATAGGACCTGTGAGGAACCTGTTGTCCTGCCTGGGGAAGAGAAGCTTGACAGTGACTGTGAGGGTTTGAGAATTTACACAAAACTTGTGTCAGGAGGTAGGAACTGATATACCCTAGACACCATATACATTTATACACCACTTCCCTGGCAGGCAAGATTTAATATAGGGCATTTACTATAGCAACATGGATTTAGGAGAAATCTCATGAAAACTTTCTGTCTCTAGGAGATGCTCTCAGACTGTACTGAAGGTCTTTGAGAGGAGGCTGAGACAGATTTTATATCAGAAATGCCATTTGTGTAAAGCCTCCTGCCTTAGGAAAGGGGACGTTCCTGAAGCCCTAACGATGTAGAGGGTGGGACAACACTGCTACAAAACAAATACTGTTAACTGGGATTGTAGCTGTCCTTTGCACTCAATTTCGAAATGTAAAGGGATTTTTTTTCTGCTCTGTATCAGATACCTTTATTTTCTTTTTAGAAACTATGAATCATCTAACCATGAATGTTCTGAAATTTATTTCTATGTATATTGTACAGTTTTATCAAAAAATGACGTCTGTTAAATATGGTACTCGAACTGCCCTTGCCGGTTGTGTTTGACTTCCTTATTTTTAGTACTCCGAGCACAGAATAGTAAGGGGGAACTTGAGGATTTGAGAGAACTCAATTTTCTCATAAAATTACCAGATCTTATTTTTTCCTGAGGTTGCAGAGCCATCCACCCTCAGGTGACAGAGGCAGACACAGGTGACCCAGCAATATCTGAGTTTCATGTAGGCCTGCTCTTAGGCTGTTTCTCTTTCTTAATTTTAGAAATGTTACCTGGTAACGTGCTGCAGGATTCTCATCGTGATGACCCAGGAAAAGCTAAATTGTCCCGTTCCAAAGCCATGTGGGAGTTTGTCTGATAGAAACGGTTGAAATAAACCAGTCCGAACTGGAGGTTTTTTCTATTTTAAAGAAAAAAGGTGGCTGTGTGTTTTCTCCAATCTCTCATTCTGCACTCTAATCCGTTGCTGAGCAGCTCCTCCTTTTTGTGTTTAGCTGTCACCTAACCTTTGACTCTTGATCTTTTTTTGATTACATTTTGACAGTTTTCATTGCATCCTTGGACACCTGGTAAATTCTTGGCTGGAAATCGTTGTTAAGTAACACTGAATCAAACTCACTCTGCAGTTGAAAAAACTCTAGTGGGAGCCAACAGCATCTTGCTTTTTCCCCAGTAGGTGTTCACTGATCCAGATCTCTAGCTCAGTTCTGGTATTCCAGGTTTATTGTGGTTTTTCATTGCACCCCTTCCTACTGCATGACAAATCGTTGGCTACCTGCAGAAAGGGCTGAAAAACTTCCAGCGAGTTCTACCATGATGAATCTGTTTCTGCAGCACTGTTTCTTCCTGAAATGTGCACGAAAATATCTGCAAAGAAAATATTAATGCCAGAAGACTTCCTGCCTCTTGTGGCTAAGCAGGGGCAAACTATAACAGTTCAAGGCCAGACAAGTAAGTGCCTTGAAGGATGTGGGAATGCACATCTCATTACCTGCAGTTTCCATACCTATATATACACATATATAAATGTATGTATTATTTTTCCTTTGTTTTGGGAAGTAATTTTTTTTTTCTTCCTCTCCTGGAAGCCAAAACATGAAGTCTATCCGGTCTCATTTTCTTGTGGGTGAGAATGTTGTTGTCAGCTCTTTTAGCCTTCCTTTCCCCCCTTGCCTCAGTGCCGAGGTATCAGATGTTTATTCGCTGGTGCCCACTGTCCTCTTAGTTAAGAACATATGTCCTGGCAGGGAAATCATTAGATTCACTAGTTTTTCATGTAGAAATTCATTTATGTAGTAAACTTATTTCTATGTCATATGTTAATAATAAATGTTGTGGAGTGGGGGCTGTTTTATTTGGTTTGTGTTTGTTTTGATTTTTGGGGGGGGGGAGGGTGGCTAAGGGAACAGAAATAAAAGAAAAGCTAAACTTTTTAAAAAGAAACTAGTGGTTTTAGTTGACCAATATTCTTTGTGCTGTAGATGCTCTGTGTGTCATGTTTGATTCATTTCAGCTTAGAAGATGGAATTAGCCCAGTCAGCTCCATATTTCTTTGTTGTCTTCTGCTTGCTGAAAATTATGTTCTAGCAAGGAAGTATTCTTTCAGCTGCCAGGACACGAAGCTGACTTTAAAAATAAAATCTCTCAATCTAGAAATTCAGATTTACCATTAGAACACTTGTGTCTGTATTTCAGCTTCTGCTCCTTTTCTGCTTGCACAACTATATCTAGTTTCTTATAAGTGTTTTATACGTAACATCTTACTTCATTTAGTCATTAACCAGCAGAGCTGTCTGTGCCTTTTGTACCAATTAAGTCAGTTTTGATGTCACTGTGATTATTTGACTTTCTGTGCAGACTCAATAACCTTAGTTTGGCCTCCTTTGGGGAGACAGATGATAAATCTCTTTTGTCTTCTGAACATATGGCTAACTTGCTTCAAATCTCCTTTTCTGGCTGTCAGTCAATCATTCTCCAGAGCTCCAGATAGGAGTCACTCCTAATGACAGTATCCAATCACGACTGGCTGGGATGAAAGGCAAACCCTTTTTTTTTCCTCACGTAAGAAAAACCAGAGTAATCAGTCAGCTCCTACCTTTGCACAAAAGGGCCACGTCCCCTCTCTCCCTGCTCTGCGTGGCTGCATTCCCACGCGGAGGTCAGCTCTGATGTCACACATTCAGTGGTGGAGCACGGCTTTTCCTTGTTTGGAAAAAATAAATTAACTCTTAGTAATACTCACACTGAGTTCTAAGATGAAGAATTTTAGTGGTGTATTTCAATTTCTGGTACTCCTTTCATATATCACGTGCATATTTCTGAGTCAGACGCTATTCTGGGCAAGCTGTTCAATATATTACTCCTTGTTTCCTCTCTAGTTTCATAACTTCTGATAATTAGAGAAAAGATGCATTTTGCACAGTCTGAGTTACATTCTGAACCTCAGCACGAGACAGCAATTGCAAATGAAATAAATTTTATTTTAAAGTGTACTGAAAAATATGGAGAATGTGTAATTAAGGATTGTTAGGAGTGTTTGTGGCCGCTGTGAAGCATTATCACATGTGGACAGTGGTGTTACAAAACCTCTACTGAGATTTCAATGTATGAAAAGATTATTGTTATGTATTGGTGGTTTATAAAGGGTTCCTAAAGGCAAGGCTTATTCTTTTTAATCCATTTAGATCATATTCCACAACAAAAATGTGCTGACCTTGTATGTTAGCAGGCAAAGGGCTTAGCTGTTTATAAAATTCAGGCCCCAGGCTCAACATTAATGAGTAAGCTAACCTCCAGCTAAACTCTTAATATTATTAATTTGCAAAAGTAAAGAATAGACGTTGAAACCTCTAAAAGAAAGGAAATAGTTTAGCTTGAGGCTTCAGCCCATTGGAAAGTCCTTAAGACTGTAGCACATACAGTCAGGTGTTCTAGAGGGAGAGGCTTTCTTCCCTTTATGCACATACATGTAACTGTACTATTGTACCATCTCCTTACTGACAGAAATAAAGAAAAATCCTACTTTTTCTCAATCAGAACCTGAACCCAAATACTTAAAATTAAAAAAAAAAAAAAAAAAATCAGTTACCCTCCCTGACACCCACTTTCATTTATTAGCACTTTTTTACCATGTCCCATCTCATCCCTCACAAAGGATTCTTGCTTCAGGCATATATTCAGTATTTAATAAGAGGATCTTTTATTAAGACATCTTTGAACTCCAAATGAGTGCACAGATTAGAAAGCTCACAGCTTAATAAGTTTTGGGGGTTTTTTGAAGCAGCCTCCAGATTTTCTACTGCCATGAAGTCTATCAGTTAATACCTTGCCTTTGGAAGTAAAGTCCCAAGGTAAATCCATGAAGGGCTGCAAATGTGTGATATGTATTTACTGAATAATAGGAAATCTATTTTCATTCAGTGTAATGAAAGCTTATCCAAGCTTACTTAATGCATTTGTTAATGTTGCTGCATGAACTTCATGACACTGACATGAATTGAAGGCTTCAGTTACATGCACCACATAACTAAAATCTTGTGGTCAGTGATCTCATCATCCAGCCATGGTTTAATTGCTCACTTGCCACTTACTGATTTACATCACAGTGTGGGGACGTTTCTTTCTAAAGCATTTTACTGACGTTGTTCCTTAAGCCTTATCTCTCAGTCCAGGCTTTTTTATGTTGGGATTGATTAACTCTTTGTCCTGAGCTGGTTGGTTTGTTGAAGTTATCACTGAAGTGAAGTTTTTCTCAGCACAGCTAGGCCTCTCTTTGCTTTTCAGGGAACATCCTTCCACACCAAACAGCAACACCTTAGATTTTCTTCAATACCTCCACGCCTCAGCTGACACTTCCACTGATACCCAGTGATATTAATTTCCTGCTGCTTCCACCTCCTAAGGCCACCAAATGCTATAGTAAGATGTTCTGGGAAAAGCAGGATGCTATTCCTTTTCTGCTGCAGACTTTTTTTCCCCCATACACTTGATTAAAGAGTAGGTATTTTAAAGCATCAATTTGATGGTGAACAATGTACAATAAAATCCTAAACCAGAACTCACTGGGTTACGTCAAAAAGGCTTCACCTGCACTGCAAATGCTGGATACTGTGAAGATCTGCCTCTGACCTTGACCTTCAGATGTGCTGACACCTTATTTAATGAGCTGGTTTTGGCTTCTTGCTAGAGAACAGCAAGGAGCACTTGGAACACTGAATGTCTCAATCACACAGGGCAGCAGAACCTTTAGTTCTGTTTTCAAGTGCATTAAGATAATACCATAGAGAGGTGCCAAGCTGACAAAATGGATCAGTTTAATAGAAGGTAGCTGGGAGTGTTGGACCTCTTAGAATCAAGGATATTGTTTGCAACAGCATCAGCAGTTTGTATTTTTCTCCATATTCCAGCTCTCAGGGTGGAATGCCAGTCCTGATGACAACATGTTGGACCTGAGGGCCCTGGTATTTCAACTTGTGCAGACTTGTGAACATTGATGCCTTTGGGCAAGGTTATCTTTGATTTGAAAATTTTCCTTTATCTGATAGAGACAAGAATAAAGAGGGAGGAAAGGAAAAAGTAAAACATCATCAGTCTCTGGATTAAAAACTGGAGGGGGAAAAAAACCAAAACAAGGCTTTCCACAGTTTTCAGAGATTTTTTAGACTGCTGTGGCCACATTGGTCTGTTGGCAGAGAAAGGCAGGAAAAAACAGTCATTTGCCTCTTTTGAGTTTGGAATAAATCCTACGTATCAGAAGTCTGGGGAATAGTGATCCCTAAGGTCACTTTTACTTTAAAACATAACCTCATCCAGCCTCAGAAACCTTCACAGTTAGAAATAATTGAGTTTGCTGAAGCAGTGGCACAGAACTCCCAAATCTGCTATGAATAGAGAGTTCTGTGTGCTATCACTACCTCTGAATGAGAAACAGAGTTTGGGATAAGATGTAGATCAGTCAAGTGGCATCACTTCCTGCCAAGTTTCAGTCCAGAGTGAATGGTTATGGGCTCTGACAATGTAATGTTGTGTTGTACCGTAACAGCTGCCAGGTTCTGAGGTTCAGTGGTGTTACTGGGCTCCCAGTATAATACAAATGTTTTCTTTCTTTTTATGATTTATGGGCCTGTCTCTCTCTCTCTTTTATTTTTCTGGGGTCTTGGGTAGGGAAGTGGAGTCTTGAGCATGCCAAGCCTCTGACTGACAGCTATCTCACTGGTACCAGAAGAAGGGAGATTTGTTGGCTGCAGTACCTAGCTGACCAAAGAAAACAGTTCACAGTTGGCACTGACAAAGAAAACTGCAGCACAAATATCACGAGGCCAAATACACAAACCACTGACAGCTGAAGCCAGGCCTGGACACGTAAATGGTCGAGCAGTTTGGACCAGCACTTTTTTTCCTAGCAGATAAAAGAATTTATATGAGGTAGAGTTGTTAATTTTCATGCTCTGTAAAAATAATCAGCTCTTGGAAAGCTAAGAGTTTTTAAGTGAAGTCATTGACAAAAATGAAGTGCTTATTACTGAAGAAGTGCATGCCAGGATTCCTTAAGCAGTGCCATTACTGAGGCGGGGATAATTACCCCACTGATACAACCAAGACATAAATACATTGAAGACATTAGGTAAGTTAGGAATTTGTGATACCATAACTTATGTGTGTGCCAGGCTCTGGAAACAGTCTGCTGTTCGTGTGCCTAACTTATAAACTGGGAAATGCAATTTTGCTTTAGCACTCGCAGTCCTCAGGAAGAACTGATTTTTTTAAACACATGCTAAATATCCAAGATACTTTTCATTACTTATTAATACAGAGTCATTTCATACTGTGTTCAATATTAGTTCTCTGTCCAACTGGCCATTTTCAGCTTTTATGCTTGAAGAAAGCACTTTCATACACAGTGCAACTTCTCTCTCGTGTTCCCATGCCAGCTTAAACCTTGCTTGACCTGGAACCATTTCAGGACACACATTTTTTGTCTCTGAGTTCTCGCTGCTGGAGCTGTTCAAGGCTCAGGTTGCCAGTTCGGTTCACCCATCGCTCTGAGCCAAGTCTGACCCAGGTGGTATTTTCCTTTCCCTCAGAAATAAAACAAAATTTTTTGAGGAGTAAGAGCTGTGTCAGGTTTATAAAGATGTATGATGGTGTCATCGGGGTCTTTGGGAGCTTGTCAGAAGGTATCCACCATTCACAGACCTGAAGACAGAGCAGTTGGCAAAGCCTGTATCGTGTTTTTCACATGTCCCAGTACCACAAGCATGAAACCCCTGTGCTTTGAGTATAAGGTGTGAGCAGAGTGGAATACTTTAAACAAAAGAAAGCATTTCTGTGTGGCTTCCCTTCTTCACAAGGTGTGTAACAGAACAGAAAGTACCTATTTTCAGGCCAAATTCTCTAATACTTGGATAAAAGCAATCATTTCGGAAAGTTATATTACACTTAAAACTTTAATTAAGGCAGATGCAAAATTGCCATAAAAAAAGTGAAGGTCTGTTCAGATTCTAGTTATATGTCTCCTTTAGCTTATGGTATATTCAAGTGACATCATAACAATAACTTTGATTTCAGACCCTGAATGTTATTTAGAAAGAAGTTGATTGTAACATGCTAGTGACAGAAGAAAAGCTTTTAGCTGTGAATTTTTTCACAGATTTGCTTGGTTGCCTACTTAGGAGGGTGGAAGGCAGACAGTTGTTGGAGAAATATGACCACTTTACATGATGCACTGCCCTCAGTCAGCTTGGTAATTCCTTTTCCGCTGTTCTTTGAGGACTGCTTAGGGTAAAGTGAGTCCTTTTGGGAGCTGCTCAAGCTTCTGCTTCCTCTGCATCTTGTTTCCACTGTTTGTGTGGGAAAGCACAGAGCAGTTTCAGGTTTGAAATTCTGGGAGAGAATAAGCAGGGCAGACAAACTGATGGCCAATGTGTGGATTTAGTTTCCACAAGATCGACCCTGGGATCAATAAGGAAAAGTCTTGTCCCTCTAAACCAGCGATTCCTGAATTGAGCTCTAAGTGTTCTCTGAGTGATGGACTTGTACAACCCGTGTCAGTGCCTAGTACTGGAATTTCCTGATGCCTTCAGAGAAGTTTTTTTTTTCCAAGGTGTTGTTGCCATGACCATGGAGAGAATCCAAGTTCTCTGCTAGTGCTCAACCTGACAGCAGTGCCAGAAGTTTTCCCAACTTTTAAAATCCCAAATAAAAATTGACATAGGTTGGTTGGTCTTGTGGCTGGTTTAGTAAACTTCTCTGGCTCTAAATGTTGCTTCTCTGAGGTTTAATGATCATTATTTGTGCTTCTGCCTAATATGCTGCTGACTCAGCATTAGGAGGCATTTCCTTTGTGTGGACACATAAATAGGGAATGCTCTGCTTTTCCTTGGCTCAACTCCTTCCTCGACTGAAAAGAGCAGTCAACAAATCAGAATGCTTGTTACATCTCTGCAGAGGAAAATACTCATTAAGCCACAGATTGTTTTAAATAAACCTAATTTAAAACATCAGGAAATAATACAGTGTCCTGCATTCCACTAGCACTTACAGTACATCCTAATAACTGCTGCTTATTTACATCATATCTCTGCTTTCTGTTGAAATTGCACTTGTATAATGTAAATAAAGTTTGAATATGTTTACCTGAGTGTCTATTTTTAATTTGTGTGTTTTTATAGAAATACTTCCTTTACATTGTAAGATAAGCCTCAATTTGTTTTGAAACTTTACACAGGGGTTTACCAGCAGGCTTACCAAGGTTGTTTTTCTTTTAAAATATAATAGATCTATTGCACTACAACATTAATGTGCATTTTAACCATTGTAGTTTTATTAAATTGTGTAGCTAAGGAGTAGTGCAAACAGACACTTCAATTTACTAAAAAGGAGTAAAACTGAACTCTGTTCCTTCCCATCCCTCTGTCTTTGCCCACGAAATCCATACTCTCCCCAAAATTAAAGAATAGTGGGAGAGAGGCTGAAAACTAGGATGTGCTGATGGATTTCCTATGACTTTGGCTGGGAGTTGGGTGTGTAGTTTTGTAAACTCCATTTATGCAATAATTAAAAAGATGAAACAGTTGCGGTGCAAATTACATCAGAAGTTATTGTTAGTTATTAGTTATCTCTTCAATCTGTGCTTTAATAACTTGTCACCAAGCTTTCTCCTCTCTGTTTAAAACATGGTTCTTTTTAATCCCATCTCATTTATTATTGTATTTCTATAAGTCAACAGAAAGGCTTTAGGAAACATCCTGATTGTGCAGTTCCATTTTATGAGCAGCAGGTAGGAATCAGTTACAGGCAGCAAGCTGAGGGGGATATTAATCAAATCCAGTCCAAATCAGTCTTTTTCCCTCCTCCTGGTATATAGTAATCTGGAAGGGAGGGAATATTGCAAAGGAGACACGTACTAAAGTTATTTTTCTTTCAGGTGTTTCAAAATGCTTAAAAGCTTGTGCTGAAGAACCCTCTGGGTTCTCATAGTCCAGTTTAAGCCTTGATTTGTTTTGGGTGGTTCTTTCAATATATTTAGGTAGGTATTGGTTTGATTACCTAAAATCCTTGGATGCTCTACTCCTTCCAAGCCATTCCATTCCTGATGTTTTAAAGACAAATTTTTAAGGTTCCATGTGCCAGCGAGTGATCTTTTCCTTTCATCTTCATGGCTCAATTTTGCCACTTTTTTAGAAGTGGAAAAGATATACTGGAAAGAAGATGGTTCATTTTCAGATCAGGCAAGACAAGAGAAGGAATGAGGTGCTGTGTGGAGTTTCTCCCTCTTTTGCTGATGCTAGAGAATGGGAAAATTGGTCATGGCATGCACTACATCAAACCAGTGTCGAGTGGGTTGGGTCCATTCCTGGCTTTCCTCTCTCATAAGATGCATCAGAACACAGGCATTAATGCTGTAAACATCTGTACTATTACTGGGCATGTGTATTAATGCATATTTGTGCTTTCTACTGGGTTCTTGAAGGCAGTGCCCGTTTTCTCTTGTGTTAATTTTTAATCCATAACACCCACATTAATCTGGACAAAATAAAAACTAAAAGCCTTGATCAAAGCAAGATGGAAATCCCCTTTGAGTTCAGTTATGGAAGGAGCCTGCTGCAATAAGGAATTCATAGGAGATTCTCTGAATGCCCCCTTGTAGCATGGAGAAAGCCCACAACAGTTGCAATAACTGTTCTTTAGTTTCTGTCATGCATGACACTCCTTTCTTGCCAATTCTTTTTCTACTGTCTAATTTTATCAAAGCACAGAATGTTGAAGGGACCTGAGTAAAACTCCTGTCCACAATCAAATCATCCCTAGCAGTTTTCATCATCATCGTGTTCTGTGTATGAGCCCAGCAGAACTGCAGAAATTGAGTAAAAATTGAGCGATCACATTGTGTGCTGCCAGCAGAGGATGAGGGAAGGCAATTAATATCTGTGGACACTCCTACAGCCCTTCTCCCACTGGCCTTTTCACTCCTGTGAAAAGAGGAATCAGCGCAGTGTCTGTGGTGCATCATTCACCCTCCTGGATCACGTAGCTCTTACCCTGAATATACAATATACTCAGTTCCTGTTGGCTCAGATTAAAGATAGCAAAAACAGCAGCCAAACTTCCCAGGGACAATTCTGCTGTCAGAGCTCCAGCTAAAACAGCAGTGGCTCAGCACTTTTTTCCCCTCATCAGTGGCCTCTCTGTTTCCCATGTGTGCCCTGTCTTCATTTCCAGTGGGAGACTTCATCTGCATCCACATGGTGGAATTTCAGTGGCAAAAATTCCCACTGTCCCTTCTGCTGCTTCAGCAAAAGGGATCCTTTGTCAGGTAGCTTCCAGCATTTCTGATGCTTTGTGCTGTAGCACTTTGCCTATCAGCAATGTAAACACTCCAAAGTCCTATTATAGTGGGACAGACGCTTAGAGATCCCAGCTTTAAGTCAGCTTCGCTGTGCTTTTCTGTGCATTGTGTATTTTGTTATCTCATCTATGTGCCTGCACTGTTATACTGCACAGAGTAGCAATCATTTCCTTTCTTTTTCCCTCCCTGGATTGTGTTGCTTCTTCTGTAAGACACAAAGCAAAGTTAAAGAGGCCGCATTACGTGTTTTTAATATGATATGTTGCCCCGTGGAATTCAACAGGCAGCCTTTCTGTGGGATCTGATAATTCCTCGTAGCTTCTATTTATGACCACAAGAATTTTTCCTCCAGAAGTATTTTATCTGTAAAAAAAAAATTACTAATTACTATTCTTTGTTTTTAATTCACTGTAAAAATATCTAAGTCTGCACACTAGGCAAGGGGTGCCCCATCCCTGGAAGTGTCCAGGGCCAGGTTGGATGGGGCTTGGAGCAACCTGGTCTAGTGGAAGGTGTCTCTGCCCATGGGAGGAGGTTGGAATTAGGAGATCTTTGAGGTTCCTTCCAACCCGGGCTGTTCTATGATTCTGTGAAACCTTCACTAATATGAAAACTTCTTTTGCTCTGAACCTAAACCCCACAAGAATGATGATACACCAGTGACACATCGCGTGTACATTGAATTGATCACAAGGAGTTTGTATGTACAGAATAACCTTTCATTAATACACACTAATCAGTTTTGCTGAAGTTGTTTAGTGACTAATATTGCTCAAGGAAGTCAGAGTATGTCAGCCCAGAAATGATGAGCCATGAAAACAAGGCACCAGAGGAAGGGTTCTGCCACATAAGCAATGTGACTGGTGTGACAGTTCTAAAAGTCTTGTGTTTATACTTTAATTGAAACTTCCTGGTGATCCAGATGCTGGTTCCCAGTGTCTTTTAATAAATATTCAGATTAACATCTTGCAGTGCCCAGAAGTATGCTGGTGGCTGAGCAGTCCAAATAAACAGCACAAAGTTGCTGCCATAAAACACTCATTATCTAAGCTTCATCTTGCAGGCACCCAACCACATCCGTAGATTTGCTCCTATGAACGGCTTCAGGGATTTCATTGGAACCTCTCAGGTAGATAAAATTATACACTGCTTGAACATTTAAAAGTTCAGCACCTAAGAGGGAACATGGTATGACTTAGTGAGAAAAAAAAATACTGGGAACAGCAATGATACAGCTGTTAGACATCAATTTGTTAGTTTTGTTATTATTAAAAGAGGGAATTGAGATACCTTAGTGCCTGAACATTTTTATCTCTTTAAGGTTTAAGCTTTTTCTCGTAGTTTAGAAGAGACTTTAGTCTGATACATTTTCTTTTGCTTTCTGTTTCTTTGATAAAACTATTAAGAAACCTGCTATCAAGGGGATGATTTTATTTGTGCATATTTAAAATTAAACATTTTCTGTAACTTTGTTTATGAAAGCTAGCATAAAAAAAACATAGAGACAAAAGAACACACATACCTGGGTTAATATATCCAGGGCTACTATTAAAATAATTATCTTTTAGTGTGCCTTTCTAGGGCAGTAAGTCTTAGATGAGATCAGAGTCTTTGGTCTGTTACTATTTTCTCCTCAAAACTTTGAACCCATGATAAGTTTCAAAGCTGGCAGGGAAAAGGGACCTTGAAGATAAAACCACTACTGAACCAAAAGGAAAATGTGGCTGTTAAAGAATCTGTTTGATAGGAGACAGACAAGTCAATACAGACATAATGGACCCCAAGGAAGATCTATGGATTGAGGTCACCCACAGTGCTTGTGTCTCTTGGCTGATATAAAACCCTAAAGATAAGGAATTGTTACAATGGGAAGGAGAACGTGGGGGACAGGAGGCAGGAGTTGAGCCTTTCCCAGGCACCCTGTCCGTGAACCAGGTGGTTTCCATGTGGTGATGTAGCTCCAGTTAAGGGGAGCAGGTGACCTGCTTTACAAATGGGTCGTACACAGAGAGGTCGTTTGCTTGTTCCTCTGTTCACTCTCAAGGATCTGAGGCCAGATGCAGCAGCTTGTTGTGCCTCTTCAGTGAAATCGGATGCTCTGACACACAAAAGGAAAGGAGAAATGCAGTGGTGACTGAATTCTAATGATTCTCACTGACCCACCAACCTTTATCAGGTAAAGGTTTTGTAGCCTCCTTACAGCAGTGGCAGCTGAGAAAAGGGCATGGGATTCACTGCCCGTGTCTGACCCTTTGAACACTAACCCCTGGATATTGTTCCTTCCTCTGCTCACACTCTGCCAATTAAATGCAGTAGAATAATGTAACAGGGTCTATTAAATGCTGGGGATGGAAGCAGCTGGAGAACCTGGTCCTGGAGGGGACACCGACAGGTGAATCCACTTGACTCCCGGTGCAAGTGAATGGGGGCAGAGGAAGGAAAGTAATTTAACACCACAGCAGCAAAGCCAGGCTCAGGAGATCACTTTCCTCAGGGATACCAGATGGTGAGTGGCTGTAAAGAATGACCCCACCCAGCTCTGCATGTGGCACCCACCATTTATAGTGGATGGCCCTAAATATTTATTAAGTGTTATTAAAAAGCTCGCGTTACAGCATCTCTTCAGATACACCAAAGCCAGGGTAAGATTACAGAGGTGGCAATGCCAAGCCTTCAACTGGTTTTTTTTGGTGAGTATTTACATAGTGCTATTTCTATACTAATGTAAAAACACTGAACTTGTGTCACTAAACTTAAATTAAGATTTCTGTGCCTACCTGGCAGCTGTAGAGACTTTGACAGATGACTTTGTCATTTTGAATGCTTTTATCAGAGGAGTACATTTTTTCTTCCCTCTTTCCTCGTGATTTCAGCACATGGTGGCTGACATAATAAGTAGCTTACACTCATAAGAGAGGGGATGGGAACAATAGTCTTTGTCACTTAAAGAAAATTGCGTTGCTCACTAGAACCTTTGGGCTAGCTTGTTGGGTTATTTGGTTGGTTGGGGTTTTTTTTTTTCCTTGTTTGTTTGTTTTTCATGTCTGAATGTGCAATAGTGCTCAGCCTTGAGTAAAAAGAGAACTGGGGGTGTTGATTAAAAGTGCTGAGTATCACAAAGTGGTCATGGCCAGCCTGACATCCTGTATCAAGTTGCAGGGTTTGCTTTGTGGTGGTGTCTGGAGTGGATACCACATGCTGACTTTGCCTTTTAAAATACGCCACGATGAGTCCAAAGACAGCTCTCCAAGAGGAGAACCTACCTGAGCTACACAGGAATTTTGGTCTCTCACAAAGAGGAAGAAAGGTTTTCTTCTCTCTTCTCCTGCCTTGTTCCTTATGTTCTTCCCACGCCTTTCCAGGAAGACAGATGCCCTTCCGAAAAAGTGCTCTCGCTTTGAAAGCGCTGGTTACCGCCAGATTCCCAAAAAACGATGACAGGAGTAGCGGGTTTTCAGCATGTTTTTACTTACACATCCTAAACGTTCTCTAGTGAGTATGCAAACCTCTTTAGAAATGTCACAAATGCGCACAGCATAGATGAATTTGCTTTCATTTATGACATTTCCTGGCCTCTTATAAATAGTCTGCAGACTCCAGGTTTCTCCAGGCAAAAGCTAGAAAACCAAGGAGCCGTTATAATACCACCCTGTTTCGTTTTTGACGATAATGCCTGTGGATTTGAGTGTTCTGCTTGACTGAACTAAATCACTTTTTACTTAAAACAGTGGCTTCTTAGACATGGTTGTTAAAATCCTATTGTAACTGGTATTCATGAGTTAAATTCTGGCTATATTTACGTATTTTCAGGTCTTCCTTATTGCCTGGAAGCACATTTTGTCATTGTGTTGAGATAGAGACTGAAACCAGCTGGTGTTAGGCAGAGCAGTGGTAGTAATGAAAATCAGGATACTGCTAAATGACTACAGTGTCACTATTTGTTTATCTTGAAATGTGAAAAAAAATCACAGTTTTATAACTTGGCAAGAAGGGCACCTGTGTTCTCAGAGGATGCAGCTGATGCTGGGATGAATATTTTTGAATGAGATGTTGTTTTGATAGTTAAGGTATAGCCTAATGTAAGTAATCTCTTGGACTTTTAACTATGATAAAAATATAAATAGATTATTCATTGCCTACCCTTTGAAGTGTTTTTTAATGTTAGCTGTGTTTCTATGCTCTTTTTGGCCCACATGAAGTAGTGTTTATGTAAACGTTTAAACATTTAAACAAATTATCCTTTGGTTTTAATTAGTTATTTACTAATTAATGAAGATGGTTGGTTTTACTTAGATGTGAGTGGTTTGTTGTTTTAGGGAAAGTACTGTATTCCTCATGGATGGGGAAAGCTGGCATTTCCCATTTGAAGAAAAAGCCCAGGTCCATGCATTTTAAAGCACAGAAAAGAAGAAAAATCAAGTAGCTAGAAATCGTTTATGTGTTCCTGCAGGACTTGAGGACACCCTGAAATGTCCTTTGAGGTGGATTCATCAGTTCTTTTGCAAACTGGCACCAGTTTGGATTTGGCTCTGTGCAAAACTTGTTTGACGCTTAGGAAACCTTCGAGACTCTGAAATCTTCCAACAAATACTAGCCCCCGTTTCAAGTCTCACCTGCCTCATCAGAATGTTGTTTTTACATAAAGCTTTCTTTCAAATCTGTGGAAGTTGTGACTGTAACACATCTGCTGATGTAGGTCTTCTTGACGTGGTCTTACCTTACTATTTTATTCACTATTCTCCTGCTGGGTTTTTTTGGTGTGGGATTTTGAAGGACTAGATGAGGAAGATTTCTGAGGCTCTTTTTTTTTTTGTAGTATCAACTAAACTAAAAATCACTAAGTCTACGGCAGCTTTGAAAGTTTGCTTCCCAAAACTATGTTTGGAAACCAGGTTTGAAGACTGCCAATTTTGCATGGCTAAAGCTAAAAAATTCCTTATCAGTTCTGCTTCAGGACTGTCATTTTGCAGCAGCAATCTAGGATGTAGGTTTTGACACTTGCTACACTTTAATCTATGTTTTCACTTGCTCAGTTTACAGAACAAATGCTTCTCGTAATACATACAGAAATAAAAATGCACACTATCATTATTCACTTCACTCATGACAGCCTGAGACTGATTAGTTCTAAACTGTTCTAAAGCAGTTGTGCTGTATTTAAACTGGAGAGAGCTGTTAAAGCCCTGCTCTGCTGTATTTTTCCAGAGTTTTTCTGCTGTGAGGCAGGCATACTTGATGGTCTGACTCGGAACTTGAATATTTTACCCTGTGACATTAGAAGCAAAGGTGAAGGTATTAGTGAACAGAGCTTTGTTTTAGGGCAAAGGGCAACATATCAAGACATTACCTAGCAAATAAAAATGGAATCTTTCACCTTATTTGTAAAAGAAAATGGTGAAGATTTACTTTTTAGAATGATTGTAACACACATGTAGTGCTGTTTTATGTCTCCAGCAAAGTATAACAGATGGACTGTGGGTTTATTGGGAAAAAAAGTGTGCTGAAAGATTTTTATTATGTGAGAAAGAGAGAACAAAACCCAAGGAAACATCTGGACAATTAATCTCTCAAATCTTTGTATATAACATGAAGAAAAATACTGAAATATTTCAGAAGTCTTGCTCAGAAACAAATTAACTATTGTTAGCAAAGCACACTAATTTACCATCCTACATGTGAAAAGATCTTTGTAATTAATAATTAATTGATGCCACTTTGTTCTTCACCCCTGGAAAAACAAAGAAGAGGGAGGGTAGCGTGTTCCTCCTGAGGTTTCTGGTTTGTCATTATAAAGTGATGAATCACTTTCACTGAAGCTGAGCTGATCTGTTGTCTCCCAAGGATGCAAATGTCACTGTGGGGGGAAAAAAGGTTCTTTACCTGTTATTCAGGCCTGTGTGGTGTCTGGTTACTGATCTGGACCCAAACATCTGGCAGCCCTGCCACCTCTCCCTGACATGTGTGCACAATATGCAGTTCTGCTTTGTGAGTCTCCGCGTGGGGAGGGCTTGGCTTTTTTATTTTGAAGCTGCACAGTGACAGGTGAGCAGGGAGACAGGTACTTTTTGTCTGGGCTGGTGAAACATGATCTTTTTTTGAGAGGGTGGATTGCTGTTAAAGGGGTGTTTCTCGGAGTCGTGGGGCCATTGAGCTGTTCTGAATGGGAAGGTGGAGGTTGCCATCCACGCCTGCTGGCTGTTTCTCCATGTGCTGCTCTTCCCTGTGACACTGCAGAGAACAGCCACAGATCAAGTCATCCATACCCTCACTTCTCTGCTCTTACTTGGGATCTTGTTATTTATGTTGATTTCCTCTCCCTCAGCTTTACATATTTTAGGAAATGGGAAAGAGTTCTATTCATTAGTTTACCCCCTTATACCCTTTGAATTCTGGTGTTGGCTTTCCCTCCTAGCAACCCCACTGGGGGTTTTCTAGGAGATATTAATTCAAGCACTGCTAGAAATGTGTACTTTGGCCCTTCTCCTGTCACCCCAGCCAAATAAGAACACGGATATTTTTGCTGCACCATTTCAGAACAGCTCTCTCTCTGGACTGGGGCTCCTTTTCCATCTGTAACCGTGGGAGCTCCAAAGCAGGAACACGAAGGAAGTGATAACCAAATCCCACGAATAAATCATTCCCACTGTGCACTCTGAGTTGTGGCCAAAGCTGGGAAATCAACCTCCTTGCTGAAGCTCAGGGTTAGGCTCATGGTTTGTGTCCATCCTGGGCTATTGTGTATCTGGATGTTTGGTATAAAATACCTGCCTTTATCCTTTGAATACTATTTTTTATTTTTTCATTGTTTTTTAAGTGATGAATGAAGAAAACTCTCTACTTATAGATTAAAGGAGGAATGTAGGATGATTTTAGGCTTTTGGGTTGTTTGTGGTTTTTTATTTATTTGATTTGGGGTTTTTTTTTAGTTCTTTTTAGTCAGCCTAACAGATAGGAAAACCTCTAAATACATAGGCTTTAAAAATAGTATGGTTCAATCCAGGCTCTTGAAAATGTAGTTTTTTCCAATATCCTGATTTTCAGTGCCCAGTATTTATATGATCTCCCCCATCCAGTATATCTGTTGCCAAATGCTGCCCAAAAATATATTGAAAATTGGGTTCCTTGGTGGCAAAGTATTTTTAATCAGACTGTTTAAGATCTAGTTTTGGTAGAACACTTATTTCATGTCATCCTCAATATGATGTTACAATTAGGGCTTCTTGAAACGAAATCAGGACAGTTATATGTTAGGATAATATCTAGCACCATCAAAAAAAGTTGAAATTTCATTAAAAGGTAGCAGTCTTTAAAAAACTTCTGTCATCATATTAGCAATAAATTCTACTTTGGTTTTGTCTTTCATGAAGACAGAAAACAAAATGCAGAATTTTATAGAAAGATGTACTGGGGTGTTTCCCTCTGGGAATGATTTGTTGCTTTTTGAGTCCTGCCATGAATGCTGGTCTCAAATGAATCCAAGAAGGTTTATGATGTTCTCACCATCGACTTAGGAAAAAAAAACTCAAGAGATGCCATAGCTACTTTTATAGATTCAGTGCGTGTGCAGTGTTTATTTGTTTTTCTTTCATGGAATCGTATTTGAAATGGCATTAGGAAATACATTTAAATAGTGTCTTTTGACTGTTGTCTGTGTTTCTGTATTTAACTTTTCAGTATATACTTACCAGTTATATCTGCCAAATTAGTTGATCTCAGCCACCAAAAAATAAAGATTTCAGGCTCTAGATTCTTGTGCTGACATCAGCTTCCGTGTCTCCCAGCTCTGCAGATGAGCTGAGATTAAGATAAGAGTTTTCATTTGTGATCAGTTTGTTCAATAGCATTGTACTGTGCTAAATGTTATTCTCTACAATGGACTATTTAATATTTCCTTCAGTTGCTGGTCATTGAAATAATCTGAAATTCACCATGGATATATCGATTATCAATGTTTCACCAATTCATGTCTCCCTGGCATAATTCTATAAATTAATTTTTAATATCAGTACTATAAATGTTATGACATAGCATGAAGATAGCTAGTTTCCCTTACAGATCCTAATTCAAGGAGTGTCAGACCTTAGAAACAGAAGGTGTTTGGTTTTTTTCCATGGATTATTTGCTAGCTGAGTTGTGGTGGTACTTTGGTGGTATTTTACCAAAGAACTGTGGCAAAAAGAGCTTGATGGCCTGGGAGGACCAAAACACAACACCTTGTTTTGGAAGAAAGTAAGAGATTATGTTCTTCTGGAGTCTGGGTAATATTTTAGTTATTTAGGGAGTAGTAGTGATGTAATTAAAGAAGCAACAGGAAAAATGTGGATAGCTTTAAAAAAAAAAAAACCAACTCCTAGGAAAAAACCCAAGCCTTCTCTCAAAATATAATAAGAAATGTAGTAGAACAAACTTTCCTCTTTCCTGTTTCCTAAAGGATTAATTCAATCCAGTCATTACACATGAACCTGGGATGTTTGCAGGGCAGAGCCATGGCCAACCATAATCAACTTGAAAAACTACAGCACCGAATTGCTGCATTAGATCATTCTTTAACCAAATAAAATTATTTGCGTTTGGATGCAAAACACATTCTGTAAATTAAGGCGGAAAATCTTTTTCTGCTTTATTTGCCTAATTCCACATCTGCTGTCACTGATGGTCAATTCAGAGGTCACCAAGAAGGGCAGGAATACAAACCAAATGAGGATGAGGTGGCAAACAGAGTCTCCAGGAACTGGGCATGGCAACTGCTCACATCACTCTCATCTCTAACGCTGCTGTCTCCTTCAGAGCGGAAGGATGTTGCAGCCTCGTTTGCCACTCTGCTATTGCACTTGGAAAACAGATGGTTCTCCTCCCCACCCGGGTTTTTTATTCTGCTGCAATAAAAAGCAAACTTCATCCTTCATCCTTCATTCCTGGCTGCAGGTTCACGACAGTCTGTCCTGCTGTGGTGCCTTTGGTCGCTCTCCCCAGCAGGTCCAGCGGGGCAGACCTGCAGAACCTCACACGGCTCCCAGTCTGCTCAGCCAGATGGAAAAGGAGTTTGGACAATTCACCCTCCTGCCCTCAGTGTGAATCACTCTGGCCAAGGCAGGTGCCCTCAAACATGATTTTAACAAAGGCAGTGAAAAGGTCGAATTCTCATGAGAGTGATTTTCTTTCACTTGGCTGCTGTTTGGTTTTGGCAAAATTTGAGGATTTAAAAAAAAAAAAAGGTGTGTCCTTTTCAAGTTTGTATTTTTCTAATAGCTTAGGTTTTTACCTTTGAATGCACAGTGAATGATGTTCGTGTCCCTCTTGTATGGCTGCTCCTCTTCAAGGTGAAGCTGACAAAGAGAGGAAAAGGCCTTGGAAAGGACCATGTGTTAAATCCCTAAGAGAGCTGTTTTCACTGAAGAACAGTGGCCTTTTTTTTTTTTTTTAATTAGATGATGTCTTGTTTCTGTATTGAGTTCCCCATTATGTAATGTTTTATTTTCCTGACTTGATGAGGACATAAATGAAACCTGGTGGGACATTTTCAGTACCATGAGGGCTGAATCGAGCACCTGATTATTCCCTGGGAGTCAGCTCAGTCTCTTAACCTGACAGTACTTTTGAGCCAAAACTGCTTCTTTTCCTGCCACATGCTGCAGTCTTCCAATCCATGCTGTGTGATCTGGGTGACTGGCACACAGATAAAACCTTATCTAGGGTGTCAGTTCCTTCAAAAACACTATAGGGCTCCTGTTGCTACACACGTTTTGTAGAACAAGGAGAGGGCGTTGGGTTCCCTTTGTTAATTAGTGTCAGGGCTGAATGCCGACACTGAGCAGAAGTTTCTTTTGCTGCTCACTGAAACAACACAGTCCTGTCACAAGGGCCTGACACCTGCAGCCTGCATCACACCTTTTGTCCATGTGCCTGAGAACTGTGCTTGCACACTGGAACTAAAAGCAAACAAGGAATTCTGAGGGAATTTCTACATATTCCACCTCACTACCGATTGATTTAAGTCAATCTTTCAGTGCCACCTACTCATTTTCTCCATTTCACTAAGTATTTTTGATGGTGTCTTTATTATGCTTTCCTTTTCATTCAAGTTGCTTCTATGAGAAGTGTGCTCTGAACCCATTTTTTGGTTCTGTTTTCAGATAAGCTGTCACTTTGTGGAGGCTCTGCAGAGACTCAAATGAGAGGAATCAATTGTCTGTGCTTGATTCTTTTGTGCAGTTGGTGGAGTGTGTCCTCCCAGGATTCTCAGCTTGTCACAATTGCCATGGGATGTGACAGCAGCTTTTTAACTGTAGCTATGTGCTTGTAAAAGCTGTGCATTGCTTTTCAGCATCTTGTCCAGAAATGCAATATTTGAAGTGAAAACACTGTATCTCTGGAGTACACTGTGTAATGCAAAACATATTCAAGTCAGATATGATTAATTGCTTCTGTTATGTTCTGTTCTTCTATAATTCTTATTTGCTCTAGTGTTGGTGCACCGTTCTCCAGTCTCCACTGTAGTCAGAACTGCACAAACACATAAAAATGCTGCCTTTCCAAAAGAGACTTTTTCCGTACCAAAATGGGCCTCCAAGCCCAATGGGTTTCCTCATTTTGCAGAGACCCATTCTCTTGCATAAAGTGAACAAATTCTTTTAGTTTGAAACTCCTCCAGATCTCTCTTTACTGCATAGACTCTTTAACTTTTTATTGCTGCAGTAAATCTGGGCAGTTCCATCAAACCGATGTTATTTGTGTGTGCTTTACAAATGTACAGAGATGAAAAATGCAGAATCATTACATATATAAAAAAATGGCATTAGAAGGACATCAGTGGTTCAAATACCTTAATTCAGAGCCTGGAGGTTCACTGTACGTTCAACCTTGTGTGCATAACCCAGTCTTTAATTGCCGAATCGCTCAGTGCTTTTCAGTAGAATATTTGCCTGGGGTTGTATGAAAATGCACATTCCTCATTGATGAAGGCTTGGCTTTGACACCACTTTATTCCCTTGACAGAGGTGCTTTTATATATGTCTCTGTCTTAAAATGTAATTCCCAGGAGCTGTGATGTCCCAATCAATATTCTTTCACTCTCATGATCACATTCCCATTTATTTTAATGCTGCGTCTCAGGTTTCTAGCGAGTGATGAAACTGGAGTCTTTGAAAGAAAACATGGCAACAAGCAATACAACCCCCCACTTCCAAAAAAAGACCAAACACCTCCCCCCCAAAAAACCCCCAAAATTAGCGTTTACTGGTACTTAAAGTCAGCAATTTAATTACACCCATAAATGGAGCAAGAATACAGTAGCTATAGAGAATATATTTTTGCTTCTCTCTCTGGTTTAGCTCTTTTTGTGTTCCTATTTCACAATTGTCTAGTTTTTGTTCCAGTGGATGTTAATGTTATTTTTTTAAAATAATAATAATAATTATTATTAATATTATTATTATTACTATTAGTACAAAGCCTGTCAGACTTTTGGTGAGGAAGTCATCATGTGGAGAAAGTGTTGGCAGAAGCATCTCAACACTCTGCTGTTTATCCTTTGTGTGTGTGTGTTTCCAGCATAGCCACCCTGCACTTCCAAAAAATAAACACTGTTAGGAACTTTTGCTTTCTGCCACATTTCTGAATATTAATCATTAGGCAAGGCTGTGCTTAAAATCAAGTTCTTTCAGAAGCATAAATCTGTCTTGTAATGCACCCTTGTGAAGCTTCACAGCCTTTAGGAATATGCAGATTTACAGAGCATGTTTTGGGAGTAGCCTGCTGGGCACTCAGTAAACAAAAGACTTTGGATCAGTGACGTTTTTAGAACCCTTGGGCAGAATTTGCTTGTTTTCTCTGTTTTTCTGGTTTCTGTGTACTGGTATCAGTGGGACAGGCATATGATTCCAGGCATAAGGATTTTTTGGCATAATAAAATTTAATTTTTTATTAAAATTTCCAACAATCCCAACAACTACTGCCAATTTATGTCACTTGGAAACTGAGCTACCCAACCATAATATTTTCAAATTAATGCATTGGCTTAAGACGTTTCTCCCTTGGGTTAGGCAAGCTGGATATGAAGTCTAGTGAGGGTATTGAAGAAAAAAGAAGTTTAGAGGAATGTTTAAATTTAATTTTGAAATAAAGCCTGAACCTCACTTTTGAGGAGGTAAAGAATTTCTTGAAGGATTGAACTGGATTTTAGCTATTTGTGCTCTTGTTTGCCACCAAGCTGAAACTTTGGCTTTCAGCCCCTTCTGAGTTCCTGTGTTGGAAGGAGTCACCTGCTGTGTAATGGACATCTGGGTAAAGCTCAAGGATTTTACTGGTTAGAGGTGCTGAGTTGGTGCTTTGAACAGCCTACATGAGAGGTGTGGCTGTTTTGATTTTTGTCATTTTAAAATTTTTACTATTGATAGGATTTTCGGTGATGGGACAGGTGAACCTCCTTTTTCTCAGCTGTTTCTGGGCAAAAAGTTGCTTTAAACCTCTGTGTGGAAGTGGAGAGAGGGGGAGCAAAGGGAAAGAGAAGTATAATTTCATTTTTCTGTACCTTAAGCTCTGTGTGCCAGACTGCTCCCACCCTTCCACCTATAACTTGAGTTATTTGTGAAGAGTTAATTCCACTGCTGCAGATTGTCACCTGGATTTAAAGCCAGTGATCTAGGAGTGGGTTCTTAGAGAGATTTTCTGTCATCAGTGGATGCAGGAACTAAACCTTGCGGTCACATTTGCATTTGCTTCAGCTTTTCAAGGCTCTCTTGCAGGTTGGGAAGCTGAGCTTCTGATGCCCCATGAAAATAAAAAAAAAAGGGTAGAAGAATTAATAGTCCAGAGGCGTGTGCTGTCATATTCCTGGTTTCTGTGGGGTATGACACGTATGAATGAGCTGGACTGAGTTTAGTTCCCACTTAGAGAGCTGGCCAAGGCCAGATTCTCCCAACTCCCATCAAGCAAAGGTTAACAGTAAACTGACACTGATCAGCTCATCAGTCACGTTTCTTCATGGCCAGTGGTATTCCCACTTTTCAAGCTAACCTGGGATATCCTTTGCGAGATGTCCAGAAAAGAGGAAGGCATTTCCAGAAGAAGAATAGACTCTGGATGAGTGGCTGGCGAATTTCCTTGGAGCCCCAGCCTGATGTGATGAAGGATTGTGTGTGTCTGCATCTGCTTGTTAACGAGTTAACTGGAGGAAGAAATTATTGAGGGCCCTGAAAATAGAACTGAGAAATGCAAGGAAGCCAAGTGGTGTCTGGTATAATTTAAATTTGTTTTACCCTTCCCATTTGCTGGTTTGACCCTTTTTTGTGTGTGTAGTGAGGGCAGGAGGAGTGAGGGAGGGGAAAGAGTCTAGTATACACTGAGAGACTGAATAATTTCAATTACCGACAGGACCTGTTGGAGAGCCATTGTCTGGTGGAAAATCCAGTGTCTACAAAATCTGCTTTTTCCATGTGAGAGCCTGAAATATTGCCAAAACATAGCAGGAAACCCAAACTGCAGTATATTGTTTCAGGTCAGTTTGGTGCCCATTAGAATTTAGTTGAATGCATTGCAAACATTTAGTTTTAAAACAACTTAATATACCTGCTTTTTCCAAGCAGTACATTTCCCTCTGAGGCCTGAAATCCAAGCTGCCTTTGTTTCCTGAAGCCAGAGCTGACCAGAGGGCTATTTCTGACATAAAATAACAGTTTCCCTTTAACCAGTCTTGTTTGTAACACATCATGGTTAGTCTTGTGCAACTCATCATAGACTTACACAAATGGAATTTATTATGGGAGATACAGAAAGCCTAACATAAGTGGGATCTGAACTGGAACTTCTATATGGCAATGGGAAATGCATTTTAATGTTGAAATTAATTGACCTGAAGTGTTTTGTGTCAGCTCAATAAATTTAAATGAGATGCTTTTGTTTAAAAAATATAGAAATATATGAATGTTGATAGCAAGAGAAATGCAAGTAAAAATCCCCTTAACCTCCAGAAACTGTCCATGAATTTTATTTTTTTTTCTGGTTTTCCTGGTATCCAAAATCACCTTAAAACTGTGAGAGAAAAGAAATGGATAAGCTTTATTTGACATTAGTGCGATTAAATTATACTGATGTGTGTTTGAAATATCAAAACTTCTCAATGAAGAAACGAAGTTTGAATATGGACAGTGGATGTTAAAATTTAGGCACAGCATGGAGAGCATAGGTGTGATGTAGGGAGCTGAGGGTTTTCCTTCAGCCCGCAAGCAGCAGCTTTTGTAAAGGCAGACATAGCTGGGTAAGGTGGAGATGAAATGTTAGTTTGTAAGCACTTCTGTGCTGTGTTTATTTCCACATAGATGTTCGCATATTGATACAGAGATCTGGAGACCTTCCCGAAATGAAGGGCAAAACAGTGGATCTCTCCAATCGTGTTGTGGGAATTTAACACCATCTTGTTCCTCTCATCTTTCTTCTCTTAGCACAATTCCCTCAGTTCGCTCATTTTTGTATTAAAGCGCCATTGCTTTAGTAACATAATATTGGTGTCCAACTGCCAAAGCAAATGCAGGGTGCAGATTTTCATTAGTCAGAGCTCTGGAAGCTTTTATTTGATTAACTATTCTAAAGCAACACAAGAGCTGCGTGATAAAAGCTTTGCATGCTCCTTTAACCACATATGCTTACGAGAGGAACTTGGGGGGTTATTTATATATTGTGGTAAAAAATTGCATTAGCACTTGCTGCCTCAGCAGACTTCTTGGGTTTTGCTGGCATTCTGCTCTGATTATCCACTGGCCCTGCGCAGTGAAATATAATGAAGGGCTTTGGGGACATTTCAGCACATCAATTATCAGTTTCATACAAAGGGCCATCCGTGGGCGGGGCGCTTGCCCAGTGCGATGGAAAGACCTGTGGCTTTTGTTCACACGCTGATGATGGGCAATTCCCAAACGGCCAACAATACCCAATCATAACACGAGCCTGGAGCTGCGCAGATACCTTTCCACTGCCAGAAAGGATAATTCTGATGGACTGTTAAAGCCATTCTTCAGTGCCGTGACTCTGTCATAACACCCATTCAGGCTGTGTCTAGGCTGTGCTTGGTTTGTTGTTGTAACTCCTAGGGTGGAAGTCAGCTGAGGTGTAACCTGTGTCAATAAAAGCCCAGCACAAGCAGTGGGGTTTGTGTGTTATTAGCCATGTTGTCACGGACTCTTTGTTTTCCCCTCTGGTGGCTGCTGAGGTCAGACGTCAGTCTGAGGGCGCACAGAGAAGGGCTCTGATGGTGCAGAGATTACCTCATTAAAGGACTATGTGCTATATTAATAGTGGATTTGCCAGTGTTACTTTAGGTAAACCCTTGCTTTTTCTGGCCCAGTCATAACACTGAAACACTTCCTGTTAATTATGAGCTTCCATCCACGGAGCCTGGAGAAGAGACAGATGGACTGGACGTGCCTCTGAGCCTATTTCCTGTCTTCTTGTTTGCTGTAGCTTATAAATTGGTGTTATGATGATAGTGAAATGGGGAGGGTTGGAAAGGCCAGAGGAAGAGGAGCAAGTCGGCTGCTTTTGTATTCCTGCCTCTTCCCGCTTTCTGAAAGGGCTCTGCTGAGAGGCAGGGAGCCGACTTAAGAAACGCGGTGTTACCCTTGGCCGCGCCCTTTCCACGGAAAACCGCGTGTCAGCGCCGCAGGCACCCATGTCTCAGCCGGGCAGCGCGCACGGGCTGCCCCGCGTGTCCCGGGATGGCCTCCCGCAGGGACACACGCCGTGGGCCTTGCACCCCGCGTGTCCCGGGATTGCCTCCCGCAGGGACACACGCCCCGCGTGTCCCGGGATGGC
>VWPU01005312.1:489-66989 GCA_013398955.1 Callaeas wilsoni | reverse complement strand
AAGAACCCAAACCCCTACAATCAGTAGTGTGTCCTCAGCAGCATTGTCTGACCAAATCCATGAAGATGCCATGATTATGCTGCTAATTTAAAATCTGCACCTCTTATGTCTTTATTCCTGACTATTCACCTGCCTTTCATTCTATTCAGTGTAACATTAAACACAACACAAGAGCATGGCATGCCCTGTGCATTATATAGATCTCAGTTACATACCCAGAGAAGTTCCCTACATCACAAATATCAAAAAGCATTGAAGAAAATGTGAAAGAATTAACCTCTCCAGAGGTTAATTAAGACTGCATAGTTTCTGACAATAGTATCCCAGAATTGCCAGGTGAAAAAAGGTTCTTGTAAGAATGGAAATTGAACAAAGGCTGGGATCCTTTTCTACTTTTCTTGTCTTGCATCTTCAGCCTGCAGAAAGAGAGTGACAGAGAGTCTAATAATTGAGGGCCAGGTGGGAAATAGGCTTGCTCTGACAGTGGAAAGAACTGGGATGACAGAACAGTGCTTGCTAAAACCATGTGGAAGACACAAATTAACAAGGATGCAGATCCAGCCAAACCCATCAACATAATGGAATGCATTTTTTGTAGCTGCCACATGCCTTCCATCTCCTTCAGTGACACCTCTTCATATGCCACAATAACTGTAAACCCAAACAGTCCAATTCTTACAAACCCAGAATTTGTCCCATTAAATTAGCAATTCGTCAACACAACCTTGGTTTCTTCCCCATCAGGAAGAGAAAAAAATCGTTATAGGAGAACAGAATACTTCTGTACAACAATTTATGATGTACATAAAGAAGGTTGAAACCCTTCCTGGGTCAGCCTCAGGACCCTCAAACAGTCAAGAATAAGAAAGACTAGTCATGCACAGAAAGTCTTTCTTCAATGTGCTAAAACTATGATCTTACTTAATTAAAACCTCCGTTATTTGCACTGTTCTTATTGTTCCTACCATTTTCTGTGTTTGCACTTCCAGAGGAATGAAGTGCCCTAAAAAGAGATGGTTAAAGAGTCTGTCTATCATCCAATGCACTGATACTTCTAGAAGTCACGCTTCTCTATAAGGCTTCTGTACCAAACCACATGGACTAGCAATGCACCCAGCTCAGTTCGTAGGGCTGGGCATTCAAAATGGCCATGCTCTTAAGGCTAAAGCTACCCAGGTTCAGAATTTAGGGCAGCACACTTGTGCAAGAGAAATTCCAGAGTGCTGGTGCACATTCTGCCTCACCCTGTTCCTGCAGCAGATTGACACACACGTCTACTTTAAAAAAGCAAGGAAAGGTAAGTCTCTCAAAACCAATACTTCCTAGGGAAAATTATCTAAAACATCCCAGGAAGGCATGGCAGAGCTAACACAAAAATGTTACAGCCTTTTCCTTGGAAATTCTGCTGAGATATCTACTTTGTGCATATTTTGGAGAAACCTTTTATCTCCTGGCTGGAGAGATACACTGACCTACAGTGAAGTAAAACCTGATGACTTATTTGTAGAAAATGGTTCCCAAGTCGTCTGAATTTAATACATTGAAAAAATCTCACTTGGAAACAAATAGAAGGCAGTTGTTTACTTCTTTAAGTGTAAGATTCATTCTGAAGTTTTGGTACTACACATTGAGTTTTAATTTTACCATACTGTATTATTAGTACATCAATAGCTTGATTTTTTCCCTAGTAGGTCCATTTTGAACTTCTATTTGCTTAAGAAATGTTACATATTTATTAACCTAATTATTACAAATATGTGTGTGCTTAACAACGAGTTCCAAAATTTCCTAGACATATTAACTCACAAAATTGCAGAAGTTTTGACCTAATATCTTCTTTTGAATCAATATTTTGAAATATATTTTGAGAGGTTCAATAGTGTCAAACATTTTGAAGTCAAAACTCCTACACTGAGTGTTCCTCAAAGACACTCATTGAATGCTTATTTAACTTGTTCTGAAATTGAAGGAGATTCTTTCCATGCCTTGATAGTCTATTTGATGTTATGTTACCCCTAGAGATGTGAATGTTTTCCTACTACACACTTTTTTTCCTCCTACAGGGAGAAATTACAGGGTATTTTTATCAGCTTTTTAGATATTGAACTATTAACAACAAAAAATTGTGCAATATGAACACTACTCTCTCTCCGATGCATAATTAAGTAAGAATAGTCAGACTCTGAAGGAGGAGATGTCAATTAGTGTCAATTAACTTATTTGATAATAGCAGGGAAATGAGGGATAAGTATTTTTCCCTTTACATTACTTTTCCTATCCATATATATATATATGTATACATATGTATATGAGTTTTAGCAAAAATATTAGTAATTATTCTAGCAATGGCAAAACATATAGCTTAATATGTTGATTTGTACAACTGCCTTGCCATGTATAAAAAGCAGGCACAGGCTGCTGCTCCTTTGAGTTTATTTACGCTCCTCTGATGAGGAGCCTCTTGATGCACCTGACACTTACTGAGGTAGAGGGAACTGTAAAAAGATAACTGTTTTAAACATAGAATATTTGTATTGCTAAGAGGTCAGCTTTGCCACTGCTGACTTCATTGCAATTTGCATACTATTAAAGCATTACCCATAATGTTGTAAAATTTAATTTTAAAACTATGCTGTTAAAGATGTTTACTGAATTGTAAGCACCTAGGACATTTGGGAAATTTGTTAACACTGTTATAGCTATAGTATTTCTGCCTTACTTTGCTTCTTATTTAATCCCCTCACAAAAACACACTTTTCTTTCATTTTATGACAATGAATCTCATTTTAGTGCAAGCTGAGAAACTTTTAAAAAGTATACTGTAACAGTACAGTAATCAAGATAACTTCCCCTTTTATTCTCAATATATTTAATTTTGTTAAAAATGTCACTAACTTATTTATTTACTTTTGCAGGGGGCTGAGATCCAATTATACTTCTATAGACTAGAGGTGATGGTTATGATTTTCTACTTCACTCTAATACAGGCTTTCTCATTAAATCTCACAGCTCGGTAATCACAGTCATCACATTTGTGTTTCAGTGCTGCATTCACACTCACATTCTCCTTTCCTGGATTTCCATCCTCCTTCCCTCACCCCCTCCCCCAGATCTTTATTTACTCCCTGGCAGAAACTGCAAAATTAAAGATGTATAATGTGCAGATACAATCTTTGCTTCCTTTTCTCTGCCAGACTAGTGCTCTAAAATGCACTTCTTTTGGGAAGTACTGATATTAACTCAGTTACTATAGTACATGAAGTACAGTTTCCCTTTGAAGTACTATAAAAAAGTTGTCCTTAGATGACAATGGAAAGGATGGAGTAAAGCAGGAACAACAAGAATCACTTTACATACTAATAACAATTTAGTTATCAAAACAGTACAGAACAAGCATGCCTTTATACTATTCTTTAAAAAATTTAGCTTCCTACGGTTCTAATAGTCTTTTCCTATGGTTCAGGAATGCACAGTAGCACTCAGCTCAGTGCCTGTATCCTTATTTCAAAGAGAATCATTCAAACCGACATCCACCCTGTCAAGAATCTTGACTTTGAGCTGCTAATGCAGAATAAAAATCAATATAAATTTTGATCATTTGATGAATATTTACTTCTTTCTTTTGAGCCTGGGGATTTAGAATTGAAAACTGCTGAATCAAGTCATTTTATTTTTTTTGTGTTTGTGCCAACACCAATTTACTACCCTCCTGAAAGTTCCTGAACAAGATGTCTCATGTGGCATACATGTTGGTTTTTCCTGTCAATCATAACTGTGTGCCAGTAGGGAACCATAAACATTTTCCTTTCATACTCTTAGTTCTCCAAAAAGGAATATTTTGATTACTTCCCCGAAAAAAGGTAAACTCGTCTTATTTAGACATACTTTAAAATGCCTATGTCTATTTTTCTAGGACAGCTGCAGTGCCTAAATTGATACTCTCTATTAAATATTTTCTTTTCAGTATGAGTTGCTTCATAGAAAGGAACAGTTTACAATCACTGCAAATAAAGCTTCGTAGCACAAAACAGATAAAGATCTATATTGACATTATCACTTCCCCTATATATTTTCTAGAAAACTGCATGAAAATTCTCACCATTATAATGCACACCAAATGTTTGTGAAAATGAAGATAGCAAGAGATAAATAGATCCCACAAGTGGGCAATTAAGATGTGACTCTAGTTCATATTTCATCTTTAAAAGAAATGTACCTTCAATCTCAAAAAAACTGAGCTTATAAAAAAATGTATACGTAAAGCTCCTGTGTTTCCATAGTGACTGGGGTGGGGGTAAGAGAACAGGGAAAAGGAAAAACGATGCTTCTAAATTTGTAAAAATCTAGATTAGTTTAACAAGAAATGTAAATGCAAGCAATTTTCATCTTGCACAATTTTTTTATATATGACTCAGTGGCAGACGGGCTTTATCTTGAGCAATTTTGTTGGTCTCTTATAAATTAAATAAAAGTGGCAGCAGCTGTCTTTCAGAAGGCTGATAGAGGTTTGTATAGTCATATGATATTATGTAGACAGATGTTTTAAATAAAATAAAATATTTAGATTGCTAGATACCTTGCTAGATACAAAGGCAATTATAGGATGTCTTTGTTAAATTAAATTTCTCATTCTTTTGAGAAGAAAAAAAGGGAATTGTCCTGGAAACTGTACCAACAGGAAATGATTCTATATCTGAAACAGCTGGAGACTGCAACTAATATAAATTTACTTGAAAATAAAAATTCTGTATGCCTCTAGAGACATGCAGCAACATGCAGTAAAACCAGCTGTGATAAAATTATTTTTTAAAAGTGTGTTTATATAGACATATAAAATATTAAGATAAGATCCACTCATGTAGAGAGACTGTTCAAGGCTAAAACAAAGTAGAACAATTAAAGCCCAAAAATGTAAGAAAAGAGCCATCTTTTTCTAACAATAAAAGAAGCCCTTTTTTGATGAATGTTGCCTTTTCAGAAACATGTCAGACACCTTAATTTGACAATGATTCTAATGTGATAACACTTTATTGCTTTACCAAGACAAAATGCAGTGGAAACCTTTTATCTCAGCACTTTAGGGTAGATTTTGATTCACATCTATGTTATACATATCAAAGTTCCAAAAAAACCCTTTAAAAGTAAAGCCAATATCCAGTACTCAAATTCCTTAGCTGCTTTATTTAGGTAAGCTTTCCACAGTGTATAAGGGAATTTTTTCCAGAGCAAAGACTGTACAACCGGGTCTTACGTGAACCCTTCAAAAAACATATCACGCGTTCTAGCCCGTGACTGTCTAATGTGACTCAACCAACTCAGTCTCTCCATTTTTGTTGAAAACGCCACAGTATAATAGACTGTATTCTACGTACTTGTAGCTTTGCTCTTTGTCAAGGCCTCTGTTACCAGCTTGTCATGACTCCAGACCCAAATCTGCACAGCTGATTTGGCTAAAGCACCCACGCTCTTAACTTATAAAGAAAACATTCCAGGACGAGTATGAATGCAAAAATGTAAGAATAAGAGTTTTACAGGTCTGCCTTTCAAATCACCATTGATAAAAATCCATCCAAATTTGCATAGCCACCTTCTTTGTTGTTTCCTAAAAAAATGATACTGTAGCATTGCTTGTTCAGTATTATTGCTTGCTTTTTAAGTAATATTTTTTTTAATTTGTAAAATGAATTAAACTTTTTTTCTCTCATACTTAGAAAAACACTCCAGCTACATAAAACCAAATGAAGCATGCGCAAGATTTTGGAAGTGCTGTATTATAGTCCCTATACAGAAGAAGTAAATGGTGTTAAAGATTCCTTTTAGAAAGCTTCAGGTTGGATTGCTTTCATTTTTTTCCAATAGCCTTAATTGGCTAAGTGCCTTTGGGCCAGCTAATGCCCAGAGAGACCTAATCTCAGTAATCTTGTAAATACAATGATTTCAACAGATTTTCATCAAAGACATGACCGTTACATGAGATTCTGCTTGATTGGTGCTGCATTATTTCTCATTTAGAATGTAGTTAAAGTTGCCATATTAATACAAGATTTATTATTACAGAGTTCTGTGTTACTAAGAGGCCAACAAAAAGGAGATATTTAGCTATTTTTAATAAAGTTTAGACAGATGTTTAAATGGATATGAACAACCATTTTAGTTTCAAAATTAAAAGGAAACAGATTGAAAAATAGCAAAATCACCCTTCTCAAGTTATAGATGTCCAAAGATGACATATGTGTGTAACAAATGTTCATGTGACTATACATTTACAGAAATAATTTTTTTTTTCCTTCAGACATTAGGAAGTATAACTGAGATGACGATAATATATCACAGTATAACAATCATATCTTCTGCATCTTTTTAGTTTAACACCTGACCGATGGAAATGTGACTTTTCTGCAGCTAAAATGAGATGCATAGTGACTCAAGGAATCTGAAGTTCAATTACTACAAAAATATGTCAAGGGGAAGCTTTAATGAAAAGATGCACATTTCCAGTAACCATAAACTAGGCAATAATTATATTTTTACATTATACTGTTGAAGAAGTTGAGTATTACTACATGGGAATTCTGGGAACTCAGATTACAATAGACTGTAATCTGTTTGCAGAGACTAAAACAAGCATGAGTTCTAAACCATCTAATGACCTAAAAAAGGGCTTGGGACACAGGTTCCTTAGAAGTGAAAATAGCAACAAGAATCATTACACACTGATGAATCTAGACCTAAGAGAGGTCACAAACTCGTAAGTCAAGGGTTATTAACATATTTTAAAATAAATATTTTAAATGCAGTTTGGTAAAAAGGTTTTGTTATATTCTCACGAATTTCTTAAACAGATTGACTGACACTGTGAAGATTTTTTTGCTTTTGTCATAGCATTAATTAAAATAGAGTCATTAAGCCTGAGTGTTACAATAGAATATTAGAGATTTTATTAATAGGCACAGGCAATCTATTATACAGAGTCAGGACCCATGTAGTGGAATGGTCTAAAGCCTAAGGGTATTTTTAGCAGGAAAATACATAGGTACGGGTGAGAGATTACAGCCACACAAGTAACCTTGTGCTCCAGGCCCTCTTTGCTGAGCATGGTTGAAAATTGACTTTGTAGTAATCTGTTTCCACAGATGCCACATAGGAATTATGCTTAGAAGTACTTCTGCATTACATGTACATACAAAATTTGTACAAAACCCTACACTTATTCTCCAATTGTGTGTCCAAAGCAGAAAAAGTTAGCACGCTTTTTTGGGGATCTTGGTTTCATTGTAACTGAACCATCAATATTTCAATGGAATAGGCTCAGATCAAAAGTTTAAGTCTTGGAGCTATCAGAAATAATTATCCTAGAAAGTTGTATGGTAGCAGGACATTATGGTCTTATTTATGGAGCTTAGGTAGAATTTCCAATCAGCATGATTGCATCTATTTCTAGTGCTTTGTTAATCGCTTCCTGAAGCTGCTCATTAAAAGCTCCTATGTCAACACGTAATGCTGTGGTGGCTGAAACAGAGATTGGGAATACAATCACATCTCATGGTTTGGCTGAGAAGTACCCTGCAACATCGTGCACTTTATCACAAATGCTGTTTTCCCATTTGATAAAATGCCTTACCATGTCATGGAACAGTGGTCATTTATTTCAAAGGAACAAGCTGAATCTTCACCATTAAATGCTGGATGTGAGAAAACATCATTCTATTTCTGTCTCCCTCAACAATGGAATTGCAGTGGGACCCAAGTACAGCAATTTAACATCTCTCTTACAACAGCCACAGAAGTGATGACAGCCCTAGACAATAATCACTTGCCAATACCATAGTACTTACCTACCAACTGTGAAAGCTCTCACTGCCGTAGTCAATAATTGAACCAACCAATTCCACTGTGCTGCATGTGATTGGTGATATTATCCCTTTAAGTGTGTTATTTAAGTTTGCAATGCAGTTAATTGAAACCCTACTAGATGCAAATCAAAAGTTTCAGTCTTAATTGAGATATTTTGAAAATTGAACCCATTGCTTCAGGCAGGTGCTACATGAGATTCCATTAATATAGGTAATTAACATTAGCCTCTGCTTTAATTAACATGCACACTTTAATTAGTAAAGCATTAACCAACATTAAAAAATCTGATCTTCATGCATCACAAAAACTGCAGAGTTATGGCTATGTTATTTTTTCCAAGACTGTAAATCATACAACATATAAATTCTTTTTTTCTTTAAATACATCAAGATATTTAAAAAGAAAAATATACACATCAAATGTACATCTGTGTTTTAACTGAACAGTTAAAATGGTGGAAAATATTTCTTAAGAATATCTAAAATATGAAGGAAGCTCACATAATACTTCAAAACTTGTGCCTGAAATTTATAAATATGTATATTACATACATGTGTGTGTATCTAGTTACTTTATAAATTAAAATAATTCAGTTGTAATCAGAGTCACTGGCTACTATTAATTCTATGGTGGAATTAAAGACAGTATTTTCTAGATCTGTTATTTCAAAAACAAACGGGCTTTCAATCGTGCCAGCTTTGTTTCCCATCATGCTTGTTTTATCACGCTTATGGCTGCAAATGTGTGTGAACATGAACTGAACATTTCCTTGAGTTTGCTCACAGCCTAAATAACTTCTTCAAGAACTAGCCTGTTGCTCCAAACTGTGTCACAAAGCCCACTGCTCAGTGCCATCACCTCTGGGACATCAAGCAACTGGAGAGCTGAAGTGATACCACTGAGCTGGTTCAAGACCAGCCTTTCGGCACAGCAGCTCCCATTTACAGCTGTACAAGCTGTAATCAAGGGAGCTTCACAAGCAAGGGAACAAATGCAATTACACTCATACTTTCAGACCAAATACAGGAATTTTTCTTTGATACAGACAGGCTCTTTTCAAGTCTGGATTAAAATTAAAAATTATTTAGAACCATAATATGTTTCCAGACATATATAACATAAGGAATTCCATCCAAGTCCATGAAATTAAATGGTGCAGAGCTCCAGATTAAAAACCTTTCTTTAAATAAAATTTAACATCAGTATCTTTCAAAATACATTTCCAAACAAAGCAAAGATACCTTCAATTTCCTTATCCTTTCCTTCCGCTATGTATTTATCCATTCGATCCTGACAGCTTTGCTTTAAATATGGTAAGTTCCATTTCTGTAAACTCATTATTATCAAAAAGAAGATTTCTGATCCAGTCTACTCACTTTATTTCCTGCATTTTCTTTCTCAATATGCACAGGTGGGACATGTATTAATTATTGTTATATAATTCTCAGAATACTGGATGTGTTGGTTTGAATAGTCAGCACCTAAATCTGTTTCTACAATTTCTGCACATTCTGAACATCCACTGCATTTGGCAGTGAAAGGAATGGATGATGCTAGAGAACTATATACTCTATTCATATTGCATCCAAATATCTGAAGATCTCAAAGACAGCATGTACATGTATGGAGAAAAGAGTATGTCCTTTCTGAAGCTCCTTACAAGTTCCACATCAATGTAACATCAGGGCTCTCTTTGTTTCTTTTCTTTAAATGGGAAAGGACTTTAATGAAAGAAACATAAAGACAAAAAAAATTTCTTTAAAACTGGAAAGATTCATTTAATCAATTTTAAATACTTTTTCTCCATGGGAGTAAATCCTACATTGTGTTTCATATTCGTAGCACACATGCACACACATCTCAAATGTAAGGCTTTCCAGATACCAAATGTAAAATGCCTCCAGCTAAAAAAAGCTAGGTCTGTTTGGTGCAATTTGCCAGATTTTGTGGGAGTCTGCAGGACATATTGTGGAATTTTGACAGTTCTCCCTGAAAGTAAAAGAGCATTACAGCTAAAAGAATACTTTGCTGAGTCCTTTTCATGGCATCCTGTTGAATTCACCATATTCTATAATCTCCAAAAGCACAACAAAACCAAAACCAACATAAACAGCCAAAAATCTGTCCTGACATATCTGAGTAACTCATAGTGATCAGAAAACTATTATTTCTTGTAAAGCAATGTAATGACATATTTAAAACAGTGATTTTCACAATACAGAGTTCTTTCAGGTCTATGCACACTCAGATTTATGTGTAATATTGAATGAATCCATACATATATTTGATTGATTGATTGATTGAATTGAATTATATTTTTCTCCTATGGTAAGTAACAGAGACACAAGAATAAAATATGTAAAAATTGTCCTTAAAAGATTCTAAGCAGCACCTTGAGAATCAAGGTAGACTAATCCTGAGGTGGAGAACCCACAGTGTATTGACCATACAATGATCAAGGAGCTACAGAAGCTCCTGATCCTTTGTAGAATATTTCAACTCTGCAAAAGGCCAGCTCCTCTACAGTTCCATCAGAAAATCATCCTCAGGTCATCATTACAACCTAATGAAATAGCTGGTTCTACCTATATATCTCTTTCACTGTTTCAGAGGAATCCTATCTATTGTTGGCTAATGGGAACAACAGAAGGATACAATGAAAAACTTCAATCTTGACTACAGTAATCTGCAAGTGGTGTTGGGTTTGGGTGAAAGAGAGTTTGTGTCTGCTTTTACAGCATGCTGCTACTTACGTGAGTATGAAGTTTGGGTGATGGATTTTACAAACATTATACCCTTCACTCTATTACCACAAAGTTGAAATAGGCATACTTCCCCTTTAAACATCAAAATAACAGTTTGGAATAACTGACCCAGAAATTCTATCATATAAATATCAAATCTTCATTCATCTATTCAACCATTTCTGAGTTTCCTTATGCAAACTTTTTCAGAGTCTTTTTAAAAAATGAACTGCTTAAAACAGTCCTAACACAGTAAAAACACGCACTGGTCATACAGCATTATAAATATGCTCCTTCATAATTTGCTAAAGCTATTACTTTTAAAATACGGAAATTAATCTCTCAGACTGGTCAGTGTCATAGGTGTGATGCCCTTCTTCACCATAGTGATCTCTTTAGCCAACAGTTGTGTAAAAGAAGTTTTCAATAACAAGAATTATAAATATACAGGGAATGAAGTGCATTGTATTCATGACACCTTGAAACATTTCTCCTTTTTTTTGTCCCTCCCCCCAGTGAGGTCTTTAAAGTGCTAAGGGTCAATATCTTCTAATACCTCTAACAAAATAGTGTGAACCTAGGAAATGAAGGATGGGTTGCATTCTGTCAAAGTCAATGGAAATATTATGTCAAGAAAGCAGAACGTGCTCTTACAAATCATGTGCAAAAATTAATATATATCTCAACTCATAATTTCAAAGACAAGGGCTCTGGACGCTAATATTCTAGACATTTTTAAGATAGGGAATTCATATCATTGTATAAACTGGTGGAGTTGGGCATGATATAGGGTTGCAAGCAAAGAAAAGTTTGAAAGCCAATTCAAAGAAGTCAATGAACTTCACTTCTTTAAGAATAATGTAGGCCACATTTATCATGAGGTAAACAGGACAATATCATGTTCAGTTACTAACTTGGGCTGGAACTTGAAATATCAGCTGCAGGAAGGAAGGGCTGGGGATACAAAATCTCTTTTTTTTCCCTGTGGGAAGTGGACTTTGGCCTCCTGTACTAGCTGCCACTCCTTCTAACCCAAATTAGCCATTTGTAGCTCTAGGTTAACCATGACACCAACAGGTGCAAACAGCAGGGTCATGTCTACCAGAACCAACTACCTACCTTGGGTTGAGTTGAGAGCCATCCCCTAATCTTGTATTTTCTGACTCTAGCAGATGGTCTGATAAGAGATATTCAACTTAGCCTCCCTTATCTATAGTTCATACTTCTCCCTACACATTAACGTTATGAGCAGTCTTGTACTCTATAGGGTTTGACATGTTCTGAAGCACAACTTTAAACACACCTGGAACACTCCTGTAATTACTAAAAATTAAAAGTGTGTGACATACAGCACCCAATGTCTTTTTTGTGAAGAACCATTACTTTTCTTAGGCTGTGAAAATATATACCTAATATCTATGAAGTAGAATGATAACTATTATTTTTGTTTCTTGGAAGTTTATGGCTAATTTGGCAAACGTGATGTACACTTACAAAAGTGACAAAGAATAAGAGAATTCATCTTGGAAGTTAGCTTACTAAATCAATTTTTAAATCCTACATTTTATTTTTCTGTGTTTAAAATGTCATAGTATAGACACTGGAACATCAAAAACAGTCACGCTGATAGACACTTTTTGTTAAAGATAGCAGATAAGTGTGATCTTATAATTCCAATTAATATCCATCTTTTCTTTCTCTGCTGGTCTTGCTGCTAACCAATGCTGATATTCACTATTTGTGTCTCTTGCAGGACTTTAGTTCCCCACTTGATTTTCTGTCCTGTTGAAACATTATCAGGAGCATGGGAAGTTTGCTGCTATACTAAAAGGGAACACTTTCTGTTTCTGTTTTCCTTCTTACCCGTCTAATGAGAACATCAGCCTTTAAAAGCCTGTTTAACAAACATCTATTTTTCCTCACTACATAAGGCAAAAAAAATTGAGAAACACAATATTTCTTGTTAATATAAACACTACATTTGTGTTTAGTTTGTTTAATTGTTAATAATTTCCTGATAATCTTTAGGCACAGTATGCTAATTTAATTCAAGGCTAAGACCCGCAATAAGTCAAAATACCCCAGGATCCATTGGCATTTTGCACCTCTCTAGACAAAAAAAATGGAAAAGGAAGTCTAGAAACTCAGCAGAAACTGGAGAAAATTAAAGATAGGTAAGTTTTGATCATGTATTTCTTCTTGGCAATTGACATACATAATAGAAAATGGTAGAGAATAGGTTAAATAGTCTAAAAGGATTTTAACCTTAAATTTGACAGAAGCTAAATGGCTGTGACATTGGGTTCTTCTACTTTATTCCAGCTAGTAATCCACCTTCAAAGTTCCTGTCAGGTAAATGACCTTGTATTTCATTAACTGATAATTAAATGGATTTATTCCACTAACGGTTTTAATTAAAATGCTAGAAATATTGATTACCCCTCTCATCCTTATTCCCCCAGATGAAAAAAAGGTTTTAGGAATGTTTATTTAGAGAAGACAGAGAATTAAATTAGATTGAATCTCTATGAGACCTGAAGACTGGTTCTTTCATTTCTGCTGCTCAAGCAGAAAAAGGTTTCAATTTTTTGATGTTTGATTAATTATTTTGAAATCCATTTATGCTTACCTTGGTGTTTAATTAAAAATGTCATTTTTAGCATAATTTAATTGGCTATCTGTGGAAGACTAACTTCAAACTTATATTTTAAAAATGTTGTGTTTTTTTTTAATTTGGGGTAAAAGAAACTTTTTTACTTATTTGCTTTTGCTGTAAAGGTATCATCTCATGAATGAAGAACTAAGAAGGGCTGAAGCTTAACTGGATTTACTGAATTTGAATATGAGGATACATATGCTTATGAGTAATGCAGCTTCATTTGGCTGTACACTTGAATCCATTACCAGCCATTTAGAAACACTAATCTAACAAAGATGGAGTGAGTCCCTCCAAATATTTTGGATTTATTGTTACTAATATTAACCAAACTCTCTGCAGTGTGTCCAGAAATGTTTTTAGTATGGGCTGGAATCCTTTTGCAAATGATTTATTTTCTGTATATATTACTGGGAAAAAAAAGGGTTTAGTTCAATTTATAATCAGTAAACAAGTATTAGAAATTCTCATTTAAAATATTTTTTTAAAAATTATCTACCATGTGAGGAGTATTTCACTGTTTTCTTATCCAATAGTCTTACTGATGTATGTTTTAGTTTCTACATGGACCATTTTCCACTGAAGAACCCACTTTTCTTCTTAAGTGAGAAAGTGATTAAAATCAAACTGGTTTGTATCATGTCAATACCAAACAAGGATATGGTAGTAATGTGGTCTTATAAAAAGCATATTTTGTTACCACTTGCTAGCTCTAAAACATATGATCTAGAATATTCTGCATGAAAGGGCTTTCCTAATAAAAACACAAATGAATTAGCTAAAGCCCTAATTCTGTAAAACACATGCTTACCTTCAAGCATACACCTGTCCCATTGAAGGGCAATAGTATTATTTCCACAGTTACCACTTCAAGCCGTGGACTTGCTTAAAGGTTTTGGTGACTCAAGGCCTTCATATCTACTTATTTTTCTTTTTGTGTTATTTACTTGTGAATTGAATGCTCCTTAAATATTGGTCCAAAATCTAAGAAAAATTTCACTGCTACGGAAAGACTAATTGCAATAGGTTATTTTATTTCAAGTCTGAAAAAGAGGAAAGCTCTCGTCTACAGATAGGACACTGGACTCTCAGTCTTGTCAAAAACACATTAATGATCTATTTCACATAGTCAATACAGTTTCTATTTCTCCTCTCTTTCCGCAAGTGTTTAATGAAGAAAAATTTCATAGCCTGATTCCAAGTCCAATGAGTCAACTAAAATACCCTTAATCAAAACATTTGTCTCCAGAACTCAATTTCTTTACAGTTATTTTAAAATATCATGCAAGTCCCAAATACAGTTAGGTGACAGTGGCTTTTGTATGGTCATGAGTCATTTAAGGATGGGATGGCTAGAGGCCTTTTCAATGTACTGTCTAAAAGTCATCCTTGGCTTTTAACAAATACTGGTGAAAAGCAAGTGACAAAACCCCCAAACCAGCTTGTGCCTGTGTGAGCTGCAGAAGACTTAAATGGAGGAGCTGAAGAAGAATTGTGTAGCATGATAGCGCCTGTCTGAACCCACTGGATGTCTTACTCCCCTGATGTGCTCATTGTTACATTATCAAAGCATTGCACATGCTTTTACTCGTGCAGTTTTCCATGACATCAGTGCAAGTTCAGTAGGCAGCACAGCAAATCAGACTCCACAAATGGACTAGTGCAGAAACTTCCTGTAGCACTATTTCCCAATTCATGGCAGCTGCTGCAATGATCACTTGTTTCCACACATATAGGTTTGCCAGATGAGCCTGTTACTGCCTTTTGCTCTAGCAGTGAAATGGAATGGTAAAGCTGGACCTGCCAACTTTCACAGACAGTGTCTGTTCCAGTGAAGGCAGCAAGGCCTGTCAAATCTTTTGGTCAAGATTAGGCTTCTTTGACATACCAAGTGCCATGACACATTCCTGCCCTCTTTCAGAGAAGGACGAAAGAACTTGGTCATAGGATGTTATTTCTGAATTACTCTTTTATTGTTTGCTTCATTTTCTTTACTGTGAATGCAGGGAAACAGAGTATTGTGTTATTTTATTTTAACTTTCTGCTATTGATTTGCTCAATATTTAACAGGATCATTTTGCCTTATTTGGTTAAATTTTCTATCTTATTGTGCAAATTTATTAAGTTACGGAAGAACTTTTGACCATGTGGTGCCTATAAATTAAAATTCTGACAACGATGATCTATTGATTGCTTTCCATGTCTATTTTCAATGATGATTTTCAAGAAAAATGCAAATAAAAAATATGTCACTTAATATTAGTAACTCAGTTGTCCATGGACAAAAGAGAATTGAAAACATGAACACGTTGAGGCTTTTTAGTAAAGAGCAATCACTATTCAACACTACAGAAATTACACAAGCAAATCCATGTAAAAGTGCTGCCTTTTCTATTGTTACCATTGGGAGCAACTGAATTTGTTTGTTTTCAGAGATATGTGAAATAATTTTTAAAGATGCACATGGCATAGGTTTTATGGCTTTTTTTTCCCCAAAACTTTGAGAAAATAGCTAAGATGAATAACTTTATTTTTAACACTGATCTATGACACTTTTTAACCTGTCTACACACAAAAGTAGTGCTGTTAACAACTGCAACTTTCTTCAAGTATGCTATGAATCACTGTATTCCTTTTCCCTTTTTTCATGCACCATTGCCACTATCTTACCTTCAGCGGTTTTGCTAGATTTCAATGAAGATGGAACCAGAGGGCACACATTAGAATTTTATATCAGTTCAAGAAGGGGAGAGAAGAAAGACATATGAAGCTAGAATGACATTCATTGAAGGTTCCCTAGGGAAGATAACACATGTTTTTGTCTTTCACCTGCTAGGCATGCTAAATCAGTGCAATGATAAGCTAATTTATGAAATATATTTCATTGAAACCTGGACATCTTTACTGTTGCTAGTTTGGATATTAGCTTTTCAGAAATAAAAGGCAACTAATTTAAAAGATGTTAAAAGACTGGTTTTCTCAGGTATTTTTTACCATATATGTTCACTGGGGCTCTGGATTGCAGTGCATAAACATTTTCAGAGCAGTTAGGATTAGGTGAAAGCTAACATTTACCCTTACAGCACCCTCAAAAAAGGAGTAACTTGTTTTTAAAACTAAAAGAGGATTCTACCCCTTTTTTTTAAAATGTACTAAATAGCACAGTAGCTGCAAGAAAGGTGACAGTTTGTCTTACCCAAACAGCGTCGCAGCCACCTTCCGCAGCAGATGTGTAGCAATTCAACACTGAGTAGTTTGTTTATTATCAAGGCAGTATAGGCTGTCTTTTGTTCCTCTCAGGGTCCAGTGCATAAAAGCTGGCTCTTCAGGAGAGACTTTTAGGCTACCTGTGCTCAGGGATTGCATACTAGAAGATTTTAAGACCTTTTCATTTTAACTGTGGGAAAATGTATTTTATGGCTGTTAATGGAACAGGATACTAACATAAAACTTCACAATTTACTTCACCATCTAAAGGAACACTGGAAAATGTGATACCTCTGTTTTTGTTGAGGGTTTTTTTGTGAGCAAGAGCACCACAACACTTCACAGTTCTTGCTGAACACACACTCAGAAGGAATTTAGACATTCCATAATGCAGGTGTAGAGACATACAATTCAAAATGCATGTACTAATAGGGTTAAATTTTATAAAGTATTCGACCTGTCTTACAGATAATTGTGTTTAATTTTAACAGTTTCATGATCAGACACAGATGTGAGTTTAATATCAAAGAAGATTTAATGCTTACAACAGTTATATATCACAATTTATTCTATTTATAATTTTGGTTGTGCATGAACAATTTTTTTTTTATTCTCAAATAATCCAAGCCAAGATTTTAAAGATAAAATGGATTTTGAAATACTGGATGCATCTTCTGGCTGTACTATTGGGACTTGAAAATTTCCTAATCTGAAAAAGAGAACCTTGGAGAAATTGGACCTTAACTACCATTAGTAAATACAGCTACCTTCACTATACCCAGAACTGAAGGCTGCACTAAAACCTTTGTCTTTAATCAGCCCTTCAGCTGCAGTGTTTGTTGGCCCCAGTGGAGTGAGGAACTTTAAACTCGTGAGCAGCTTCAGCAAGGTCAATGCAGCAACATACATGCTTTAAGTTTTAGTGCATGTTTAAGCATTTCACTGAATTCATGCCACAGTCTTTTTCTGAGTATTTATGCAAGAGGTAAGGGAAAATGCGTCAGTTAAAGTTACCTGTTCATTTGGGGGGATGAATAAAATCTCTTTTGCTCAGTCAAGTTTCGCTGGGTGTTTCCATGTCTTTATTGATGTGCTTTTGACACTGCAACATTTTCTTGCTACTGATAATTCATTTCAATCATTTAAGAGCTAGTTATGCCCATGCTAACTTTTATACACCAAGAAAGAGCATAATTATAATCAATTTTTATTTATTTTTCTTCCATACTCACTTAATATCTTTAAAATTGTTGATCTAAATCAGCCCAAATTTTTACCACCTCAATTCAATTTCATTTGTGAGAACTTCCCAGAGACTGAATGTCTCTAAATGTTATCTTCAATTCCTGCAGTCTGCTGCACATTGACAAACCAGCCCTTGAGGACCTCAGTGTAGAAAGCTCCACTGGAATCAGTAGGTATCTGCTCAGGCATAAGTAGTTGCAAGATGAAGATTTTAACATTGAGAAGCTCACAACTGTGTATGCATGTGTCCAAATTCCCATTATTTTCTGGGTGACATCAATGCCCAGTTTGTACAGGCGCTTCTTAAAAAAGAAACTACAGGTTTGTAGACCCTTGGGATGTTTGGGCATCAAAGTACCTCAGCAACTGCCTCTTTAAGTGACTGCAGCACCATGGCATTTTTTGATGCCTGAAAAGTATGTTCAGATAGTTCTTCAGCTATCTGAAGTCCTCTTTTATGCTTGCTATCAACCACAATATGTACCTGTAAACTCTTCTTTTAAGGAAACTTCCAGATTTCTTTTGTTACATTGTATCTCGTTGTTTCATTACAGTTCATTTTCCCAAAAGGTAAGAGTAAATGCACAGGATTATGGCATTGCAGCATAGTTTGGGGATCATGAGATAGCAACTAAGAAGAAATATAATTTTAAAAATATACATAAACGAGAGAGAAAAAATAGTGATAGTTGGCTACTGAGATCTCTTGTAGGTTTTGTAGAAATGTGGCAAGACTAAACTGCAAAAAAGAACTCATTCCAGAATGTAGGACTATCTGGATTCAGACTGGCAGTTTGGCATTTGCACTGTTGCAAAGGGAGAAATAAACAATATTCTTGATTGTTCTGATGATTTTAATGAAAGGTACTTTTTCAGCATTAACATGACATGGTACCTGCTAAAAATAAGCTTTAGCCACTACTGCTTTTTAAAATGTGCACAGATTTAGGCATAGGAATTAATAACAGCTTTTTCTGCTCTATTTTTTGGTACAGAGTGTCAGAATGGTAGTGACTTCTTTTGACCTTTAGAAAGAAAGGTCTTTTGAGAAAGCAGATATTCTTCTTTTATAGGGGAACTGTGTAAACATAAGTAATGTGCTTGTGAACATTTTATGATCAAGATAATAATAAAGGATTTAGCTTCAGTATTAGCCACACAAAATAAATCTTTAACAGAGCTGACTGTTTTGTGACTTCTTCAGCTGAATACAGTGGTGCTTATGCTAACTATATCTTCAGTGCTCGCAGCCCTATGAGAACTCCCAGAAATCCTTTCCTGTCATTAGACATTCTCAACTGGTCTCCAAGTGAAGGAGTATCCAGCCCCTTGTCAAAGAAAATGTCATCATAAGATTACGAGAAAGAGAGGAGTGAAAGTAAAATTAAGTAAATCAGGGAAAATGGAATTCTGAGAAGGATGTGTAAAGTATATTTAAAAAGTAGTGAAGATCAGCATCTTGCTTAGTAAACATTTGAATATTCCTACAGGGAAAGAGAATATAAAATTGAACTACTGATCTCCTGAGGACCAGACCATTGTAGGGAGGATATTCTTTTTTTCTAAATGGACAGATTCTGTGTAGCTGAAAACAGAATGTAATTCCTATTTACTATCAGGAAAAGGTATGGATATGCTATGAACATTATCTTGGAAGCAGACACTGTGATTTATATGTACCAAATATTTCAACTTGGAGAGGCAACAAGAATAAAATTTAAAATTATAAGCTATAAATTAAGCTATGGAAGGCTAGGTCCAGGAGTATTTTCCTATGGTAACCCCCTGGACTATCTACCGGAAAATGGATAAATTTTGATGGTGTGTTACTTTGAATAACTATGGGTTATTCATACAGTGGCTGACAGGAAAATCCGCTACTAATAATAGTTAAGAATATTATAAACAATATGCACATATATAGCTGATATATAGCTGTCCTTGTATGTTGTTTGAATCCTTATGATTCATATTCTTTAACTTCTTTTCCTCTTGAATGCAGTGAAAGGAAACTTCAGACCAACAAACAGTAAAGAAATCTAGAGGACCTCAGAGGGCAAACCTTTTTTCCAGGAGACAATCTGATATCAGATAATAAGATAAAAACATTCAGACATACAATTATATAGCTAAACAATTACCTAGATGTTACAAGAAGTAGTCTGCTTGTCAGAACTGGTCCCTCTCAGCCCTAGCTCTTGCCAAAAAAGCCTAAGATACTCAGGCATTGAAGTGTTGATTTAAGTATGCAGTCTTAAACACTTAGGTTTGAATATTTTTACTTAAGTGACCTTTCCAAGGTCAGGAAAAATTTTATGCATAACTCTCTGTTGACTTACACCTACTCAATTCAGCACTTTAATATTAGGCTCCCTGCTGTTAAAGCTATCTTTTTTTTCAGCCCAAAGTTGTAACTAAAATCCTGAATTTGCCATGACTTATACACATGTTGAATAACACACCTAAAAGCTGTGTAAAATTAGAGAGACATATCAGACCCACATCAAGAAACACACATGGGACAGAATTAAAAACAGAGTTCAAAGTGCAGGCAAGGTGGCCAACTTCTCCTTGCAAGGCATGGAGATAGCTGGGTAGCGAAAATGGGATTTCTGATATTCAGTGTACTGAGCATAACATTAAAAATGGAATCAATAGGAAATGATGAAGAAAAGCCAAATTTCCTGCTGTCACCTATAAGCCTCAGATAGAGGTCACAGAGGTCTGGGATTCAGACCATAAAATACCTCCCTAACAGGAAACACAGACCACTGTTTCCTTTAAAAAAATAAATCTGGGGTTGGAGCTGCTACAATTAATCTGTTTCTTGATAGCTTGTTAATTACAGCATTCTCTTGGGAAGCTGAAAATAGAGATTTGATTTCTTATAGAAACTGCTCAGATAGTTAGACTGCACGAGAGGAATTGTCTGCTCTTTCTGCCGAAGCTGGGCAGTGAGAATCAGAAATGTGAGATTCATGATGCCAGAGAAGAAGAGAGCTGCCCACCTACCATCCAGTGAGAAGGGCAATCTTCTGAGTAAAGAAAAAAAAGGAAAAGAGAGGCTGTTTTCCTGGCCCTAATTTAGAGACTGACAGTGATTTTTCAGCAAAGATTTTTGGATAAAACTATGTTTTATACAGAAAGAAAAGCCCAAAATTTCTCCTTTTCAAGAGTGAAAGGGTATTTTCTCTATCATTTCTCCTTCCTTTCTTTATATATTGTTATGCATATTATATGTATATATATAATGTATATTATACATGTATTCTTTAACTGTATTTGCAGTTTCATATGTACACTAATTCTATGTCAAGCTGTGGTTGTTTTAACAAAAAACAATTAAACGATGAAGAATAAAATCATAATCTGAGTTTTCTGTTGAGTTGACCATTTTCCAATGTATACTACTACCATCACACATTTACCCTGGGACGTGTACTCACAGTACGATTAGTACTTTCATGGCTTCATTTACAGAAGCAATAGCATTTCTTCTAAAATATAGCAGCCTCCTCTAGGATATTAAAGAAAAGAAATATTTATGAATCAATATAAGAATATATTCCTATTTTAATAAATTTATTGAGGCTTATTCAACTTTTTTTAAACAATTCACTTTTACATGTAGTCAGGACATAGCTTTTCACGTTATATAACATAAAAGTAACTTTCACAGTTTTATTCATGGGCATTGTTCCAATTTTCTGCTATTGGTCACATCCATCTAAAAAGTAGATATCTAATTTCAAAGATCTTTTTTTTTTTTGCATTTTATTTGAATTAAATCTAAAATTAAAATCTACGAGAAAAATAGACAGCTATAGACAGGGAAGTATGAGTTAAAAAAAAAAATACCACCTTCTTTTGACTGAAAGATGGAGGCAAGAAGTTACATTAAAATTTTAAACAGAAAGAGAATTTTTCTACCAATGACAGTTTTGGCAAAACTGTGCAAATACAATGTTTCTGACTGCAAATCTGTTATTGAATGCAAGTGCAGAGAAAGGGTAAGGCTCCAAAAGGGCATTGCTAAAGTTACAAAATATAAACCCAACCACTGCAGTATAATCTTTCATGTTAATTTTGTCCTCTTATTGTCAATATATAGCATCAATATAGAGCAAGAACAAAAGAGCAGCAAGTTAGTTTGCAAACATGAATAAAACCCCAAGTAAAATAATACTGATACCTAGTTAATTAGCTGAACAGCTTTTTATGCTGTGGAATAGCTTCCCTCAAACAAAAATGCTCTATTAATGATCTCTTGTTCTTCTCTACAAATTATAGTACATTTACAGAAATCTGTTCTTAACCAATTCTTTTCTTAATGATAGAGCCGGATTCTTCAATGGTCAAAGAGCTGGAAACACATTTTTCAGCATAAATATCTTAACATGACTTCTGTGCCTCTTCACATGAACAGATGTAATATCTAAGCTCAAGACAAGATTCCTTAGAATGACACAGTAGGGTCTCTCCCTTCCATCTTAAGATATGTGCATCTGGTCTCCAACTTTAATACATAAAAATGTAGAATTGCTATATTTTACTGCTTTATTCTTCTGGGTTCACAATACAACAGCCACGCATATACAGAATTATAGTTGCCAGCAAGATAAATAAGCAGTGATAAAACCTGCAATATTATTTTTTTCCCAGAATTCCTTAAATTCATGGGAATACCTGTAGTGTATTTTTAGCCCTTAAAATGTGACACAGCTAACAGCTACTCAAACATGAAGAGATGAAATACAGACGTAACATTTCCTTGAGCCTGTCTGATAATGTTCAAGCATCTTTCACTATTCTCCAACTTCTGCTTTACTGCTCTTCTAAATATCTAGGATCTATCCTGGGATCAATCAGTATGCTACATTTTTCTGTGGATTCTCCAGTAAGGACTCCTTGTCACTGTACAGAGTTCTAATCTGCTTGAGACTAATTATCTCTAAAATATTTTCAATTTTTTCTTTGAATTTTTTTTTATATTATATCTTGCTCTGGCAAACATCCTTTAACTGATATATGTCTCTATTTCTAATGGTTACAACACAGGTGAATGCTACTAACTATTTTGGAATTTCATACATAGCCTATTTGAATACAGTTCAATGCTTTAATTCGTTTATAAATAAAATATGCAAGACACTGAACAGACAAAAAAGTATAGTATAAAAGTATTATAACTATATGAATCTTTCATTTTCAGAGAATGCAGAATTTTATGAATAAGTAACCTTCTCTAAGGATTGATTAAAATAGATGTTTATGTTTGTACTCATGTAGCTGTTTATAGATGGTTACAAATAAAAATAGACATATTAAGTTTCTTTCCAGACATACAACAGGCTGGAGAAAAATGATGACAAGTTTCTGGGGCAAGCCCTTTAGGTCTTAGGAGAAGGAGGGACTATTCTTTCCCAAGGCCCCATAATCATTTAAAATGATGAGGTTTTTTTAATGATTTAATATAGTGAGTTGAGCTACATTCCATTAGATATAATTAGACCTAGACAGGAAAGGTAGATGTGAAAAGCTGATGAAATATTATTCAGATTGAATCTAAGATTGTTGATTAGGATAAAGCTAACCCTGATTAGTATAAACAAGATAGGTGTTAGAGATCATTTTTTTTTTAATTTTAATTTCATTTTTATGTTAGTCAGAGGAGACTCATAACTTACCATTTACTTAAAGAAGGTACATCTGGAAATATTATTTTCTTTATACTTCCTAATATATTTTCCTTTCATCTTGTTATACTTTCAAAGTCTTCATCATTTGACCTCTTCTATACCTGTACTCTCATTTATATATATATATATATTCCATATGACTCCTCAGACTCACCACAATCCTCCTCCATATGGTAAGTGCTCATTTTGCAATGAGTTGGCACAAGATCAGTGCTCTGCATGAGTCCCACTTAAGCTCCATCATAATTTCTTCAAACAGTTCATAGCTATATAAAGCCCTACGTTGAGGGATTAACTAAGATCTAAGTGATGTATAGATTTTGTGCTGGCCTTTCCCATTGCAGTGAATTTCATCTTCTATCAAGTCCCACTCCCAGCTTTAAACTTTCTTCGTACTACTTCTTAACACTTTCATCAGCTTCCCAAATCCTATGTGTCAAGCAGCAGTTGAATCCTCATACAAATCTCCCTTTAAACCTATCTCTTTCAAAAAATCGCCCTTGCTTCCAATGTCTAAATACATAATGCTTTTGGGACTTGAAAAGTGCTCAGTCTAAAACAGCCTTCCATGGAAACAATCAAGAATTGTTGCTAAACTTTGTATGTGTCCCAAAGTAAACTTTGGTTTTGGGGTTCAAACAGTGAATTAATGATACAAGGTGCTTTTAGCTTACTAGTTTCACTATGGTCTTTCAAAACAGAACTTGAAAGCTTGCAAATGGAATTTGAGAAGTCAAAACAACTTTAATCTGTGAAAGGTCTTTCAGAAACTTAATACGTGCAATCTAAACACTTTCATTAGCCATCTTTGCATGTACAGAAATGTTGTTTCTTAATTTAGAAGTATTTCTGGAATTAACAGTTTGAGGTTTATATTATATTGTCTTAGATTTATTATATTCCAACAAAATATTTATAAATTATTATATCATGCATTATTTCTCACATGGAATCTAACCTGGAAAATATCCTGCAGGTAATAGCCCACAGTGGTAACTTTTAAGAGGAACATCTCATCTGCCTCTAGACACACCTAAAGCCTGATAAAGTAGAGCTCTTTTTAAAAAATTACTTGGAATTTTCTGACCAGATAAGTAGTAATAAATAGTTACAGTAATGAATTAAATTATAACACTTAGACACTGAAAAAAACTATATTATAAATAGAAAATACATACATGCATATACATATAACATTAGCTTAATTTGTGCCTTGGTAGAAATGCACAAGCAGTGGGCATTAGGTGGGTAGAATCCAAAGATAGACTCAGCTAATCAATAAGTGGGCATTGTTTGTGCTTGTGATTACTCTTGCTAATGAATTTTTTGTAAATGAACAGCCTAGACCACAGTTACTTTTTGTAGTCTATGTTGCTGTAGGATCACACAATGGCATAATGGCATTCTATTTCCAGCCAAGGATAGAAGTTACCTTGGATTTATCAGACTTAATTTCTATCAATGCTATTTCAGATTACATTTTAATTCATTCCTCTAATCCATCTACAAAAGACTATTAGTCACAACTAATTTACTAATACAGCTCTATTATAGGAAGTGCTTTCTGAAGTAACTCTGATTTTAATTAATCTCTATTGTGTGCTCAGTCCAGATTTTGGAGTGACAGATACATAAATAGAAAAAGACAATGAAATACACAAATACAAATCCTCTTTCTTTCATGCTCATATTTTAACATGACAAAATAAAGAATCTTGTTTCTTACATATTAACACCCCTGTAATTCTTTTTTCTTCATGGTTTCATACCTTTGCAAGAAATATTTCATTTCTTCCTACCTTAAATTAGTCTTTCACAGCAGAGATTTGTGGCAAGGACTATGGAATTTAAGATATAGTTGTAATATAAGGACAAAATTCAGCTTTGTGCTAAAGCTGTAATTGCGGTGCAGCTGGAAATCAAGGACATCACAGGCCTGGCACTTAGTCATTAATTCCCTGGATGGCCCAGAAACACCTTGCCCAGTCTCTGAACAGAGATAATGGGCTGATTGGAGACAACAGACTAACTTAAGAGGCAGCTGCCTGACTGCCTTGCCACCTTCACAAAAAAGTGCTACACTAATTGTTTCATGAGCTCTCCGGGTGAGACTCTCAGTCCCGGAAATTCCTGCAGGCAGCTCCTGCTGTGCCTAGACCAACTGACAGACACCACTTGTACACTTCAAAGTGCTGATTTGCATCCTGGGTGGATAACCCGACAGGACCAGAGACCGCCCAGCAGTTCCTGATGCAGAACTGACCAAACTGGACATAAATAACACACTTGTAATAGTCAATAGAAACCGTCTCTGCAGATGAAGAAATGCTTATGCAGAAGGACATTTCTTTGTACATCATTAAGACAATAAAGAGATGTTTTTTACCTAATTGCTAATAATTGGTGGCAATGGCTCTTTCACATGTATTGGTCACATAGGACCATGGGCCAGGCCAGTTAATTATAAAAACCCAACAGCACATTGGGGAGCCTCATATGAACCAGCTGAAGCCACCATTGCAGATCCCTTGTCCAGTGCCACTTGGAATAGGACTGTTCGTACTGAGGGATTTGATTCTTCATGGAAATGTAACTCTGTGTGTGTGTGTGTCTCCATGTGCATGTGTGTCCATAGCTCTGTCTGTGTGTCCACACACACGTGTGTGTGTATGTGTGTGTATGTGGTGAATAACCTGTGTAAAGCTTTGTTATACTTAGAAGAAGACAAATAAATTAGTCCAAACCAGAAAAAATTTCTTCATTCACCTCGATTTTTGCTTTAAATAATTTGAGAGCATTTAAACTCTGCAACATGTAATAGATTTTTTTTCTTTTATTTTTTTGGAAACCAGAACACACAGAAAAAAGTAAAGATTATTTGGTAAACAATTCGAAGTGAAGAAGAATTAAAATATAGCTGTCTTTCCAATTTATCACAAGCTGAATAATGATATAAAGTATATAAATGGGAGCTTGCAAAACTAAGACTTCCTTTCAACGCTGTCTTTCCTGCAGGATCTGTAGAAACCACCTTGACTTCCTTCTTTACAAGTTTCTCGGAGTTCATAAGTTCATTAGAAAGATGCTTTTGATGAAACTTCAGGAGCAAAAGCTTACTGCAAAAGGCAGCAAAGACTGCTACTAGTGTTAAGTACAAATCTGTCAACAGTAGTTATTGCCAAACCCATTCAGACCTACTTCTTAAAACTAATTGAATGCAAATTTTTTCATGCTGAGTAAAGCATGTAGATAATTTCCCAGCACTACTGGTTTTTTCAATGTGTTGTTAAACAATATATTTTTGAATACATACAGAGTCTCAATTATACTACATTCATCATTGAGATTAAATCCTAGAGGTGAAAAGATTAATTTTTTCCATATGTCAAACTACGGTCACCAGCAGTAATTGATTTATTCCTTTGCATAAAGCAATGTTAGGACTGGAAAAAAAATCAGTAAGGACACAAAAGTATATGGAGGACCAACCTGCAAAGCAAGAAATCACACTGTGTATTCATTTTCCTGACAGTTGTTTTTATTGTTTAACAATATATTTTGTTGTTTTGTAAAAAGTACTTTACAACAACTTTTTATAACCATATTTGTGACCTACAACATTTCAGTTTTCCTCTTGAAAAACCATGCTCTATTTTTTTCAGTGAGAATATTTCACGGAGAGAAAAAAGGTGGTATGTTTTCCAACTAGCAACAGTTGTGAGACATTAAGATCCCTCCAGACTTTCCTTCTCTTTTATGATAACGAGAATATAAAAAACCAAAAACTTAATTAACTTAAGTTTTTAATTATAGGTATACTTTAATGAACAGACAACTCTGCATGCATGATGAATAAAGAGTTATCTTTTCCCCTTTCAGACTTTATCTTGGTTTTGTTTTGGGGCTTTGTTCTGTTCATTTTTGGGGTTTTTTTCTGCATGGTTCACAATCTGAGCAACAAAGTATACAAGGGGATAAAGTAATATCTTCTTAACAACAAAAATAGCTTTCTAAAGTAATGTTCTGGATGTAGCTTGGTCTGAGGTGGGAGAAAACAAGCATATCTTTTCAGATAGTTTTATCTGAGGTTTACTTTTATCAATTACACAATATTAGGTTAGGCAATAGGGAAAAAAAACAGAGAATTTGCTAAGTTCCCTTTTTATAGCTAGACAGCTTCCTATTCAAACAGCTGCACTCAAGATGAACATTTAAGAAAATAATCACAGATAAATGAAGTCAGACCAGAGTGTCATCAGACCAAATTGTCGTTTTTTCATTCTTACAGTGCCTCCACTTAAATTAATGTCCATTTGGCTACTTTTCAACATCCAACTTCCAAACACCTTTAGAGGAATTACTTTTATTATGGGTAATAACAATACTACCTACCAGTATTCATTCTTTATTTGCAAAGCCAGTTTTCTGTTCTAAATACAGGTATGCCTAGTGTAGGATCTATTGAAAAGTCTCTTTCAGAAATAAATAAAAATTATTTGGAAAGTAAATATTTTAATCAAATTTGACTACAATGGCAGGGGAAAGTATCAAATTTCAGGGATATATCCACAAACTAATTTGCTTTTCATTGATACAGCCTAACTTGGCAAATACAATTTTAATAGCTATTATACTTATCTGAAATCATAGTATTTTGTGGAAAATGTATATCTAACCCTGTTTATTTTTATGTGACGTTTCCCCCTTTAAAGATGATTGTCATTTATTGAATTGTACTGAGTTCTACTCTGACACCATTATAATGTCAACATGCACCATCTATTTGAGATGGAGCTTTTGAAGTTTAAATAAGCAAAATAATAAAACTGCACGTTTAGAAATTATGTGTTTAAATAACAAACTTGAAATATTTAAGAATATGTCTCTTCAGAAAATGTCATATTAGGAGAGATTTAAAAAAAAAATTAACTCACTAGTGCTTTGGGAATCAACATCTCCGGAAGCTCTCTGTGCCCTTACTAGAATAGGGAAAAGATTTGGAAGATGAATTAACCAATGCCTCCAAACCAATGTGCGTAAGTTAAAATGCATTAACACTCATGGACATTCATTCAGGACTAAAGTGGCCTTAATTTGCTGTAGCTTAATCCTTCTCAAAGGAGTTAGAGCAAGCTATGGTGACTTCATAACATACACATGGAAATTTAATGCTCTTTAACTTTTGCACAATAACTTCATAAATTTGGTAAGATTTCCTAGGTGCTCACCGTGTAAACAAGTTTTAGATGCAAAGAAATAGTATCACTGCTGACCACTCCATATGGGAGCTCTTCTAGCACTCTCTGCTAATTGAAGATAAATTGCATTATGTTCTACCATGTTTAGGTAACTACCACTGGGCTAGAAACTGAAGAACACTGGACTTGCAGAGTCATAGAGAACAACAGAGAGTTAGGACCTATGTATATGATTTTGCTTGATTTCTGACCTGCTATGTGAGCTTCTTAATCATGCTGCCATCTCTTTGCCTCTGATTCCCTGACTATAAAAGAGAACCACATCTTACTTCCTATTCACTTGTTTCTGGTACCCATACTACTAACACAGGTTTTCCACACCATAAATTTCCTCATCGCTTATACATGTGCCCGAATAGGGACTAGAAAAGATAAAATCCAGGCACAGGTGCAAGTCTGCAGTGCAGCTGTGATTTTCTACATATGTCAGATCAGCACAATTTAAAACTTTGGTTTACAAATGTAACATGTGATGGCAAGATTAGTTCACAATCCCTACAAATCAAAGTCACAAATTGGAACCAGATACCATGTGACACTAAGCTATTTCAATTACAGTTAAAAATCGATATATGTGGCCATTTGACTTTTCTGACAATATTGCTCACATAGCACACGTGAGCCTAACAGTGCAATTCACATGAGAGTTGCCAAAAGATGACTCATTTATTCATATAGTCAATGATTTTTAAAGGTGTTTTTTTCCCAGTCTTTTGAGGATAATATTATTAATGCTCTTATAAGGAAGGAACTCTACTCAAGCTGATCTTTCACAAAACTCTCAAAATAAACTAGAGAGTATTAAAATTTGCCTTATTTTATTTGCATTGCACACTTTAAACCCAGAGAAACATGAAATGCACCATATGCCCTGGTACTACCACAGGATGGGCATTATTACTCATTCCAGACTGCTCATACAGCCCTTATCTCTACCACTCCTCTGGGAAAAGTTTCTGAGAGCAGCTTAGCTTTTCCATCAGACCTCCGACCACAGCATCAGCTTGCACTAGGGAAATAAGTTTTAGGTCTGCCTAGCCTATTCACCCCTGCTGTGTTTTCATAACTGTAAGTCCTCCAGATACACCTTCAGTATCATTCATAACTGCATCATTTGGTGGTGTCATGCGTGTTCCCCATTGTTTTACTCCCTCTGAAACACAAGAATACCCATTCATGACAGGCAATGCAGAGCAGCTCTGATTCCAGCAAGTTGAGACCCCTCTCCTTTGCTTAGATAGGATAGTCATTAAACAGGAAAAGATAGCAACCTTATTTCTTGACCCATTGTTTTGCTTTATATTGCTTCAATTCCTTATATTTTTATCATTGTTTTTTCAATTTTTCATCAGATTCAGCCTGCTTCAGATATCTTCCTTCTCCACAAATTCTTAACTCCGAATTACACAGTTCCAACAGGCAAATGAGAAAGGACTGTAAATATTCAAACAAACATGAGATTGACCCTTTATTTTTAGATACCATGGCCCACACATGGAGTGTCTACACCTTCTATTGTTGTTTTCTCCCATTTCTCCAAACTCCTACAACCAACAATTTTTGTTATCATTAACCATGGTATGTTTCTACAGACATCACAATTCTGGCAGCCTTTGAGAATTGTTTTTACTTATGCTAATCTTTGTCTTTAATAAGATCATAACATAGATGAATGCATGTGCTAATACTTCAGTGATGAGTACTAGAAATTATTTTTGCTTTTATCTGGCCAGTGCTCCAGCTCCTCAACTACTCATCTATTTATCTTCTCTTAAGGTCTCTTTCAAAGGACAACTCTGTGGATGAAACATCCCAAAGACATTAACTGCTAGTGACACTGCGGTTAGTAAAGACATAGTAAAAAGTGAAAACAACTGACTTAACCTGTATTTTTTAAACATACATATTACTATGGGACATAAGGTCCAGGAGAAGGTACACTACACACTGAGGAAAATTTAAAGCATCAACAAAAGGAGTAGGAGGGAAAGTGTACAGATCCTTGAGTAAACAGTTGTTTGCTAGCAAGTTAAATGTAGGAGTTCATTCCTTGTACAATCAAGGAACGTTTCCACATAGTCACCAAAGGAAAAGAAACTTTGTCCCAATCAAGAGGTTGGCCAGAAAGTGTTGTCTACTAAAGGAAATAGGAGTTTTGAATAGCAAAGTATTAAAACACCCTAGACCTTAGAGGATAACACTTCTTTTTTGTGTGTTTACCATAGAAGTTATTTATCTGGACTTTATTTTATTATTAGTTTTATACTCTGATTAAAGTTTGACAGAACAAGCCCATACAATGTGAAACAGAATAGCAAATTGATGGTGACCATCAGCTTGCCACACAGAATAAAGTAATGATTCTCTGTGTCTTCTGGGGATAGGACAACAACTGTGTATAAACTGCTGTCAGGTAGATTTAGTCAAGAGAGTAGGAAAAAGCTTTTGAGTTTGCTAAGCACTGAAATAAATTGTTTTGGATGTCACAGAATACCCACCACTGGCTGATTGTAAGCAAACAAAAAAATTGCTGAAACAGTTCAGATGCTTTTTACCTTTTTGTGCATTGGGCAGGGCAGAGGACTAAATGACCTTACAGAATGTCTATTAAAACTTCCTTCTGTGATTTTTCAAAAATGTCATGTACTTATGAATTAGAACTACAAAGACTTGCACTTCCCTTTTTAGAACCTATCTTCTCCCAGTTACAAGGATAATACATTAGACCACTCCACCAGGCAGCCCCAGGAAAATGCTCTGTAATACTGAAGTAGTTCTTTGCACGGAAATATGCACACACCAGTTTACAATTTTTCAAGAGGAGTCAGCAGCTCAGTAGATCCTATTGTTATATTGTGTTATGATGAATGATGTTTTCATAATGATGTGACATATCTAAATGACACAAACCTGGCTTCCTACCAAAAACGTAAAGCACTTTACTTTTTTTTTAAAGAGGAAAAAAGCCGTAATCGGTTGTTATGGTAAATTTCTCTGCAAGAAAATGGCAGTAGACCAATTTAATATAAAGTATTCCCCAAGTCTGTGATTATTAGCAAACAAGTTCAAAGGATTTTAGAAGCAGAAGATGCTTTCATAGAATGGTACATAACTCCACATGTTGAAACTACAGAAATACATAATAAAAAATGGAACTGAAAGTTTAACTGTCCTGGAAGTTTTGGAAACATGCAGAACATTTCCAAAACCCAGAACTTTTTTTCCTGTAGTAAGGTCAATTGGCACTTTTCCTCACTGCAAAGAAACCTTTCAGGTAATAATGCAATAAATAACTACCATTTGAGTAATTTGCTTTATCTGTGTCATTTGCTTTATCTGATGCATTAACATAAAAGCAGCAAAAAATATTTTGGATAGCATATTCTCCTTTGTTACAAATGCCTTACCCTGAGATTCTTTCCTCCTTGCAACTTTATAAGACTGCTAGATCTCTCTTAATGTCATAGTTTTTCATAAATGTAATATAGCTTTGGCTCGGAAACTGTACCTTAAAAAGTTGCCATGACTGTGCGGAGGATTCTGTTCAGCTCGCAGTCCTCAGCAGGCTATGCTGTTCCTTTCTTACCCAAGTCTCTTAGCACCTGCCCAGACATGCACTTGGCAATGTTATTAACTCCTATCATACATCAGCCATATTTTTGCCCATCATTCCTCCACGTGAATGAAACACTGTTTACTATTTTGTTCTGGTAGCATGATGGGTTTTATTTTTTATTTTACAGCATGTTACTGTATCCTCAGGTTTGAAAGGCAAGGACAAAAAATTCTGCTTCAAGAGCAGACGGTGGATGACAAGTGATACTCCTTTGGATCCCTAAGAGTTAATTTTCCAGTCTCACATCTCTTCTCTAGTGCTTCAGCCCTTTAGACTTACTCAGTAGCCTATTCCTGAAATGTCCTAGAGAAAAAGATAACACAAGAAGTTGGACCAGGAGGGCTATTCAGCACTAGCTCTGTCCTTCCATGTAGTAGATCATGTTTCAGGCTCCTGGGAGCCCCTGCCATACCCTGACTGTGGTTGTTGTAGTGTCTGGAAGGACAACGGCAGTACTGCTCCTACATATTTTCAGCAGGAGATTCTCTGTGCAACAAGCACTGACCTTAGTATGGAACTATAAATTCAACTCAGAATGAAATCAGTGCTGCTGCCACCACGCATCAGGTTTATAAGGCAGATCGTTTTAGGCACCAGAGGACTGCTTGAGCTTAGCTAGTGTTTTGAGATTGCATGCAATTATATTTACAAAAAGAAGTTCTTTTTGAATCAGAAAATATACTGTCTGGATTTGCTATGGGTCAAGATGGGATTTTTTCGTGAATCAGTCACCCAGCCCTAATTCTAATAGAATACCTCTGAATAGTTTTATACTAATAACTGCTCTGTAGAGACTCCTGAAATTATAATATATTAAAGACCCATCAGCCTATCAGAAGAACATGTAATTTTATGTTCATTACTTCTTGGTTCCTGACTATAGAATTTGGATGGTTGCACCTCAATTAAAAGTTGAATCAAAGTTAATATAATTTAAATAAAAACTTCAATAAAAAGTTAAAGTTCTGTTCTTAATAGCATTAATACCCTTTAATGACCGCTACGGTCATTACCACTAGATAACTGACCTTCTTGAACCTCTCTTCACATAGAAACCTTTCTCCCAACACAGGCAATTATTTAGCAGTAATGAGTGCTCTGTAAGAGATTATTGTTTAACCAAGTACCTTGACACACTGCTTTTCCCCCGTTATCTCTACTCTTCAACAAATGGTACATTTTTTTCTATTGTAGGCTTTTCAGTTCTGAGTATAGAAGGCTGTGGTCTTATTCTTTCCAATGCAGAAGTTCACCATGTAATTGGCAAAGCTTCAGATATAATTAAAATCTTGAAAATTAGGGTGCCATGAAATAATGTTTGTGAGCTACAACTGTGTCCCTGTAAAACAGAGCTGTTCTGAAGGCAGGTTTGAGATACCTATGGATAATGAGGAACAAAAAGAGAAATATTGTTGGGGGTGAAAAGACACAATTCTTTAACAGCATGTGGAAAAAGGATGAAAAAGAAGAATTAATTATAAAAAGACAGAAATATTTGCAAGCATAATGGAAGCCAAAGGAAAAACTGAATAAAAGAACAAATAAAGAAGAACAAGGAAAACAGGCAAGACAAATCAAATCGGGGGGACAGAATTAAATTTCATAAAGAAAGAAATATTTTTGCCAAAGTCCTGGAAGCATTAAATGTTAAAGGATGTTACTGTAGAAGTGTGAATTACTGGTTCAATGAGCTCAGCACAAGCCTGGAAGACAAAACTGCTGAATTCTAATTCCAGCTGGCTAACAACTCACACTGAAGCTGTGGGGAAGGCTCTTCCCCCTCTCTGCCTCAGTTCCTTTCTCCATGAAAATTACCTTTTTTCAAAAGGCATTATGATGTTTACATATGCTGTGCTTCAAAAATACTAAGCATTAATAGTTATTAATGCCATTAAGCATGTCCTCTTCCTCAGTTTTTAATATAAGATTCATTAACCACCTCCCAATTCAAATTCTCAGGTTGAAGTATCTCAAGCATTTTGCACAAATTCACTTAGAAGTATCTTATTCCTTTTTCCTAAAACAAGTCTTGTCTAATCAATTTAAGAGAGTGAGCATCTTCTAACTGGTTTATTTTGAATATTCTGACCACTCTTGTATCTCTCCACATGAATAGTGTTACGGTCAGATTGTGGAATAAAGCCTGAAGAATGTAGTAGAAAGACCAGTGAGCTATACTTAGAGATAAGATTAAAAATGTCGGATGCTTAAAGTCTGCATAGCACAATTGTACATTACTTCCTCTATGAGAGGGTATTTTGGCCCAAAACACAAGAAAACAAGTATTTACTTCTAATGCCTTAATCCAGTATATGGAAAAGAATAGCCTGAGGCCTTTGCTCATTTAAAAGCAGTAAATATCTTTTAATGTCCTAGATGAACTCCCATCTGCTCTCTTTCCTTAGGAAAAAGGCCTCTAAAACGGAAAGGTGGGGTGAACCATTTTCCTAACGCCAACACCGCTGCTATTTAGAAGAAAACAGAGGAGAAATTTCTCCAAATTTTTTTACATTGATACTCCATTTCCTAAAGCCTCAGCTTTTTTCATAGCATAAGTGTTACACTGATTGAGGTTCCGCTGTATTTTCCCCCCGAGTAAGGGGACAACAGAGAGCAGGGAGAGGGCTTTCAAAGCAAACTGCTTACAACTTGCCCTCTATCTTAAATGTCTTAAACTAGGTTCTTTTATTAATGAGAATACCACGGGAAAGCATAATATTCTGTTCAGTTCTGGAAAATACTACAGGTAGGACTGCAGTGTATAGAGCCTTGTCAACTAGACAGTTTACTACAATGGAAGAAAATGGAGCAAGAAGGATTTTTTTATTTGTATAAAATATATTGTTCTTCCAGGCTGTAGAGAAATAGTTTCTATTTAATTGCAGAGAAATCCTAAGAAGGTTACAGCAGTGAAACATTAAAATTCTAAGGGCAACTAATAACATTAAAACTTTATAGCCCCAGATAGAATAATTTAGACAAAAACAACATGAACATATGTTTTGTGTAATAATAACAAACATTTATAGCTGTCAAGAGAGAAAAACACAGGTTTATGCACACCTTAATGGCGTGCATGGGTGAGCATGAGTATATTTAAAACATAATATATTACAAAATTGACAGCAGGCATGACTCTTCTGGGTACTATGTTAAATCAATGAATAAATTACCAAAAGTGTGTTGTGGCTGTTTGGATGTGTAATTGAGCTTAACGTATGTAGTGTTATTTCAAAAGAAACTGTTCAAGGAGTTTCTAGACCAATCCACTATGCATCTTTACTAAGCTGTTTACAAATAACAATAAATGAAACTGTCTCACAGTAGGAAGGAAGTTTAGTTATATGCATTACATAAATGGGAGAAAAGTTAATTTTAATATGTTTTTCGGGAATTAAAACCAAACTTATTATAATATTGCTAGGATTCACTGAATTGGAAATCAACATTTTTCATGTTTAATTTTAGATTTATTTTAATTAGCTGATACTTTACAAACAAAAGCCTTTGTAGCAATGCATGTCAGGAATAAGTCTACTGAGATAAATATGGATGCTTCATACAGTATCTATACTGAAGACTAAGAATCAATGCCCAAATGAATGAACTAGCAAAAAGATGAACTTAAATTTATTCTGTTTATTTCCTTAATACATTTCCTGTCCAATGTCTAAAAATATTTTATTCCATTAGAAAAGTATGAACTTTTAAACCTCATTGTTCTCAACTAATTAATAACAAAAAACCACAGATTTGCAAACCAACCCATTAACTGTCATATTTAGAAAGAAGTGAACACATACATCTGTTCCTTGTTTCAGGGTTGTTTCATCTTACTACATACAGAATTTTTAAAAGATAAATTTATCTTATTTTTTGCATCTATTTTTATATTTTGCAGTTCTAGTAGTACTTGGTTATTATGCAATGCTGTAAGTGCTTGCACCTTAAATCTAAGACAGGAAGGGCAGCCTGTACAAAGTAATGCAAGTACTAAATAACCTTGTAGTCTCCAGGAAAATTTGCCAAATCAACAGCAAGGACAGAAAAGACAAGCTGACCTGACCCCAGTCACCTTCTTCTTGCCCCCTTCCTCCAAACTGAAATCATGATCCTTGAATGTAAGCAATCATCAATGCACCATTCTAAATTTCTGTTGTGCATCATAGATTTAAGTCAAAGTATTTCAGAACACATGGCGCTGAGCTCTTAATCAGATCTGAACTTTTTCCTTTGCAATTTTCTTTCTCTTTTCTCAACACTTTTCTTCATTTTGTAAGGGGTGATGTAGACTGCCAGCATCGACCATACTTGTGATTTTCTTAGGGTTCATAAACTCAAGGATTAAGGCATTCTGTGCTAAATGCCTGTCTCCTTTCTATAACACGACTGCAAAGAGGAAAAATAGGATGAAGAAATGAAGTGTACATGCCCAGATGAACTATTCTTTCTCTCTGGCGTGGTGATGGTTCATAAAGCATGCTATGGGGCGCTTATAAAAGAATATGGCATACCACCTGTCTTCTGGTCAGAAAACCCATTTTGCATTTAAAGCCATCTTAGGTTAACTGTCATTAACATTTACAGCTGCCCATGGGATATGGCAAAGTACACTACTACCACACATATTTTTTTTGCGGTTACTTCCAGGTGTTTAAGGAAGAAGTTTAAATTGCTAAATGTGATGCAGTCCCCATTGCATCTCCCACATTAGTTACACTACCTTGCGTAAGTATAATTATCAATAAATGAGATGCATCTGAGATACTTTAAGAAAGGCTTAATTAAAAATCCAAGTAAAATACTAAAAAAAAAATTTAAAAATTAAATAAAAAAAAAAAGAAGGTGTTACCCAAAAGTTACCAGACCTGACATACAAACGTACATATGCTTTTACCATAAGCATCTTGCAGGCTTTTAGTGTTAGTCTGTATTTCACCAAATGCTCTACTGAAAAAGTTGTTTATTCATTTTCACGATGTAGATACACATAAATAAGTCAGGTCACACAACACTCAGCACCATATTCTGTTGCCTTCTAATAGATTGGCTTAAAAAACTAGCAAAATCTGTAACATCAGTTTGCATTTAAAGTTTAAGTGTAGTCAAGTATACTACGCCACAAGACATTTAAGAATAAGTCAGTTTGAAAATGCAGAATGTCCAAGTAGATTTTTCCTTCAAACATTGTTTCACCTGATTTCTCTTTTGTGACCACCCTAGTGAAGAATAGATGCTTAAAGTACACAGCTGAGACTAGAACTGAAAGATGCTACAAGTTAAATCATTGCTAGAAGATGTTCTGAAAGACTAAAATAAGAAGTGAATTGGAAAAAAACAAAAGAAAATGCCACCAAATCATGCTGAATAATTAAAATAATTTTAAAAGAATAAAAGCATGAAGAAGAGAAAATTTACCTTTATCTCATAGTGTCTTTGTTCATATCAATGTTTCTTTTGTTCTCTATTACACACTTAATCACTCTTGGACATCAACCATAACAGCAAAAACTCAAATACCTAACTGATAATTAAGCACAGTAATATTTATAAGAAGTTAGTTTATTCTGTAGATAGGAGCATTAATTTAATGCACAAATACAATGAAAGTAAAATTTCTTTTTAAAGATCAGAGGAGTGCCATGCCAGTCACTCTTTAATGGAATAAAGCAGTAATTTTTGCTTTCAGACCAGTAATATAAGTTTAATAAAATGACAAAGTTAGAATGCTATTAACAGAAGCAACAATCTTTAGAGATGAGAGTTGACAACAGCATCCCTATTGAGCTGTCCTATTTAAAGTACAGGACTTCTACGACACTATATCAAAAGGGAAAAATTAGATTTTCAAACGTGATTTTTTTACAAAAGCAAAACATGGTGGAACAGCCTGGCACAAAAAGAAAAGAAGAAAGCGTCTCAGTACAGAAGGCAAGCTTAGTTTACTCCACTAAATCCTGCATTACCAGAGGTAATTAGGATGAGAGGCATGGGTTGATATTGCATTGCTATTACCAGAGCTAGAAAAAAAATAGGCTAGTGGAAATAGAAGATGATAACCTTAAAAGTCCAACTCCTAGATCTTATGCCACATCATCTGAACAAGCCAAAATATTTATCATTGTGATGACTGGTAAACAACACATGGGTGTAAGACACATTGAAGCTCCACCACTCGATCTGAGCAGCACCACGTTTGTCAGACGTCAGGTACTGTGGAGCACCAGACTTTCCGTCCCCTGCGCTGCCATCTGGGGCTGACCGGCAGTGAGCTCTGCGAGGCGTCTCCCCACACACTCCTGCGCTATATTTCACTCGTGATCCTGCTGACATCCTGAACTGTTTTGAGGAGCAACAGATGGCATGGAGGGAGAGGGAGCAGGAATAAGATATGAGGAAGGAAACTTAACTGAAAAGATCTGAATTTCAACTAATTTGCTTTGTTAGTGATCCCTGTCTTTAAATCCAACCACAAACTTGTTTTACCAACGCATTTTCAGTCAGCTAGGATTCCTTCTTTTCACTTGCTTATTTATTAATTTATTTTAGTGTGTTCCATCAACTTCTGAACTCAAACTCAAAAATAAATTTAAAAAAAGCTCTCTTTCTGCTATGGTCTAAAACCTTGAATGAACTCATAGGATTCTGAACCCTTATAGAGAAGTAGACAAGTAATAACTCTGACAGGCTGCACTAGAAATTTCGGCTTTAGACTGGGAGATGTTGACTTTTCAGTAAAATAAAGCTGTGTATTTGTGTGTGCATGCTACTAAAAGTTATTAAATGTGGATATTTCTAGAAATCTGAGAAACGTGTGAAACAATAGACAGATATGAATAGGTGAAACCCTTCACCAATATTCACTTCTGAAAATATGTTCTATTAAAAATAAAAGAACAAAAATGCAACAATATGATTGTGTAAAGAGAGCAGAACGGAGAGGTACTGGCAAAACATGAGATCAAGGCCTTTGAGCAGTTAACATTTCGTTTATGTCATTTAAGGTAAATATTTTCATATGAATACATACCCAATGACCTTGTGTTTTTATATTTTCAAACACAGGCCAAACCCAAATGGGATTTTTGTCTAAATAAAACTTGTCAGAGTTGGTCCACTTACACAGGTGAAGTAACGACAGCCAACCATACTTTTAGAGTTTCACGTAATAATGTTCAAATTCAAATAGCATTATGATAAAATTTGCCCCTTGAGCATATGTTGGCTTAAATATCTGTTCTCATCAAGTTCTCAGTCTGCACTTGTTCTCAGTGGAGAGATTTAGATTTAAAATACCTTTCAAACTGAACTTGATCTATGTTTTAATAGAAAGTAGCCTTTCTCATTCCTGAAGTAAAAAGTCATATTTTCTTTTGCTAACTATGTAAGCATAACTGCTTCTAATAACAGAGATGGATGTTAAAGAGGTAATAGTTGCCAAAAGTAATCAATATAAAATATTTACAATCACCAAGGTGTAAAAATTGTAGAAGCATATTATAAGTACCACGGATACCTCAGAGTCCTTGTTCACATCTTCAATTCAAATATGACTTTTGATATTTTTGCAGTAGATTTTATAATATGCTGGTTACAAAAGCATCTCTGTTTCATAGGTGAATATTTTGCTTAATAGTAGATACAATTTAGCTGCAAAAAAATATGATTTTTAAAGTGTGGCTCTCTCGATTTTATACTTGGTAGTGAGCTAAATAAACCATGGATAAGGTTACTGTCAGATTCAATGAGAAAAAAAAAGAGGATCTTTGCTATATTTTAGAAATTTTGCTTATTAAAAATTCTTAAAATTATTTTAGATGCTATGAAAACAATACTGTCATATAGAATTTCCAGGAGATTGATGGATATATGAGAAAACAATCTCTCTGAGCTAAAATGGGACCCAGATTTGCTTGACCAAGACTTTAGGGATATCATTTCTTGAAAAACTAGAAAAATATTTAGTTAACTTGTGATATAGAGAAGTTTTATCAGGGCTCATGTAACCTGAAAGATGAGATTTAGAATGGAGCCACTATTCATTTGTACTCTCTTATTTCAGTCCAAACAGTGACTGCTTAGATTCATTCCTTTTCCTGTGAAGGGAGGTTCTGAATTAAACACAAAATCATTCCTCCTGCCCACTAAAAAGTATACAATTAAAAACTCGAGAGAAACAGTTTCCAATAAACAACAGTGAATCTACCATGTAGAACCTGACAATACATGCAACAGCACTATTTTTTTTTATTTTTGATGCCCTTTGACGCTTTTGATTCAATCATTCTGGAAAAAAACTATGACTATGTGAACAAAAGAAACATTTTTGAAGTAGAGCTTTTGCAGATATGTAGCACTTAAAATCTTCTATCAACTGAAAATTACTTCCAAAAGCAGTGGTCTAGTGTTACAAATACACTTACAAGCCCACCTGCATAATCCTGCACCTTAGCCAGGCGTTATCATGCAACAAAAATGTAGTTATTACTGCAACATTTTACCCTCAAAACACTGAGTTAAATTCATCCCAGGCAGTCTCAGTAATACAGGCTGTGAATTTCCAGCCAGTCGGGAGGAAGGCATCTGGGGAGAACCCGTGTCCGCTTTCCCAATGAAGCAGCCAACCACCACCACAATCCACAATGGGCTCACAGAGGCACAAGAGGAGGCTACCAAGGACATAATTTCATTTACAGCCTTTCCTGGAAGATCTTAGCTGGGTAAATCCTTATGAACAGTCATACGAAATGCAACATTCTCCCTCTGGAAACGAACAATAGTTCTGACCCCTCCTTCTCTCAGGGTGTTTAGAAGTAAGCCCTTAAAAAAGAGCAAAGGAAGACTTTAAGGTTCAGTTTGGTTATGCCTGTGTTTGGTAAAAAGACTGTGGCCTCATGACACAAGAATTCCTATTTTATCAGCTTGGAAACTCAAAATTACCCAAAAATTACTAGCTAAGTTAAAGTATTTTAACAAAGCAAGAACTGGTTCAGCTACATAATTCCTTTACCCAAGGACAAATATAAAATAGAAGACAGAAGAATCTTGGCAGTTTTATAAATATTATTCTGTATGAAACATCAATTTAAGATTATATGCACTTAGAAGCTTAAAGGACACATTCTGTGCATGAGAGATTACATGATTACTTTGGCTTTGCCTGGGTTTTTGAAAGCTTCTGCTTAGTTGAAGAAAATTTTGCTTCGAAGTGTGATGAATCACACATTCTTGTCAAGGCACTGGTTTTGTCAATAAAAACCCCTGTACCAGAAAGGTACTAAACAGTACTAAAACTCTGTTTTCTTTCTATCTATACTAAAATTATCACACAAAATACTTCAGCTAATTCTCAGAGTCTGATGCAGTACTACAGTCAACAAAGCTTTTCTGGTCAGTTGCCACTGTCACATCTTTTATACCCTTCAGTAGATCCCTTTCTTCTGTATTCCTTGTTTCTTCAACAAAGACTCACTATAAGTCAGTCTCATTCAATAATCCATATTCAGACTCTCCTTTTAGCAATGCTAGTTTCTGCTTCTAATCTTATTTTAAACCACCTTTCTCTTTCCTTTTATTCATCCACTCTAAAATGATGTATAGAATTAAGGTGTCAACTCTCAAATCCTTCCTGAAGATACTTTTGGTTACAATGATAGCTAGGTCTGTGCACAGTCTAGATGATATCTGTAACATTAAAATTGCATAACTTATAAAGCAAGCTATTAAAAACTAGAAAACTGAGGAACCTGAAACATCTAACTGTGCTAAAAGACACAAAATTTCCTTCCTCTTGCTTCCTTTTTATGTTCTTTTCATTGTCACATCAACGTAGCTTGTTTTGATTAGCTGGGAAATTCTTAATGGATGTTTTCAATCCTATATTTGGATAACAATTAGTAGCAAAAGAACTCAGTCATGTTTCACATGCTCCAGTAAAATACTAAAAGACAGGTTTATTCCTGGCAAAACCAAAATTTTGTCTACTGATTTACAGAAGGATTTTGTAAATACCACTACCGTTTTTATCCTGTTGGCCAACTCATGCATAGTTCAAATCCCCATTGCATAAACTGATGAATCAAGACTACTGTAATGTCATATACTGAAATACCTAAGGCCAAGCAAAATAGTAACTGTAATTAATTTTTTCTGGTACGGCAGAATTAACGGCATCATTTGTACTTAGGACTGAGATGACAGCATCTTTCGTCTAGACTTTCAAAGCTTCCAAAGATTCAGAATTGACGTGTCACATTAATGCTTTTAAACTGTTCAGCTGTTAGGCACAATAATAGTATTTATGTACAGATAGAATTTTAAATATTCAACAATATAAGACTATGCATCAATATCAACATATCAGAGCCTTCTGTTGTAATTACAGGAAAGCACTTCCCTATTACCGTCTTTGAAGTAGTGAATGGTGAACTGTGGACTTGCCGTAATACTTTACAGCACAGAAATATGTTGCAGGATAGCATAAGGTATTGTTTTCACCAGTGGAAGGTAACAACTATTTAGCTGTGCCCAAGACTATCCAGTTGTTCTGAACAGAAGAGACTAACACATTCAGCTGAAACTGCAAAGAATTAAGGTGGCAGATGGTAATTACTGATACTGGAGGTAAGCCTGGGTAAAGGTGGTTAGAACTTCAGTTTAATGTCTCATCTATGAGGTGTTGCACTCATGAGATAAAGCTCTCTTATATTTAGATGGGAATGTGCCGCATTATGGACACATTAGAGGAAAAAATTACTTCTTCTAAAGCACAAATACCAACTTTTCTTGTAGATTTCTTTTCCAAAAAAAAAGACTTGATTAAGCCATGAGACAACGATAGACCAGAATGGCATGTGTATCACCAGATGAAAAGCCTTTTCCATATGTCTGTACATCAGACATAGAAGTCTTATTTCCATTTCATTATTTTTTCAAATTTTTACTGAATAAGTAATGGCTATTTATTTGACATTTTATTCCACAGTATTACAAGCATGAGACACAAGATTTAATCCACAACTCTGATCCCGAGTTTTTGCATGTGGAAAAATAGAGAAAGAGAGGCATTAAGTTAAATAAAAAAATTCAGTTTGAGATGTTAAGTTTTAAAATTCTGCTGCAATTTAAGTAACTCCAGCAAGCTAGGTAAAATGATCCTTCTAGCATACGTTATTCCTGCACTTCCACTAGAAGCAAGTGAAGGAGAAGAGAATGAAGGCCAGTTACATTTGCCATTTGACAACTTCAAACCACTACCCACTACAATAATAGATGCAATACTCCGATTGCATATATTGGACACCAGAAACAGTTTTCAAAGTTTGGTTATCTAAGTAAAAATACTAGATTCTGAAATAATGGTCTCTGTTATCTCTTGATAATATTTAAATCTGTCTCAGTAATAAACTTTCCCTGTTTTAAAATTATGAAAGACATCAGAAAAAAGTACTGGTATGTTGCTTTTAATATTACAGCCCATGCACCACACTCATGAAATATAGAGTTGATAAAAGACACTGAGGAAAAGAAAATTATCTACTCACAGGTATGGTATTTCTCTGCAGTAATCACAAAGATGCCAAAACACTTCATTTGTATATTCCTTTTACATCAAAGTACTAATCTAAATGTGGTAGTCATAGCAGCCTGATTGGATGGCCAGGACAAGTTACAACTCTGAAGTAAAAAAGCAAACACTGTTACCATTCTCTAAATTTTGCTCAGTCTTGTTGCCCATTTCACAATCTTTTAATCTTCATATTAAAAGACTGAGCAGGACATAATCGTTCTGGACTGTGGTGTTTAGTCTACCCACTAGGTCTGAGACCAGTGTCACCATAAAACTCTCTGTAAAGCAGCATTCCCAGAATCCCAAATAGTGATCAATACTAAACAGCTTCACCAAGTTTTCAATTTTTAAATGAAAATCACTCTTCTGTGTACTGAAGACTGTTTGTTTAGAATGATTGTAAAAGCTGTAAAATTATATGCAACTGAGTGGGAAATGATCCTGGAAGTGTGTGATGTTTAATTACATATCAAGAGGAAATTACACTGGTTTTCTTTTTCCCTTTATACAAAGGTTTGTTTAACCACTTCAAATTCTGTTCCTGAGCCACCTGCTATTTCTGTGACTTTCGGTTTACTTTGTTAAATATGGTTTTTTACCTCTTCCTCCAATACTCTTCAAATCCTGACTGCTTCTATAATTAACTCACTGACAAGTCCATTTTACAGTTAACACATTCTTCCCAAGGCTGCTTTTTTACCTGGTACAACTAAGTCAGATTTCAATGTTCCATGTATTAAGTCCGTGTCTTAACCAGTTACATGCTTAGTTTTCTGAAGCCAGAATGGAAAATATGAAATGTCTTTCAGTAATAAAGCAATTATTCTGGAAAGAAACATGTCCAGAAGTACAAGTACAAACTACATGTATATATATATGTATATACGTATATATTTGCAGAGTATACCATTATTCTTTTGACCTACCAGCCTTTAAGCTCTGATGTTATATTCTAAACTGTTACCAAAACAACCCACAAAACTTAATTCAAACATTGACTTGCAGAACAAAAATATCCAGATCTCAAAAATTATAGTAATGAACTAACTGTACAAATGCATGCTGGGAGCAGAACTTGCAACTGACTCTAAGAATATTATGCTATACAATGTTCAGTGAAGGAGAATGTGTACAATGGGCAAATGCTATTATGATTTGTATGCTTTTAAAGGACATCAGTTACAAGACTAATTTGCAGGCTCTTCAGAAAGCAATTAACTTTTCCACCAAATTATGAGTTAAATAGGTCAGGGTAATATTTGGGTATTTACACTCACAGCCACTAGATAGGAAAGTACATCATGTTGTTTTTCAATACCACTCTTCACTGTTTTTTTAAAGCAATACTGTTCCAGTAGTCCTTTTGTGATGAAATGACCCGATTTAAGAGATCACTTACAAAAAAAGCGGCCTCAGACATCTTCAGAAGGTGAAAAAAATGTAAAATACACACATATATGAAAACATTCCTCCTATTTTCCAGATATTTTAGAATATTACTTACTATTTCCATCAAAAAAAACCATAAACTGTAGCTAAGTGTCTCAACATTCAGAAGGTGAATACATACAATACAGAGTCAGGTGTGTTTTACGTCTCAGGTACTACCCATAATGTTAGATCAGTACTTGTTGGAATGTGTCATTTTTAAAGGCACTTCTCCATGGATTAAGAAGGCAAAACTTAATATCCTTCAATTTAAACTGAATATAGTCATCAATTCTTCATTTTTAAAAAAATGACAGAATAATAGTTTTAGTAAATACTTAGAGAACTTGCTGTTTTCCTAAGGTTTTACAGAGAATGCAATATATTAAAGGAGCTTAGGCATCGGAAATGTTTAAAATCAATCCTAAGTCTTCTATGGCAATCACTATAAACCACTATGAAACTTACATACAATAAAATGAAACATTTCCTAAGCAAAATCTGAATTCTTGACTACAAATGTTGACAATATATTTCTAGAGTTCAGAACATCCCTTTCCCCTTCCCACTCTTCACTGCTCTCATTAAAGATGCCACAGTGCTATGAAAACATGTTTTAAAAAGTCCTAAGGGAAAAGTTTCCTAGGGTCTTTGAAATTCCTCCTTTTCCTATATCTTTACAGATTTCTAACACCAACACTGTTCCTGTAGTTTCTCAAAAAAGGCAAAAATAAAAATACCCTCCAGGTATAATCTTTGGATTTTCTATTATACTTCTCAGGTTTCTTTTTGTTTTTGAAACAAATGCAAACTTAAATGGGCAGCTATATTATTAGCTGTATTTTAGTTTTAGTTAATCTTTTAGTGTGAAGAAGTAGATGGTATTTGACCATATACTGCACATATTTATAAGAATCTTATAGGAATGTGATATAATTACTGAAATAACCTGAAAATATTTGCAGTTTCATCTTTTCTTTTTTGTCTTCTTTTTTTAAAAATTTACTTGTAGGCACAAACAAAAACAAAAACAAAACAAAAAAAACCCCTAACAACAAAAAACCCAAACAAACAAACAAAAGCATGCTTCAGGTTCCTATCTCTATAACAAAAAGCACAGGGCAAGGAGCTATCAGCTATCTATATGATAAATTTACTGCAATATAAACCTTCATTTCTCCCTTTTTAAGCCAATATTTGAATATAATCATTCCAAGCTAGGCATTCCACAACTTTCATAGCAAAATGCGGCTGGATTTTAGGATACTTTTTACATGATAATTTTGATTAAGCAGTTAAACTTTCGGGCATGGAGGAGTCAAGATGTTCAAAGATATGGGATCATATTACTGGCAGGCTAAAAACTTAGCTTTGAGCTAGTCTGTTTAATTTAACAGATCCCATTATGAAATCAAGTGTTGCTCCACCACCTGCTTCCTAAAGGAAGAGCTATATGGCCCAGGAGCACTTTCTATCGTGCAAGTGATGAGGGATATCAGTTCAAATTCTGTCTCCCGCATATATGTGGTTTTTTGTTTTATTTTTCTTCTTGGCTCTTCCTCCATTTCTAAGATCATTCTTGCTATGTAGAATTATAGTAAGAAAACACCAGAACTTTTCAAGCAGTCATAGCCAAGAGTCACTCTACAAACTGCTCTCTCGGAAGCACTGAATACCGATGCAAAGAATTGTCTAGCATCAGAACCAGAAAATCCACTCAGCACAACCATCTCTGTTGTTTCCAGAAACAGAAACCATGAACGTTTCTAAACATTTCAGTCAGATGTGTGTCAAGATATTGAGCTATTGGATTGCTCTCCTGCATATTCTTTGTTTAGGAAACAACTCTGCTTATGACAGATGGTGATGGAAGGTCATAGACCCTAAGCCAGAAGTTTCTATTGTGTGTAGTATCCCTACATTGCTTGCACCAATTTGAATAAGCATGGTTTCTATTTAAAATGCTCTTACAAATGCTAAGTTGGGCAGCTGATAACTACTATAGCCCTCTTTAATAATTAATATCCACAAAATGATGACAGGTGTCAATAACTTACCCTTAAAGTACTTGTTGTATTCAACACAAGCACTATTATGGACGACTTAAACTCAGAGCAAAAAGATTTGTAGAAAGGCATATGACCTTCTTCCTACTACAATGGCCATCCCCTAATTAAGCAATGCATCTGATAGTCATTAACAGGAATGAGATAATGAATCACTTTCTCTCTTCTTTGTTAATTTGCTGTAACCAAGCGGCTAATGGATGTCAGAGCTGAGTGATTGCACTGATTATAGTGATTTATAGTTGCAACAAAACAATTTAAAAGCATTCTGATTATTCATGTTAAAGATGCTTTATGTTTTGTTTACTAAATGTTTTATGTTCCCCCTCATGCCCCTCTACACACAATGAGACAGGTCTTGCTGGAAAACTTGAAAGTTCTAAGATATTTTATTGTTTCAGAGTAAGGCATTTCATTTTGTTTATAAAAAAAAAAGTTTACCCAGTAGAAATGAAAAGCCTTAGGGTGGAAAGAAAACTTCAGTGGTGCCTAGTTCAAAAGAAGACGGAAATAAGAGGAAATAAGGCAAACTTCAAGCCACTTACCTTAGGGCTCCCAGTCCCTTCCTCATTCTCTGCAGACACATCAGTAGCCAGTATCTCTGCTTTGATGATATCCAGAGCCCTAAGAATCCAGCTGTGTTGCCGTTTGATTTGCCTCTGTAGTTCCTTCCATTGACTTGCAATCATCTGCAGCATGTCCTTCAGTCCTTCTCCAAAATGAAGGGGGAAAAAGTAAAAGCTGTAAACTCAAAAGCATCTTTAAATATTATCCTTTATTCAAATAATTAGCAATATATTTAAAATAATAAATGCAACAAGAGTTTTAATGTGTTTTCTCATCAATAAATCCAAGTTTTACTAATGTTCATCCTGCAAAACAATGCTATAGAGACAAACATTTCTTTTAGCCATCATGTTAAATTTTGATTGAGTTTCAGCTGACAATTTCAAGAGAAAAATTCCACATAAACTGCCATTTCTCTGCAGTAGAAAGCACTGGTAGTCTCCCCCTGTAATATCCAGTCTTTGTCTTGAAACATTTCGTAATCCTCCAAAGACATTTTTCTTACCTCCCACTCCTTTAAATATTTCCTGTCATTTACAAATTATTGTTTCCTACATCTATGATGACATGCACTACCCTCCTTAGCTATGGCTTCTCAATCTTTTTGGAATTATACATAGAAGTCAGTAATTTCCTATAGCTTTCACGTTACACAGATCTGTCTGATGCTGTGAAACAATAGAGGCACACACATAACATGATGAGAAAACAGTATAGCAAAGAATAACTTCAACCTGGGTGAAAAGCATGTTAAGTAGGCCAAAATTAAGATGGCATTCCATAGCAGTATATGCTGATTAAAACCCTATTAGCAGACAAATCACGCAAACATGTAAAAATATAGGAGGTAGTGGGGATAAAGGGAAATCAGTATATCTCTCTCCCTCCTCTCAATTTAAGGCCTCTGAAGGAAAAGACAAGCCTAAGCAAAGGAAAAGGGTATTTTTAATTTTAATCTAGTCCTCATAAATATATTTAAATCAATGTAAGAATTAGTTTAAGTGGTAAAATAAAGCTTTACCAATGCAATTACTCATGCAAGGTATGTAAATACATATATATATATTTGAAATCCTAGTTCATTATCTTAATGTTATTTCCATAGCACCTACATCAAAGAATATGTCAGTGTGAAGTTTTCAGTGATGTGATTTCAATTGAAACTCAGTCGAACAGCAAGACCAAAATAAAATGAACAGACTATTTGCAGGCAGTATTTCATTTTATAAGTATCACTGCATTGTATGCAGTATATGAAACATTTATAAATCTTGAAGGTCAATCTGATAATGTAAATATTAATAATACATAAGGAAGTGAATATATGCAGTAATTTACAGCAATGCTTCTTCATTCTTTAATAGTCTGGAGACATAAAGACTTGCAATATTTCAGAGGGATTTACCTGATTTGTGAGATACAATAAGCTCAAGAAGTTGGCGTCCTTCCTCTACCACTGCTTCTTTTAAAGCACAGTGGCTATCTACATTCAACTTAAAACTCTGCAAAAATAAAAGAAAAAAAAAAAAGAGAGAGGAAAAAACCTCAGCATCAGACATTGGAGAGGCAGTTATCATAAAACACACATACAAAATTGCTTGCTAGTTTTTATCAAGAACCACATCCCAATTCACCCAATAGCCAAACTAATTTGTGATACTAAAAGCTATTGATATTTTGGATGTGGGCTCAAAATGTTTCCATTAGATCAGCAAAGTGCATCTGTGTTGAAACAGCTGACAAATCTAGACATTCATTAGGTTTTATGAAAAGTCACAACCCGTAGGCTATATCTGGAGTAACAGTGTTCTATAAAATACACTAAATTTATGCCACCACATATGAGCTCTGTTTTTTTCAGAGTTCTTTGAAATGTTGGTGATAGCACTATTTATGAAACCATAAAAAAATTACAGCATTGAATATATTGGCCTTATGTGCACTTACACAAATCTATTAATATTGTGTTCCTGAGTTAACTCTCATATCCATTTTCAAAGAACAAATCAGTCTGCTTTAGATCTCTGCATTCTTAATTTGTAAAGCAAGTATTTTTCAACCTTTTTTTTCCTAATATTTTTAGTAGTCTGCAAAGGATCTCTGTTTTAACAGTCAATAAAATATTTTATTTCTTTTTTTATTATTATTTTATTTTTACAAATTGCATTAAGATCTAGTAATAAAGGAACTGGAAACATGATATACTATATGTTATGCCATTTAATACACCAATGATAACTCGGATGAATTTTTTAATCATTTGCCAGACCTTCTCACTATACTTGCCTGTAAGAAAGAGAAACAAAATACAATAGAGAAAAAGATACTTGCTGTATTTAATCTTAAATTGTGTGCAGACCTAAACACATACAGGCAACACATTTTCTCTTTGAAATGCCTATGGAATAAGTGGAAACAACATTTTACCACTTGGAAAAAAAGAGATTTTCCTTCTCTTGGGAATAAGTTAACAGGCAGAGATGAAAGGAGACTTTGCAAGTGCACATTCCTAGTTTCTGGTTTTTATAAAATTTTATACTTCTTCAAATGGTAGTGACCATGCTAGTAGTGGAGTGATAGGCACCACAGAATAGTCAAAAGACCTCAATTCTTAGGGAAGCAACCTTTTCTTTTTCTTTTCTAACCCTTTCAGTCAGGTTGATTGGCATAGCAAAATATAATATTGCCAGAACAGTAATAAAATGAGGTACTTCTCCTGTACCTCTACTGTATTTCTACTGTATTTGTCATGGTTGAAAAAGGCATGTTGTTCAGACAGAATCTTAACAGTCTTTCAGGCAGCATTGTACCTCACAGTAACAGAAGGTTTTTGAAAATTTTCCATTCAAATAAAGAGGAATAAACAGAAATTTTGCTACCTTCAGCATTTTGACTAGCCCAATTCTCCTTGTAGGGACATCTGAATACACTGTTTTGTACCAGCTCTTGAACAACTGGGCCAGTCAAGAGAAGTTAAAAAGGAAAAAAGATGCCTAGTTTATGTCTGTCCGTTTCTTAACTCTAGAGTTTTATGAAACCAAATCTAGAAGTTCTTTTTCTTTCGTAAGAGCGTGTCTGAACAAGCACTGACAATATTTAATTTACTGTTTACTTAAAACAGGCTTGTACTGAATAGTTTGTAATCATGCACTTCACAGGAAATGCACTATGCGTGTGCCTCACACAGCAAAAGAGAACCTAAAGGACCTGAGAGTAGGTTGTGTAATTTCATATAATTGAAGTTGAGTATAGATGCAGCTGGATGTGGTAGTGTCTCAAGATGATGTGGATGTGTTTGATAGGAAAATTGGAAAAGATGAGGTATTCTCTTTCATTAGGAAAAAAAAAGAGACTTGCTGTCCTAGAAAAGATTCATTTAACATAACGCACCAGATACTACAATACAGCTTGATTTTCAGGTGCACCTATTAACCAGTAATAATGTTAAACTGAAGAAGCAAAATATGATGAATAAAGATGGAGCCAAACTTTTGGTTTCTGACTAGTAATATTCTCCTTGTGCAAAATTCTTATTTTATGGATAAATTATGAGTGGCACAATTTCCATGAACATACATGAAATTTAGCAGAAATAAACTTTTCCCAGCAGAGAGGCAGCATGTCACGGTTGAACCCCAGCCAGAAACTAAGCACCACACACAGCCTCTCACTCCCCACTCAGTGGGATGGGGAAAAGAATCAGAATGGTAAAAGCAAGAAAACTTGCAGGTTAAGATAAAGACAGTTTCTTAGGAAAAGAAAAAGCCATGCACACACACAAAGCAAAACGAGAAATTCATTCACCACTTCCCATGGGCAGGCAGGTGTTCAGCCGTTCCCAGGAAAGCAGTGCTTCATCACACGTAATGGTGACTTAGGAAGACAAATGCTGTAACTCCAAACATCCCCCCTTCCTCCTTCTTCCCCAAATTCAGGTACTGAGCATGATGTCATATCATATGGAATACTCCTTTGGTCACTCGGGGTCAGCTTCCACAGCTGTGTCTGTATCCAACTCCTTGTGCACCCCCAGCCTACTTGCTGGTGGGGTGGTACCAAGGAGCAGAAAAAGCCTTGGCTCTGTGCAAGCACTGCTCAGCAGTAACTGAAACATCCCTATATTATCAACACTGTTTTTACCACAAATCTGTAATGTGGCCCCATACTACCTACTATGAAGAAAATTGACTCTATTCCAGCCAAAATCAGCACACATTAAAAGGAGAGAACCATTCATGCAAGTATAAACACAAACAGAAGCGAATGTTGTTGATGTAGCACCGTATGAGTTTTGAATCTAGAATTATATATGTATATATAATTTCTAGTAATTTCCTAAGGAAAAAGAACTGGACAAGGAACGCTGGAAGGAATAGCCCTCAATCAATGCTCAAGGTTTCTCATACCTGAGGGGCTGAAAATGTAACACATGAAAAAGATAAGAGTTGAAGATGTAGCAAGTATTTCATGTATATACAATGGAGAAATGCAAATTTGCACAGCTAAAGATAAAATCAGACCAAATATTTGGAATGGAGGAAGACCTTCAAACACAGAGGTCCTCTCCCATCCTGGATATTTCCTGTTCCCTACTGTTTACTTATGGCATTTGGAAAATTGTAACTCTAACAGCGTGTGACCCAGGTACTCTGCTCCCCTCCTGCTCTGATCTTTCCTGATAATGAATGGAGCCTTTGCATGTGAAGAGAGGAAAGAAGTGGAGGGAAGTCAATTAATCAAAGCCATTTTTCCAGGCACACTTGCAGCTATAGAGTCTAAATATCACACATGAGCACGTATACATTATGGAAAATGCATGTGCATTGGCCTGACGGCAGCTTTTTAAACACCACATTAATGTCATCCCTAGAACTACAGTGTATAAAATGTAGTTTACAAGCTGCAACAAGCAAAATTTTCTTACCAAGTTCTCTCCAAGTTTTTGTGATCCTATATGTAGGATCACTATGTACCTATATATAGCTATCAACTGCTCTTATTGAGCAAGAAAGGAAAAGTGAGGCAGGAATCATGCAGTCTTGGAAAAGCTACAGAACTATAATAAATGGAATTAAAACTCCAAGGGTGTAAACACAAGGCCCCAGGAATGCTATCTTCTGCTAACAGCATGGGGCAAAGGAGCCCAGCCTTCACAAAATGAAGGTGGCCCCTGACTTTTAGGAAACTTGTTGATACACAAGATGACAATAGCACAGAGTTAAAGAAGGGTTTAAGAAGCAGCACCTCCTGATCTATGCTGGACTCTGAACACACAAAGTTAAAAGAGTACTTTCTTAGAATATAATAACCTCTCCCTTGTATCTTACTTTTCTGTACAAGCGGGGATAAGAAAATATCGTGTGAAAAGAAAAATATTTTAATTTTCCCATAGGATTTATTTTATAATTGTAGCTACTTAAATTTATGAAGCTTCTATTGCGCAGATATCCTACACTGTGTACACATTGAGCTCTGATATGCAACATTTCATCCTCTGTTCTAGAAAATCTGTATAATTTGGTAAAACACCTGGGTCTTGACCTATTCATACCTGCAGTAAGGACAGTCAACTAGAATTTTTTTTTTTTTTTTTCCAGAGGCACAGAGACTTACTAGAAGCATGATTTTTTTTTCAAGTCATAATGTATCAGTTGATTGTTTCCAGTGTACTGTCTCTGAAACACAAATCAGCAACTAGGTATTATGTGAACCTACAGTGTATACATAAACATAGGTTAGTTTGGATGACACAGCAGTTTACACCTATTGTCAGATTAAGACAGTGTATTAAAAGAAATATCTTAATTCTCTCAGTTCAGCATACTATCAGAATGTGTGGTGCACTGGGGTACCCCTGAAAGAGAATTTTCTTGAGGTTCATTTTTCATATTTTAAATACCTTTAAGATTAATTCTATTGTATCTAGAGTGTTTTTTAGAGCAATTGTACAGACAATTAAAAATTATCTACCTGTCTTGGATTCTATGATTTCAGAATTTGAAAAAGAAAGATTAATTTAAAATTTCCTAATAGTTTTTTTGAGAAATCTACATTACTGAAATATAGCACTTTTAATTATAGCACCCACTGTGATAGATATAATTCAACTGTGAAATTTAGAGTAATGGGAACAATTGCTGGTAGAAAAGATATGGGCTACTCATTTCATTTGTCTTAAAAGGACTATAACTTGAAACAATTCCTGAAAATTTATTTTTGTATGCTTAATATACAGCTACTTTTGAAAGTCTATTAGTGCTGGCACAGTTACCTTCCAAGAATTTTCTATGACAAAATACAAAGAGATCATGTTCTAAACCCAATTTTTGGTCATGGAATAGCAGATGTCTATTTTCTTCTTCTTTTTCTTCTTCTTCTTGAGCAGTTTTGATGACACAGAAAGTCTCTGTTTGGACAGTGCCCATTATTTAAGTTAAGAATTTGAGTTAATAATTTAAGTGAATAATTTGAGTTAATAACCTAATAAGCCACATAATAACCTAGTGGTATTTTCAGACTCCTGAATACTACCTACCAATGACATTCGGTAAATCAAAAAAAGAACTACTATGTAACTTGTCCTTACATTAACATGGAAATGGTTATACATTTAGCTTCTAGTAAAGCCTCACATTTTTAAATTAAGCTTACTTAGGATTAAATAATCACTACTAGGATATGTTTTCCTGGGAACTAAATATTACATGTGAAATGGTTTCAGTCAATGCCTCCTTTGTTCATGTTTTCCATAAAATCTAGGTGTATACAAGGAATTTTTTCTTTTTTTCTTTTAAGCTGTATTTTCATCTGACTGACACTCCACCTGCTAAACAGAACACAAGCACTATGGAAATGCTTTCTGCAGCTCTAGAGCCAAGGTTGAATCTCACAATAGCAGGAATTCTACCTCTGCTTTTTAAGAAGAGCATGATGAATCCTCCTCTGAAGCAGCAGCACCTGCTATGTGTTTTTTCTTCACTTCCTGAAACTAAGAACATGCCCTCCCTATAGAAGTGACGACCAAGGGGCCAATTATCACCAAATGCTACGCAAACCTTTAATGCCTAACACAACATGACCATCATTTGCCTTATATGAACCACACATTTTCTTCTGTAACCAGTGGAAACTGTTAGATATTTTTTAAGAGAGAATAGTTAGTGGAAAGCAGATTTGGTCTTCTATCCTCTGCAACAATGAGAAGACTTTAAAAGATAAAAATTTTTTGAGTTTGTCTGGAGGCAATTCCTTCCACTGGCCTCTGTAGGCAGATAAAAATGGGCAAAATAACTATATCACATTTTATGTTGGTTCACAATACCAGATTATAATCTAAAATGCCTTTAAAATTGACATAAAACTGGGAACCTTTCACTTCTGAAATCCCATAATCATCATGTCATACAGGCATTGTGCTACTGTAGATGTAGATCAGATGTAAGATGATTTGACTGCTCAGATAATTTTTCTGTGTGAGTTTATCATTCATCTAAACATAATAGAAACTGAACATTCAAGGATCAAAATGCTTGGTAATGAGCTAACGACAGCAACCCTGGGAATGATTTTACCTTCTGATGACTCAGGCACTCTCCACCTTTCACTTGATCTGAATGTACTTTTTGTCTGGGAGGAATCAACTGCATTTATGAGGAGACAAACCATTTAGAGCTTAGTGAAGAGCAAGCAAAATTTGTTTAAAAGTGGAAATGGTGGAACAAATAAGAAATAAACAAGACTGACTAAGTTTTGATTAAGAGAAAGGTCCTCTCTGGTTTTGTCTGGTTTATATTTCATGAATCTGACCACCAAGCAGAAAAAAGATTTAGTGCAGTATTAGAGGGTATGGTAGAAGGGACTAATGGAGATAAATTAAGAACTAGAAAATTTAAGATAAATATGAAATTTCCCATGAAAGTCAGATCTATTAGATTGTATAATAACCTCCTAAGGGAAACAGTGAAAGCCCAGATCCCTTGAGACCATTGAATCTAGACCAGATAAAAATGCAGGAGTAAGGACTGCCAATGCACTGACAGAGCAGTACCCTAGCTCCGTAACATGGCCACAGAATTTGTGTTGGGCGGGCAAAACTAAACACAAAGAGGCAGGCTCTACTCCAGAAGTCTTTTAGTAATTCATACTTCTGTAAAATCACCTCACCCCTTTCTTCTCTGTCACAGCTTCTGACATTCCAGTATTAAACAATCAATGGATTTTTATCCCTTCGTTACACCTTAATATAAAAAACCCGATCTTCCTCACATTACATACTTTAGGTCCCTCAGTTTCTGCTTCTCACTCCTCATTGTGTTTGTCATCTTTTAGGTAATTTAGCAAAGTTTTGAATGCATAATTTTAGATGTGGAGAAAAAAGATAGCTAGCCCTACTCTCCAGGATGCCTATTTTGCAGATTTAGAAGACATAGAGGCTATTTTTGCAGATATTTTTTTATTTCAAACTTGCATAAATTCTTCTGCTGCCAACTCTAATTTATTTTCTGTGTTTCACTGTGTAAATTTCTCTTTGATTTTATCTGTCCAAACATTTTTTATTGTCAAAAAAAAGTTCACATGAGGCTTCCTAAATTGACTCTCAGTTTGTTTATTATCAAGAGGAAACGAGGGAAGAACACAGGCAGGAAATGGCATGGGCAAAATTGCTATACAGTGAAACAATTGCTAAGTTGCCATAATCATGGTGAATTGCACACCCAGCCCACGGTATACAATTGCCCTTAATCATTTCTTGAGATACTCAGAAAATAATCTGCAGAAATCACAGTCTTCTGACTTGCTTTTCTGTTTTATCTTACACATTTCTAGGTACATCTCTTCCACTTGGAGACACGCCATGCCCCAAAACTATTTAGTTAAAATATGTTCAAGTTGTATTGTCCTACCACATGCAGAAAAAAAGCCCACTAAGAGATAACAGTTTTCCAAACCAAAGATGAATTCATGCGACATAGCATCCTTGGCTCCAAATATGGAGTTACCAAGGGGAAACAACTTTTACATGTATATTATTTAAATATTATTTAAATTTACTTACTATCAGACCAAAATGAACTCTCTGGCATTAAATAACACTATGTAGTTTTAAAACAATTCTTGAAAGATTTTAGTTCCAGGGGAAAATGAAGGAGATGTAACTTCTTTTATATATGTACAGACAAATGGTTTCATGCAATTTAAAGTGAACTAAAATTCCAACTTAGCAAAATATAGCTAATAAATTAAGATCTCAAATTATTAACCCAATTCCTTTGCAGAATTAATTTGCAGCTGTACAAAATACCTACACAAGGGTAGGTATCTACAAATTTGAAAGACAGGATAGAAAAAAAGTAGTACTCTTAAGAGTATTAAGTCTCTAGGAAAATTACAAAGAAACTATTTCTTATGCTACAGGCTTGAACAAAATAAACCTCTGAAGTGGGACTATGTGTACAGGAAGACAGTAAATGGACATTCCCTTCTTTCAGTAAAAACACATGTAGTAATAACAGATCCAAATCACAACAGATCTATGTCTGTACTACTAGGACCATAAACACGGCCCAGTCCTTCTCCTTACAAAGACTTGTGTCAGCTTTTCTTCATCGCATGACCTTATGGGAAACATCTTTAGATCGAGTGCAGAATTTTTGTATTGGTCAGGACAGCAGTGCTGTTATTAGCAGGGTAATATACCTGGATTTTCTTTCTTATAGACCTGCTTTAACTCTTCCTTAGTCACCAAAAATGTTGTTTAAAGTTGAACAGTCCAAGCAGTTTAGAAACCTCTATTTTTCCTGCAGCCAGCAATTGTACATTCTCTGGATTCAGACTATAATACAGGTAGAGCCAAATGTATTAAAATGATAGCAACATTTCCTACATTTTAACTCAAGAAACAGAAAAGTTTACATAGAGATTTTTTGGTTTATAGATTTTAAAGCTGAATAATAGTCGAAACTGACAATATACATGTATTCTGTTTAAGTTTGCTGTCTTATTTCCTATTAAGTCATTTTATTTGCCTGTGAAATCTGCTGACCTTAGTCTACATCTCTGATTAGTATGTTCTGCAGACTGCTTCCTATATCAAAGGACATACATTCAGGAACCTGTGCATACCCAAAATGCCTTTCAAGCTAAAAAAACTCCCTAAATTTCAAAAATTCAAACTAACAATAGGCTAAGCAAATTCAAATCAAAGTCCTTGGAGAAACAAAAGATAAGGCGACTCATGGTGCTCACTCTTAAGCACCATCATCCTGCAGAGAATAGTCTATATTTTGAGAAAATTATCTAAATTAGCTGCCATGCACATTGGAAATTCCCATATAGCAAGAGTACAATACATAACTTAGCCATTTCAGAGGCTTTAATACCTTTAATAAAATTACCATTACCACTGCTACCACACAGACAGTCGGTAGATTAGCCCAAGGCATGTGTATTTAACCTTACTTTCAATAAGAATAGATATTTAATACTTCTCTAAACTGACATTTTTCAGAAAATGAGATTTTCCAGAGAGATGAGAATGATCTTTTTTTTCAGACATAGCAGTCTCATTACAAACAGACAATCAGGTATCATGAAATATCACTGAGGCATCATTACTTCACCAACACAATTTCTTAAATGTGAAAATACAATCTATTTTCTGTATGAGAGCATTTGCTGTTTACAGCTCAGAAAGTGCTGAGCCATGATATGGCCAGAAACATTTATAATGGAGACAGAAAATTTATTTCATTTCTCTTTAGACAATAAAACACAAGATCCTTGTATCTTAAGAAGAATTTGGTTCTGAATGGAGATGACATCTAAACTTTATATACAGAAGGGAAGGAAATGCTAGTGTGAATCAACTTCCCTAATTTGTTTTGAAGTACTAATGATACTTGGTCTATGATATTTTTAAGACTCTAACAAGTAAAGTAAATATGGTGACTGAGAAGGTTAGTATAATGAACCAGTTCTGGGCTAAAAAGGATTTTAATGTGGCAGAAAGCTTGTGACTAAATTGGAGCAAATATTACTGACAGGGATCTGAAAAGAAAACTGAGAAATTACTATTTATGGAAATTATCAGTTAGCATATCCAAACCACACTTTGTACTGCAATAACTACATGCAATCCTCACCACATGTAGTTTTTACAGAACAATATTCTAGTTTCAACTAAACAAAACATATATTTTTGCCTAAAAAAAACAAAAAGCAAAAAACCCTGGTGTGAAAAATTAATATTTTTCAAGGAGGAGACTGTTAGGACAGTCTTACTGGACAAAAATGGACAAAAATGCTTGACTACTAATTCCAAAATTCTAAGACTTTACCTTAATTGGTTTCATCTCTAGTGAAAAAAATACTGTTTGCCGACATCTACTAATAATGCAAGAAGTACTTTAAAAGTTGCACCTAAACAAGTGTAAAAGACGATATTTTTCATTTGCAGGATCTCACCTAAAATTCTTGTGTTCCCTAGCCCTAAGTATCACTTTAGACATAGAAATGGCTTAGTACAGATGACCTAAGAGCACACCACACTACAGTGCACAAGTAGGAGCTGTGCAGCAACAGGAAAACAAACTACTGTGTTAACAACAAAGGAAAAAGTTAAGACTACAGAATTAAAGTTCCAGGCCTCAGCAAATATATATAGTGCCTTTTGTCGAAACCTTTTCCTCAGCAGTTCACAGTAGCTAGCTCACTTCTTTACTGTGCTAAAACTATGTATCTTATTAGGCCATGGATAAAGTTAAATGTCTTTTTTAGCAAACTAAAATGGTCAAGAGATACATGGTGAATTCTTATTTGTCAAACTGGTTAGAAAGCCTGCTTGGTTTCACAGGCACAGCAGTACCACCTAGACAGATGCTTTTAGCTCATAAGCTGCCTTCAGGATAGTGTTTTTGATGAAAATTGATTTGCATACCACCAAGTCTATGCTTAGAGTCTGTTAGTAGCTGATTTTGATCAGGGTGCCAATGGGAAAGAATCAGCATAACAGAAAAGGAGAGGTACAAAAGATAAGTGAATCAGAAACCATTTTCAGAAGTTCCTTTTTACTAGGTAAATGAAGCTATCTTTTCATTAGGAACTGATTTTAACCTAATTGTTAAAAAAATTCAAAACCTGCTTCATTTTTTCTCTAGTAGGACTGACTGAGACCTTTGTGGGAAAGTAGATTTCTGCTGAAAAACACGCCTTTTTTATGAAAACATATTAGTGTTTTCGACATCTGCTGGCTTGGGTGGCTGCCTGCAGAGTGCCAGATGTTCAAGGGGTGGCTGCTCCATGTCAGCTCTTCTATATGAATTAGAAGCACACAGCTCCCAAATCAGTTTAACCAACATTACTGAGTTGTGAAGACCTGTAAAACTGAAAGAATAATTTCAGTCACTATTCCAGGAATCTCTGAGAGCATTTTCATTTATAGATTTGTGCTTTGGTGTTATCTAAAATGAAGCATATAGCAACTTTTGTTCTGCACAACATCAGGGAGCTGAGTTTTAAAATTTGCAAGAAAACTGTCCTCTAAGCTGAAGATTGTCTATTACAGCACTCATTCAAGACATAGACTACCTTTCAATTTGTAGAAAAAATTCCTACTCTTTAGCAAAATGTATGGTTTCTCATCATGGCAAAATCTATGGAGCTTAAGTTGTAACTGTGATTTAAGAATTAAATTCCAATAGGTCTTACATTTAATAATTATAATTGTGGTGTATTTGGGTATCAGGCCTGCGCCTGTGTGCACACACAGTGCATTTAGTTGTGAATTCCCTTGGTGGCCCAGGAACTCCCCAGCTAGTCTCTGTGCAGATGAGATCACTGGGAAGAATAGATCAAATTGAGGAAAGGCTGCCTTCCTTTCACCACAGTGTGCTTCACTGTTTCAGGAGCTGTCCAGGTGGGACACTTACAGAGATGCCTCTGCACATAGCCCTTGCTGAGCCAAGAGCAATAGACAAACACTATTCATGTGCTTCAAAGTGTTGATTAACATCCTTGTGGACAGTACTGCCAGGCCAGGTATAAGAATTAACAAGAACAATTATCTGGGGAATTGTACTAATTTAAGCTGATGTCATGCTATGACACATGTAATAGAGACTTGCATCACCATCCTGTTCAAGAGATTTGACTCCTCATGTGAGCATTACTTTATGCAAAGATTTTTCATAAGTTGATGCAGTAGGTTTCTTGTGATGCCTTTTTCTTTTAAACACTCTATTTACCTGTCTGTGCCACACCATTTCTTGAAATGTCAAAGATGAAGAAAAGCAAGCCTGAGTGGGGACAGATTTTAAAATTCAAACCTTTATCAACAGTTTACACTGGAATCCTAAACTGACAGCCTACAATTTTACCTACTAAAAAATCTGGAGGATGTTCACAAGCTTGTCCTTGTCACCTCTGCAGGACTTTTCCCAACCAATGACAAAGGGAACAAGTACATTTTTTGTGTTTTCTTGCTCCTATTTTCTTTTCTTAAATTTTGGCAGAAGAAATTTCATTCATAAAAGCAAAATATTCTCTTTATGGCACTAATTTTGTCATCACAACAAATGTATTTCAAAGAAAACAGTATCACAGTTCATGGAATTGACAACTTGTGCCAAAGGCTAAGTACATGTCTATACTAATAGAAATATTTATCTACACCAAGTTTTCACTCATTCTATGATGAGAAAACCTGCACCAGTGAGGAAACAGTTATGAGATATGCTGGTGTAGATGCAGTACATTGGAAAGAACCAAGACTTGTTTTCCCAGCTAGTTTACTACCAGTGTCTGTATTATAAACTCATAAGTCTGGAACCTAATCTTGTAAAGTTCTAAGTCCTTTACTTCAGCAAATCTTAGGTGAGTCTGACATGTATAACCTGACTGGCAAAAGAAGAAAATAAGAAGCATAAGTCCCTCACACAAACCATGATCACCATTGCCTTATAATGCTCAACTAAGGGAAATTTCAGCAGTGAGCTTACCACGAACTGAAGTTCATATACTTCTGTTTAAACACAGATTATGATGTTGGACAGATAAAAGCCACTGAAAAGCTGAAAATCTAGTCAATACAAATAACTATCTTCCATGCTACAAAAATGTTCTGTATTTTCTGCTGTGTAGAAATCAGTATGATAGCATAAATTTTCTGAAATCAAAAAAACAAAACTCAGTTATGTTTTTTCAGGTTATGCAGTGGGTTTTTCACTGGATATTGATGCCATAAAATAATCATAATATTATAAAATAGAAACTGAACCATTCTTTATATATTTTACTTCTGCAATGAAGTAAAAAAATCCCTAACTTGTTTCATAACATAGTGATCCTGAAGTATATGAGGATTTTCTTATCCCAGACACACAGAAGGCAGCTGGGAGCCTAAGTACTGACAGGGGAAAGTGAGGTTGTACAGGTGCCTACATACTCATTTATTCAGACTGCCTCTAGCAATGATGGAGTTGCCTCTGAGCTAGTATTCCACATTCCAGTCTGATATAGATGGGTTTGGCCTCACCTCCCCAAGAACCACATGGCAAAGTTGGAAGTAATTCATCTGCAAATGAGCTACTGTGCTCCTCCTCATGGAAAAAAGGGGAAAAGAAACTGGCTTTGAGAGTTACTCAGTCTGGTGATAGCCCTATTACCTGGAATATGTTTCTTTTTATCCAGTCAAGAGTGAAAATTGCGATTATAGTCATAAAAGCTTCTCATCAAAAGTTTCATGTTGCAGTGTACAAGGAAAACAAATTGAAGTGACCAATGTCTTTTCTGAAGTCTGATTTCATGACGTGCTCTATGTCTTCAGAGCACCTGTAAACACAATGGGAATCATGGGACTGAGTGTGTGCAGAAGGCAAGGCAAAAATTTGAACTCTGCCACAAAATCCAAAATCTGCAACATAAGGAAAAATGAAGTGTCTTCATACTGCATTTGATAGACTACCACAATGGGCACTTAATCCAATGGCTGCCCATAGGCACTACTACAAGAGAAATGTTTAAGAGCAAAAGACACGGGAGCTTTCTGTACAGCTGAAATCCTGAAGACAGTTTTCAGTTTGGTTCTAACTGTGTATGTGGTTGATGTATACTTAATTCATTTAATAATGGTCGCTCTGGTATTACAGTAGGGATTAAGATGACATTTTTTCTTGTAATGCATCACATGACTTCCTGGGTCTGTCAAATAATTTTCTACCACAACATTATCAGAGACTGGAAATGAGGCTGAGCTTTGGGGGTTGATGATCTGATGTGGGCTCAGCTAATGTACTGTTTCATAGAGCTGGGGTGTCTAGGTCATTGGCTCAGAGTAGTGCTACCACCATGTTTTCTTCCAGTTCATACTGGCAAGAACCTAAAATTTTGGCAGAAAGAGAGGAAATTTCTTAGTTTAATTTTCTGTACCTTTTTCATTTTCCTTTACCAGCTAGAGCAGTTTACCTATTAAGATACCTACCCATTGAACAGCATGCATTGAGCTCTATTTTCTACTTACAGGATAAAATCTGTATTAATTAAATCACAGAAATGCACATCAAGTAGAATGATTGAAGTAACTATTTCAAATATTTTATTTAAATGACACTGTGCTGTGTTAAAACAATGGGAGAGAGAATAAGAGTTCCTCACTAATAAGACTTTCATTAATGTTATAATGTAGCAAAAATCCTAGAATGGTCAGCAGAAAAAAATATCTTTTCTCCTCTTGCTATTGTCTTTTCTTTCCATTTGGACATAAATTCTGAATTGTAATGCAATTCTGCCTTTTAATTTAATTTTTACAAAGTTATCAGTACATATTCCAAGTACAGAAAATAATTTGTTGGTATTTTCATTAAAATAAACTGCAATGCTGCAAATCTTACATTAAAATATAGATGCACACTAGTAATTAAAAAATAATAACCAAATAAAAAGCACAGCAGAACACTTCAATTACTGATAGCAATCACAGTATAATCTTGTCCTACCAAGTGTGTCTCCAGGTACAGTTTAAGGCTGTCTGTCTCTGCTTTAGGAGGAGTCCAATTCTCTGTTGTTTCCATGGCTTCATTTAACCAGTGAATGAATTCATCCAGCTTGCTTACAAACCCCTTACCATGTAGAAAAAAGAAAGAACAAGTAAAGCACATTTGTTAGCAAAACAGCAATGTGAAAAAATGTATGCTCAATTTTATTATATATTTTTTTAGCCAAAAGAGTAAAATTTTACCTCATACAACCTAAAACTAACAAATAAACAAACAAACAAAACAATTATAGAGCGGTCTTCTGGTAACTGAGTAGCACAACAGTGTTTCTGGGGATAATCTAATGTGATATTTTGGGACAAGACAATGTGGGATCCATATGATTGTGATGAAATAGAGAAAACAGCAGAGATTTAGAAGATATGAGGGAGATATACAAAAAGCTTCATAGAAATTATAAGGAAAATTGAGCTTAAGACCTCGCACTGGGCAGACTGGGTGTACTATGAGCACTGAATGTTGACAAAACGACAGAACAAAGCTGCATTAACAAGGTATACATAGCAGACCGAGGGAAGAAATTACTTGTCAGAACTTGGGTGTTGTGATTCCTGTTTTGGTTCATAGCATGAGACTCAGAGAGAGGAAATCAAACAGTAGATGAGGCAGAATATATAGCATTTAATATAAATATTGCTGATTGCATATGAGCCACACAGATGGTGCTCCGGAGAAGACAGGAGCTCCTGCTTCTCAGGAGCACCATTTATTTCAAGATTAGTACCAATTATATTGTCTGATTAAAAATAGTGCCCCTGAATTTACATGATTGGATGATTCTATAGGCACATACTGAGTACAGATAATTTTACCCAAGTCTTATCCACCACAAAGCAAGAGAGTAAATGGAATAAACTGACCGTGATGTTTATAAGCACCCAGAAAATTAACTCTGAAGAGGAATGTGCATCTATTACAAGCATTGTAAGACTACATTAAGTTAGGTCTAATACTGGTTATATTATTAGTTATTAGCTATGAATTTCCACTATAGTGAGAATTTTAATTTCCAGTTGGGTAACAACTCAGTACACACACTCAGTACCTCATTCTCAGCACTCCATTTATTAAATGCTTTTCTGCTAATTATTAATCCATTCAGATAGCTAAAAGCAAACTTAGCATAGAACTTTTAAAGATTCCTGAGTGTCTCAGGACCCCAAATCCTCCTCTCCAAAGTTGCACAAGAAACTAAAGCCAGACAAAGGGGTCCGAGCAGTAGGTGCACAGCTGTGTTATGTAAAGTGCAATGGTAATAACCCAGACCAAGCACAACCACACTTCTTTCAAAATTCATGGTAGAAGAGGCATTTTGGTCCAGCACTGCCAAGAATCAGGGTCCAGCAACTAACTCTTGGCTCCCAGTTGAAGCAGCAGTGTTTCTAAACCAAAGCTAGGGTCTGGCAGGAAGCTGCAGTGCATACTGCAAGCATGACAGAACCCACTTCAGCACTCCAAGGACTTTAATTATTTTATGTGAGTCCCCACAAGACACCAAGATAAGAAGACTATTGCCATCTCTATGCATGGAATCCGCTGTATATCAAACCATTATAAGGAAGAAAACTGGTATTGTGTAGGTTTCATTGTAGGCTATTTTTCACGACATTCCAGAAAGGGGGAAGGAAGACAGGGAAAGCAAGCCAGTGGCTATGGTGACTGAGACAACGTGCCTTTATTCTGCAGCAAATAACGAAGGTAACTACATCTCCTGTCTCCCAACAGCAGGCTATCGTACCTCAGAGGCTATGTTCCCCCATGTCAATCTGCAGACAGGCACAGGGGCAAGATGTTCTCCTTGCTCCATTGCTTACTTTTTCCCAGCTCACAGTGGAGCATAGGAGATGCCAAACTGGCAGAGGAGAGGGATACGTGAGCTGAGGAGGAGAGGAGCAGGAGGAGTAAAGTCCTTCTTGTCCCTCCAATAAATCTCTGCCTGCATGTTAGCAATGTGCTGTCCTTGAGAGACAAGGTGATATGGTAAGCAAAAAAAAAAAAAAAAAAAAAAAAAGAAAAGAAATGCTCTCTCTTGTATATGCGTCATGTATTTTACAGAGACAGACACGTATAACATCTGCCTGCAGTACTCAATGTCTGTATGCCTTCAATAGGGTGCTCAGAAACACTGAAAGCTTGCAGCAGTATAAAAAGCAACTATTAGCCACGGAGTTACTTCTGCCCTCTCACAGAACGTGCCTGTGTTGTAATGTCTGCTGCTTCGCGCTGGTGCTCCGACACTCGCAAGCATCCGGCTCCAGCAGCCTCGTGCGTCCCCTCGCCGCCCAGGCCAGGTGGGCTGCGCGCCCCAGGGCGGAGCGGGGCATGCCTGGGGGCTCGTCTGGGGGCCTGGACGAAAAACACACGGACACTCTCCTACAGAATCGCGATGAGACACGTTATCCAAGCAAGAAAAAAGAAAAAAAGAAAAAATTCAAAAAAAGAAAGGAAAAGAAAAAGGAAAAGAGAAAGGAAAAGGAAAAGAGAAAGGAAAAGAGAAAGGAAAAGAAAAAGAAAAAGAAAAAGAAAAAGAAAAAGAAAAAGA
>VWPU01005309.1:0-37542 GCA_013398955.1 Callaeas wilsoni | reverse complement strand
TTGGCTTTATTAGTTGATATGGTGGCTGTAATGCCTGCTAGTTAAAAAATATCTATTATAATAAAGTAATATCTTCTGTTTCATATTTAGTAATGCATTTTATTATGCAGGAGTTCATACTGCTTTATAAAGTGTATTTACACATAATCATTTCACTGTCCACTTAAAAGCATTGCCAAACGCAGAGTTTGGTGTGGGAAAAAAACCATTCCTAACACAGAATGCAGAGCATTTGAGGATAGCCAGAAAAAGTTTCTGCTCACACAACACAAGCCCAGTTCCCTACTTAGAAAAAAAGAATTGAAAGGTAATTTTGTAGGTGAAAGCCCAGTGTTTGGGACTTAAACCTCAGTCCTTCGAGGAGCACATCCAACCTGAGTTCCTCTATTTCTGTGTAACTGCTGTAAGCACTAGGTTATTATTTCCCCTCTCCCATCAAGGTGAAAAGATGATGGTGAGCTTTTTGAAAATGACAGATAAAGGAAAGCGTGTGTTGGTACAGGCTTCTGATATGCAATCAGGTATTTGTGTTGGGTACTGATGTACTTGGGTCACAAAAAACTAAGGAGGAATGCCTAGGGCGGCAACCCCTTCCCTTGGGCGTGCCAAGCATGCAGTGAGTGTTCCCAGACATGTGGCAAAGCATGACCTGTGCAGGAAGCCCCAGCCTGCAGCGAGCATGGCTGATGGGATGCTGGGAGAGGACAGCTCCAGACATGAGCTGTGCCTGAATTTCCCTGCACTAAGCTGGAGGCAAGTTCACCATGTGATGAAGCAAGCTGCTCTCTTTGAACTTCATTTTGTGAGGTGAAATACCCAGCAAATTAAGACTAAAAACATCTGCAGATGACTGCATTTTTTGATGGATTTGGACTGCGGGCCATAATTCAGTACTTAATCTGCCGAAACCTGTCAACACAGGGAGCTGAACCTCAGCCGGCTACTGCATGTGATCCTGCCCAGGAAGCCAAGGCTCCTGGCAGCTTCTTGTTTCTGTATCATCAATCACCACAGCAGGCTTTAACTGGCCCGTGCCTGTGACACCAGCTGTTGCAAAGCATTATTTTGGAAACGCGTTGGTCATCTCACTGCAGTGTGATTGTTAGTGATTGTTATCTTTTTAAGGGCATTATTTTTTAATTTACTTTTGATATGTTGCAGCAAGCTCGCAAGTTATTTATTACTATGTCAGTAATAATAGAGTACAGGCCATATGCTATAGCTGCTAATCATACCCAAAACCTCTGCTTTTCACAGCCCAAAATAAGTAGCCCAATTCAGATACTTAAAAACAACATGAGAATTCATGCATTTGCTTTTTGTGAAAAAATCTTTTAACATCATGTGAAATCAGAGTGTGGCTTCCCACTTGAAAATGGCTAAAATTTCTCTATGGAATAAAACATTTGTCTTGTAAAGTACTTAGCACTGCTGCTGATTAAATAATAAGATATGTGATCTGAAGTTATCAATAAGCAGGAATTAATATATTTTTAAGCCATTTTGCCTATGAAATAAAAGTACTGTGAAGTATCACTGTTAAAATATCAAATTTAATCCAGTTTTGAGTCAGGATTAAAAATTATTGTTGTAAATTAATGTTTACTTAAATGTGATGTCAGCTCACTTTCAGCACTGGTACTTTGTGATACAGGGATATATTTAGATATTGGTATTGTAGTGAGCACATTATCATTTCCTAGGTTTAAAGAACATAATTCATGTCATCTTAAGTGATCATTTTGTGTTTTTATCACTTACAGGAAGCTTTTACTTTCCCTACCAGCTGTAGGATTTTTACCAGCCTCTAGGTAGAGCACAACCCATTAATGACTGTTTTTGGTCCACTGAGGTTTTTTACTGATCTGTTTTCCCTCCATTCAGATGGAGGAATATTGTGGCAGACAGTGTCAAAGACCTTTCTAAAATTGAGGTAAATGACATCTACCGCTCTCCTCTCATCCATAAATCCAGACATTGTATCAAAGAAGGCTATCAGGATGGTCAGACATGATTTCTCTTACATAAATCCATTAATTTTCTCTTCCCAGATACCCTTTTCTCCTTCATGTGCCCTGAAATAAGCTCCAAGATGTCTTGCTCCATTATTTTTCCAAGGACCAAAGTAAATATGACTTGCCTGTATTTCCCTGTATTTTGGCCTTTCTTGACAACATTAAATTTCCCTTGTCACCAAGGATCTCCCCCAAATTCCATGACTTTTGAAAGACAATACAGAGTGGTGTTGGAAGGACATTGGCCAGTTCTCTTCAACACTCTTGGATGCAACCCTTCATGTTGCAAAGCTTATGGTTTGAGTTGTCTCAAATAATCCCTGATACAGTCTTCGTCTCCTGATGGAAATTCTTCGTATTGAGGTCTTTCGCTGATACCAGGGACTGGGAGGCTGGCTAAGGCCAAGGCAGCCCTGGATATCTCAGCCTTTGCTGGGTGTACTGTCACTAAATCCCACACCTCATCCAGCAGCCGGTTCACTTTCCTTCTTCAGCCTTTTGTTATCAGTGTGGTTGTAAAAGCTTTTCTTACTGCCTGTAGCATCCCTTAAAGGTGTCTGTTTAGTAGAATTTTGCCTTTCCTGAGACCATCCAGACTTGTCCATATGATGTTTCTAAATTTCTCTTTCGTAGTATCTCTTCTCTTAAATCTCCTCTAGGTGTTTTTTCTTAGTATAGAGCTCTGTCATGAGTTCCCTCATGAAGCAAACTGGTCTGGTAGGCTTCCTTGTTTGGAAATTCTGCAAATTAATATGTTCCTGCTGGTGGAAGCTGTAGCATAGACAAACAATCCCTCCCTCCCCAAAAACATAGGTTAGAGACTCAGAAGTTTTTTTAAGGTGATTCAGAAGAGAATCTCCTTGTTTTGTCATTTTTTTAATACTTGGTGAGAGGAGGGAGAGCTAACTTATTCTGTTACTTAATATATTGTTTAGTCCTTAGATGGTGATTAGAGAAGATAATTTACCTGGCATGATGGTTACAATTTATGGCACCCTGATGGATTCTATTACTACAAAAGGATTCCAAAATAAAAGATACTTTTTGTCATCTTAATCATCTGTTTCTTCAATTATCTTTATTAAAGAAATGTAAAATTTTATTATGAAATAGGAAAAGAAGCCTGAAGGATAAAGATAAGTAATTTTCACTATTCCTAAAGGTATCTTTGGCAATGTTTCTCCTTCATATTTATGTATTTATGGAACAAAGTATATTGGCTTGAGATTAAAGCTAAGTATGTTCAATTTCATCTTCACCACATTATTTCTTGCTTTATGTAGTAATCAAAAGGTATATAATGAAAATTTTATTTTCAAGGGTAATGGCAAGACAAACTGTTTAGTATAAAAATTTTAATACAAAATTATTTTAATTTATTATTGCTTTTGTTATGAGACAAAAAAGTAGCAGCCATGTATCCCTGACTACTTTCCTATGGGATAGCTTGATATACACAGTGCTTCTAAGAGAAAGATTGGGGTGTATGGAGTGGTGGTGGTGAATATTGGAAAATACAACTCTTTAGCATCATTGGAAGCAGTATGGCCGACTCTTCAAGGCTTAACCACTCCTCTTTACTCTTTTCTTCACCTCTGCTCTCTGTAGCAAAAACAGTCTCGTGCTTGGATAAGCAAACATTTTTGCCTCCGTTGTTGGAAACCTTTCAGCTGTCTCGGAGTCACAGATTATTTTGAGAAACTGAGACAAAGAGGACAAAAGTTCAGTTGTGGACTCATTTCTGGTGAGTCTGTAGATAATCAGAAGGAGAGTGACTGCCAGTGGGAAGTGTCAGTACTCTAATGGTCTAGGATCGTGCATTTGGAGCTCAGTATTACTGAGTTTTGCTGCATTCTTTACCTTCATTTGTTTAATCCAGCTGCATGTTAACAGCCGGTTACATTATTTCACTGAAGAATGTCTAAAAATATTAGTATGACAAAGTATCAGCAGCAAAGCTCGAATAAATCTACTGCAGAGACAAATGAATGAATAAAATCAGATCTGACAGCCTAAAACAGGTGCCATTTCTGACCACATGGACTGTAGGTAACTAAATGGTAAAATACATTTACACCTAATCTGGCATGTGCTGTGCCAAGCACGTCTGCTTGCTGGTTTTATGAAGACCACTTGGTACTGCAGCTCTGGACAAACTGCACGAGACATTCCTTGGCCTCTCAAAGCCTGGTTTGCTTGGTGTGTCACCATCCAAGGGGGATGCTTAGTGAAAATACATTAATTCTGGAGATCTGATGGGGGCAGACAGAACAGGATGAGGAGGCCAAGCAGTTCATTAACTACCACTTGGACATTGGCTCAAAGAGAGAAGTCAGTCTGGGTGGTCCTGAGGAGGAGAGTAGGGGAAGAATTGCCTCATAGCTGTCTCACTGTTGCTTCATCCCTGTCCCTGTAAAGCTGTACCTGCTCACACAGCCTCCTCCTGCATTGGATTGTTGTGACACTGGATTCTACTTAAAATGGGTGCAGGTTGTGGAAGCTGAAATCTGAACAGACTACACGGCCTGAATTTTGGACTTTTATAAAGCACAGACAGCTTGAGGGGAGCGATTTTATTAGTGGAGCAAGGGGGGAATGCTGCCTTGAAACAGGTGTCTCATACCAGTGATACATGCCAGTCCTTTGCCCTGGCTGTAGGTATTTTAAGTAGCCTGGTAAAGAGACTGAACTCAATGCTGCTGTTAAAATTGCTCTTTGCTCTGATATCATTCTTCATGTGTCTTTCTGCATAAGGAATAAAAAAAATAAAACCTCTTTTGATAACAGTTTTGAAATCTTGAATGCAAAGTGCCGTAAAAACTGAATGTATTGACATGTCTGAGAAAAGTGGAGGGCTCTGGTGAAGGGATGGATCTGCCCATTCCCTGAACAGGGCCCTGCTGTGTGTCAGGGCAGTGTCCTGTGTCACCTCTCCTTGTGAAGGATAAGGGTATTGAAACCATCTTCTCCTGTGTGTCTGGTCTTTCCTACTAACACAGAATAAAGCAATCATAAATGTGGTGTTGTAGTGTGATGGCAAGTGATGTGAAGTGCTTTATGTTTCTGTCTCTCATGCTGTATGTTGCAGGAAGATAATGACGAAGGAGTTTTTCATTCCAAAGGGAACAAAGCCAAACTAGATGATATGTGTGGTTGTCCTGAGTGCAAGCTGTCCCTCTTTTTCTCTCCAATGTGCAAGCAGAAGTTGTCACCGCATAGTATAACTGCAGTCTATCTTCTGCTTTGTTCCTTTTCCCTTTTAGTTTTGGTTTTGAGATTGAGCATATTTAAAAGTATGCTTTTTAGAAAATTGAATTAAGAAAATTACTTTTTGTGAAGATGATCTAAATAGATTTAAAAAAAAATCTTCTGTATGTATCTTGTAGTCTTTTAGTGTCTCAAAGATCAGCTGAAACAAACACCACCTGAAACTCTATGTTTCTTAGCAAAAAAAAAGTAAAATTCTAATTTGCAATTATATAATACTAGGATGTTTATCTAAAATCTTTTTTTTAAACTGCATCTATCAATATGTAAATTATTCACAAATATTCTTAAGTTATTATGTGCATTGGTTTATCTGCAGATAGGTAACAGTTTCTAGTTGGTCTCATATTCCTTTGTACATATGTATGAAAACACAGTTTGGTTTCTACTGTGGAGCTCTCAGGGAAGGCATTGTTTTTTATTAATTTACATGAGCAACTTTTCATGGAAATATTAAATTTTGTTAGATTTTGACATTTATTTTTAAAAGGTGAATAGTTTTAGTTGTGATGTAGGACTTGAGAAGATGATGTTATCTTGACTTGCCAGTTGTCCAGCCCGCACGTGTAAGCTCCTTGCAGCCAAACTGGCTGAGCCTTCTGGGGCAGTCCATATCAGAGAAACGTTTTTCCATTCTCACAGGAGATAAAGGAAAAGAAAAAAAACTTGAGCAATATGGAGGGGAGTGTTGCAGAAAAGGAGGAGGGAATTGGAAGAAAATATGAAGGTGCTGCATTAAGGAAGGGGATCCAGGAAACACTGCAGTAGGGGGAAGGGAAGAAGAGGATGCCAGATTGAGTGGCTGAGGACTACTGCAGTAAAGAAGGATGGACAGAGAGCACAGCCTGGGTTATTAGATTAGGAAAGAGGATTCAAGCTGATATTTTGAATTGCTGTTTTACCTACAGGCAGAATCCTTTGCCAAACACTTAATTCAAGCATTTTTAGCTCCTGGAAGGGACCCTTTCTTTGCCGTATTATAGACATCTGTGTGCTATGAATACAATTTTGTTTTGTGTTTTTGGAAAGTCGTATGGATGTCAGACACCCGTCTTTAATACATCAATGTTTTAGTCTGCTCTTTGGTCCTGGAAGAGTGGTACAAATAGAAAGTTTGGGGTATGCTGGCTTCCTGCACAACAGGGGCCTCCTTGGCACTGTCACTGCCTTTGAAGATAGCTAGTTGTATGTCACTTGAGACAATTATGTTGCTTTTCAACTGTGTGAAGTTACCACTCCCTAGTAATATCCAACATTTTTTGTACTTAAGAAGGTCCCAGTCTTTTTGACTATGCCTGTTTATAAAACCTGCTGTGAGGACAATTTGTTTGGGCCATACTACTGATCTGATAATGTATGTATTACTTCTTTTTTTCAGATACAAGTTTGAATACTACTGATCTGTTTTTTTGGTCAGAATTATGTTTGAATACCTAGATAAAATCTAAAATCTGGTGTTATCAGAAAAATAATTTCCTGTAATGATTTTAGTGAAGAAATATTATACAGCTTTATTATTGAGCAAAAGAAAAATATAGTAGAAATTATCATTATTATTGGCCTTTCAAATTTCAAAACTGGTTTCTGGCTTCCTAAAGATGCTTATAAATTAATTAAGTCCTACTGGAAATATAGAAAAAGGCTTTTTAAGTGAGCTCTGTGATTAAAGTGTCCTGATGAAGTCATAATATGCTTTGCTTTTGAACTATGTATGGACAGGGCCAAAGTTATATTCCATCTTTACTTAGATCCATAGATCCTAATTACAGCTGTGCTCATCTTGCTCAAAGATTTAGCATGGTATATGCATTACTTTCTGATAGAAATAAGGTAGCTCAATATTGGATTACTGGAGGAAGTATTAGAATATGATAATCACATATTTGACTTCATCAGCAGGTATAATGCACTTAGGTTGGGTGGAAATGGCAAAACTTTGTTTTTCCTCAGCAATCTCACTGGAATTACCTCCCAGCAACCAAGTCTGGCAAGTAATGTGCTGATTCTATATCAAAGAGAAAAAGCTGTAAAAGAAGCAGCACTACAAAATAAAGAGAATAAAATTAAGGGTGTCTTTCCACACGGGTGTTATGTCCCTTAAGAAAATCTAAACATCGTACTATAGCATTCCTCCCCTCAAAAAGCCTCAGCTGACACAAATGTGGAACTACATAGCTGAGAGAGGCTGGAGAAACCATGAGTTGTAGTTTTTGAGATTAAACTGCAGAGTTTGAAGTAGAAGCAATATGATGCTACTTCTTGTTATCTCTGCAGAATGCTTTGTTTATATGGCACCCACGCTTTTATTCAAGCCTGAAGACAATTTAATTGTTGACCAAAAAAAGTGTCTTATTAGTAATGCAGAACTTACTTCTTCAGCTGAGATTCCGAGACCTTCTAAACCAGAAAGTTTCATGACTGCTGATAAAGGATCAGAATTTTTCTTGACATTGTATTTTTGAAATTTGCAAATGGCTGGGAAAATCAGGCTCCCTACCTGTAGGAATTCCCTTGATTACTTCTGGAAAAAGGAGCCCTTAACTCTTGAATACATTCTCTGGTAGGTAATAAACATGCATTGTATTTCTCTTGGCTTGTTAGGGAATAAATAAGACACTAATTAAAACCTTGAAACACTTTTCCAAACTTCCTCCCACAGCAATATTCAGAATCATACAAATTTGTATGAGTCAGACAAATGTTTGATGAGATTCAAACCAACACGCAGCATTTTGTTTTTCTGTAACTTGAAGCAATTGCAAACTACAGTTGGATTTTTATCCAATTAAAAAATATGAAATATAGTCTCATTATTTTAATAAAGCAGAGTGTTTGAATCAAAACTATGAACTATAAATTAATGAGTGGCTTCTAAACTCTGGACACATATGGAACTGAAAGAGGTCTATTACAGAAGTTGAAAATCTATATTTAATGAATACACCCACTACATCTATTAAATTGGCAAGATAATAAGTGTGCAGCCCTCGCTTTTACTTCAGAACAACACATTCAACATAGTCATTAGCTGACAGCTTTACCAGACATTGCAAATTCACTTCAGCTGCACTTTTCAATTACTTTTGGGCTGTGTATGGCTCACACTTGCCAATCTGGTCTGAGTGCTCGTCTTGTACGGTTTGTACATTTATGGTGCCTACTCTTGTGACTTGAACAGTTATGGCTGCAAAAGTTACAGTGGTTGGTATTTGGTGACTTTTACTAACTTTGGCATAATTCCTTTCTCATTTCATTCAGCTTTGTCCTGGATAATGCATAAACATGTGACATTTCCAGTCTTTAAATGTCATATCATGTAATGGAGGAAACTGGCATTGAGTAGGTCCATCCTAACAGTGGGATAAAAAAACTTGTCTTACCTATTTTTGAGTGCCAAGGTGTTTCTAAGGTTTCCACTTCTGTCTCTGCCCAAGCTTCTTTTGGCCAAATGGTGCGTCTCATATCTCTGTAGAATCCCAAAGTGTTAATAAACTATAGTCATGTCAAGCTGGAACAAGTTAATTGATTTTTGTTGGCAGATCTGTGCATGACATGTTCCTTTCAGATAGGATGGGCTGGAGAATCCACTGTCCTTCTGCAGGCTTGTACCTTTAAGTCTTAGCTCTTTTTTATGTGAGAACTCTGTAGTTACAAGTTTCATTAATATGCGTAGCAAACAATTGCCAAGTAGCAGTGGACAACTGTTGGGTTCCATAAGTGAATTTTGAGTCTATTTTTCAATGCAGTTTTCTCCAAGTTATTCTCAGTGGAGAACATCAGCAGGAATATCATTTGAGTATGCTGCCTTTCATAATCACAGTCTGTCAGAATTTGATGCAGCTGGCGCCATTCAGCCCACAGCAAAGATACTCTGCAAATAGAAAGCACAACTTCATAGTTATACATTTTAAAGCTAGTACACACCATTTGGTTTTCATCCTCACGTGTTATGGGGGGATCTCCTTCCTGCTTGTTCCATTTGTTTATTGCCATAAACACTGAATAACATATGGACAGTGAAGTTGCTCTAAAGCCAAACATAGTTTTATTTTGCCTTCAGAGTTATGGAAGAACCAAAACATATTGTGTGGTATTTTTTGTGTGCTGGTGGCTTTTACACCTGTTTTCCCCTTCCCTTTGCTTCATGATTGCTTCTTTGTCTTGATGAGATGTGATGTAAGAGTGCAAACAGGCTGATGTTGTGGACGTTTACGCTAATGTGTGATAGCTAGAAGGCAGTATACTCATGGAAGGGAAAAAAGACATTTCCACCACATACAGGGGTCATATAGGGGCTTTTGAAAGCTGTTTTCTAAGCCAGGACTGAAAACATGACACAACAGGTGTTGTATCTGAGTTAATACTAGGGTACCTTGCCAGCCAAAGCAGTTAAAACCAGAAGTATTTCTGGTCCAGCATGATGGATTCTGTTTCTATAACTGTGTAGTTTCAGGAGGTGAAACTGGCCATGCTTAAAAGGCTTAGTGGGCCTTGTGTTCAGACTCCTCTTGGCAGGGCCGAGTTCTCATTTAGTTAACTAGGCAACTATTACAGCGACATTGTACAAACTGAACGCAATTGTACAAACGAAGATTTTCCAAGTTTGTAGGTAAAAGTCACTTAAATGACTCTGTGACTGCCGAGCCATCAACAGGCTTCGTTCATTTTGAATAATTTTATGTAATTTTTAGATTATTAGTTATATAAATTTACAGTAATATATTTTTGCCCACTGTCTCCTGGGCAGCATGCAGCAGCCCCTTCTACTCTTCCTCAGCTTTTATTCTTTCATCTTAAAAATCCAGCAACAACCAAAGAAGTAAAACATCTTCATGCAATTTCATATCTTTCATATCTTTATGATTTGCAGGCCAAATCTCTTTACCCTGTAAGTACAAGAACACTTTAACTTGATGCTCTGCCAGCTCATGCAGAAATTCAGAATTGAAGCTGAGTCTCTCAGATGAGCATGAAGGTGTGGGTTACTGACAAATATGTGCATTCATCTGTGTAGTGCACACCACATGGAGCTGGAAAAATACTGAATGATAGAGCTTTGTAAAAAGCCTGAACCACTCGATTATGTGTTTGTTGCAGTTTTGTTTTTCGTGAATGTTTCATGTTTTTCATCTGAACCTGAAGCCACTGTTTCTCCTGTTGTGCTTTAGGTGCTGTAGCAGTTCTGATCCCTCGCCTAGACCTGGTGATTTCTTTCGTCGAAGCCGTCAGCAGCAGCACTCTGGGACTGATTTTGCCACCTCTGGTTGAAATCCTCACTTTCTACAAGGAAAACTTAAGTTTATGGACAATATTTAAAGATGTTTTTATAGCTGTCGTTGGATTTGTTGGATTTTTAACAGGGACATATGTGACGGTTGAAGAAATCATTTATCCTGCATCCACAGCTCTTGCTAACGCAACAGGGAGCTTTCCTGCAGATTTAAATGCTACAGACTTGGTGGTTGGGTTAAAGTAATTAACCAGGCACTGTGAACTGTTTTGTTCCTTAACAAGAAATTCTTGACTCAGGACCTGCTTTCAACTACTGGTACTGTGTAGAGAGGTACAGTTTGTAAGAGATGTATGATATACATGTGAAAATACGTTATTTTTTTAGAAAGTGATTATATATCTCTTCTGGGCTTTGAATGAAAAGTTGCAAGATGTTCTTTATCAGAGCAATATTACTTTCATGCAAAAACATTCAACATCACACATGATAAGCAGTTTATTTTTGTACATTTTGGTAACTGTTACCCTGACCCATTTTTTATACAATTTCTTTGTCCTTGATGTCAACTATACAAAAGTATGAAATACAGTATTTTTTATTATCTGTTGCTAGAAGTCTGTAGACTACAAATCTATATTTCTATTGGAACATATAATAATTATTTTTGCATTCTTATGTTCTGCCTTAAGTAGTACCTAACATGCCCTTTTTGTATTTTTGCTTCTTTTGTCTATTTTGGAAGAAAAAAAGAATAAGTTCATAAGTTGGTAACTGGGTAGAAATTAGTTTTGTTTAGCAAGCCTTCATGCTGAGTCCCCATGTACAATCCTGATTTTCAGGGTTCATATTTGACTTTCTGTCTCACACTTCATAGATAACTTTCACTCCAAATGTTGAAGCACTATTTTTGTTCTTGTTTTCCTAAAATACCTGTATTTTGTGCAATAACATAACTATTTATCATACTCATTCCTGTTATGAAGAAACAAATTTTTCTAAGTAATATTTTTAATCATAACATTCTCCCAAGAAATATGTCATGCCAAAACCTCTCCATTGTAGTCATACAAATTAAGATAGAAATATACATAATATTTTGCCCACCTTCAGTATATTCCTCAGAAATCTACCATTTAGTAATCTTCCATTTGGCATTACAGTGCTAGACTAACATACTGCTAAATATATCTATATTTCTATTTTCTCTTAAGAATATTTCCCCTGTCATCTACCATCTGGTGACTGTAATGAGCACTTTTATCTCCATGTTGATGAGGGCATTTCTGATAGGGATTTGTTATAGCATGTAGTTTAAACTGCATGTGTTTGTTCAAGCAATAGTTCTGAGTAATGCTCTAATTTTGACTTTAGCATGCACAAAGTTAAATACTTGGCAGGCACTTGGAATGGCTGAGTCTGCCTGTGTGATACCACGGAATCAACCTTTCTTATGGAAGCGCCACAGTGGAGTAAACACAGGTAATTAGCAGAGAAGAGAAAGGTAACTTCAGCTTTTCATCTTGAAGGTTTTTTAGTCTTTAAGCTGTTTTAAAACACATTGAATCTCAGTGTTCCCATCTGTTTCATAGTCAATCTGTTCCTTTACTTAACCCATACACTACCCACCGATAGAATATATTTCTGTGCAGCATATTTTACTTGACATTAAATACTTCTACAAGAAACATCTTCAGTAGGACTGAGAGGATTTAAATGCTAGTTACTTTCCTGAGTTTTTCATCTTTCTACTTGTGTGTTGGGAGAATATAGGACTTTGAAGTCCATTCATATCTGTTCTGCTTCAATTGTGTCCTGGTGAGCAGTTCTGAGAAGGTGCTTCTACCAGGGTGCAGAAGGACTTGTCCAGTTCAGAGGTTGGTGGTGATTTTGGCAGGTGCAAATGAATACTGCCATGGTTCTATCAATGAATATTTGCTGAGCTGGATACCTACAGTCTACAGAGGTGGCCATGGTACCCAGTGAATGTAACATATCCTTGTGAAAGTCGGATAACTCGTTCAGAAGCTTGACAGGTTTGATGGTTCTAATCTTAGCCATCAGACCTTGGAAAAGCTGGCCCAAATACAAAGCCATGCACATCTTCCTGCCCTGTCTGACCGCAGTGCAACCTGTCAAGGCACAGGTGTCCAGAGCAGTGTGTGGCCACCGACTGACCAGGTGTAAAGTAGTGTTTTTATGCAGTTGGCCAGTGTTGCCAAGTTTAACAATGTTGTATCTTTTGAATCTTTAAAATGTTTGCTAATGTATTTTGCACAATGTCAATTTTCTCCTACAGTGTAGGATTTTTTAAATTTTAACACGCATACAGCGCATTTGCATGACCTGCTCTTTCAGACAGAAAGAGTCAGGAATCAGAGTGTCCTGCTTTGGATAAGATTAAAATGTCATGTGGTAAAAGACTTAAGTCTGACTAATGAGAGTGTCCTGTGAAGCATTGCCAAAGAGTAAAAAGAGAAGAAATTCTGACAGAAACCTCTTCCGAATAAGAGTGTTCATTCAGCTTTTAAGGTACTGTAATATTAGTTGCAAGTTAAGAGGTGGGGAGTGAAACTGAGAGATTTCATAGGTGTGGTTTACATTAAGGTATATATTTAAGATGGAAATGTACTTTAGCACAAGCTAAATTAAACTGCAAAATGTATGGGATTAGCTTATGTTCCTGACAAGGAGCAGAAAGTTATTGTATTTATATACTGTATATGAACTTATATTTTACAGTATAATATTGCTAACAGTTTTAATGTAATTTAATCATTAGCTGCACTACAGGTAACTGGATAATTTTCTTTTCTGTAACTGTTCATCCTCAAATATTGGGCAAATAAGAGGATGGGTTTGCCTGCTGTTCTGTAAAACTTAAATCTTCTGTATCAATAAAACTACAAATTACCCTGCAAACTCAGTGTCATCCTGCTTGTCACCACTACTGCACCACTAGAAAAAATAGCTGTCCTAATGCAACCTTTAAAGTGTCCAAGGAATGGTGACTGACGTGAGACTCACAGGCAAGCTCCAGAGCTGATTTTTCATTGATAATAAATCTCATTTTATAGTCACATAGGCACTCAGGAAAAATCCCACCTCCATTCCAAGTGTTTGCATGAGGATACAGTTAAAGTTAGCCTTCTGCATCTTTTTAGAGGTGCTTTAGTAAATAAGTTAACTTGTAAATGTAAAAAGAGGTGCAGGTATTCCCACTGAAATTCCAGTTCCTATTTAGAAAACCACAAAGAAAAATCCAGAATTTTTAAAATTGAGCAAGCCTGTACATATTTGCTCTGGACTTGGCCTTATCTGTAAGGATGGAGTACTGTCTCAACATGTTGACAGAGAAGGGAAAGTGCTAACTTGGAAAACTCTTGACTAGAAGTGAGGAATGAGATTAGTTGATGAACAACTGAAAAGATTCCACTCAGTTCATCTCAGGGAGAATGAAAGGTAAGAGGGACATAATGGGAAAGTGATTATTTTATTAATTCTATATTCAAATGTTTCCAGATGAAGGACTAGAGAAGCTGTATACATCATTCACTACCATTCTATAATTGCTGAAATGTATTATGAGCCTTGTCAAACCTCCTGTTCTTCTGCTTTAATTTGTTTGGTTCTGTATGGATTAGTCAGTATTTCTGCTGCTTACAGATTTCTCAAGTGTCAAAGTATTTTCTGGTAGGAAACAAGCAATACAGCTAACATGTGTTGAAGTTCATTTTTCATATACTGTCCATGGGAGAAACCACTGCAACCTGTTGGTGGGGTTTCAGGAAAGGAGAAGAACCTTCTCCATGGTTTTGTGTGTTATCTACAGATGTTTTGGTCTTTCTGGACCATCTTAACATGACAGAGAAATCTGCATTTTGCCCACAGTTAGCTGAGACTCTCAGACTCCCACATGGTACTGGATAGTGTAATGTAGGTCTGTGAGCTGACTACATCCCTGCACATACGTACTGAGACTGGTCTAAATATTAGTTTGTAATCAGTATTAGTAGCTCAGTGGTTTCATCTCAGAGTTCTAGAATGCTTGGATGAGTAGCATCTGGTAGTGGTCATTTTTTTACTCTTAGTTTAATTTGTTTTTCCTAAAATGCTTTTATTAACAATTAAGAATTGATCTCAATTTACAGTTCTGTAGATTCACTCCAAGCCAAAAATAGCTGGAGTGTAGAAAGCAGCACCTAAGTAGACATTCAGTTTGAGTTCAGCAAAAGTTTCTCTGCACACAAAAGGAGGTGCCTCTCCAATTACAAAAAAAGAATCTGCAAGGTTATATGGCAAAGCACTCATCTCCACAGACACAAAGGAACACAGAAGCACAACTGGGTGGATGAACCCCACTTCAGATAAATTTACCTTGTTTTCCATTCTTACAGGATAATGGTTAATTCCAAAGGAGCAAGTTTCACAGGTTGCACCAAACGGTTAGGAGCCTCTCTTATAGCATGGCAAGGAAAGGGAACAGGGGCCATTGGTGTGGCTAAAGACCAGTCTCTGTCAACACAGAGGAATGGAGGAACTGAAATATCCTCAGCGGAGATATGGAGCCCAAACCTGGCTGCTTCTGCGGTTTTCACAGCACAGCAATCAGTCCACAGTCCAGGTAACAAAATCACCAAAGAGAGACTGGGGAGCATCTCTCAGGATCACTACATAACTGAGAGCATTAACTGCTTAAAGGGGCAGGGCAGGGAGCACCCTCTAGGACATATGGGAAGTGTATTTTGGTTTTGTACAGGACTTGTAATGGAAATTTAGAGTGGGAACCAAAAGTGGGAGAACAGAGGAATCAAAGTGTACTGGGAAAAATGGAATTTTATGATTCTGTGAATGTAGAGGTAAAAGGGTCCAGTCAATCCCATGTGAGGTGGGAATGGTCAATATAGGTGTCAGTCTGTTCATGCCCTGTGCCTGACCAGTGCAGTCCTTCTTCCCTTCTCACTAAACTAGGGCTATATCCAGCTATGCCTGGGCTGCTCTCTCTGAGAAGGAGTTTAGAAAGCAAGGGGGTCCTTTCTGCACCTTGTGACTCAACGGGAGGGCTTCTTCAATAAACTTTGAAGCTTCCACGCCCACCCATGACAATGTCCCAATACCTCCCCTGGATGGGAGTTTTTACCCCTGAGCCAGTTGTGTAAGGGAGAACAGTGGCATGATAAAAAGCATTATCCCACCTCGCAGGATCCGCTTCTTACTGGCTTCTTCCCTTACCTGGCTCAACCCCCAGCTTGGGGTGTGTAAACACACGTGTTTATGTGCTTATCAGGAATATGTGCTCAGCCTCACTATGTGCTGGACATGGAGCTGTGGCAGCCTCACTTTCTTCCTGCTATCAGCTTTGGCAGCTCCTAACAGACCCCCTCTCATATTTCCTGTGAAAACTAGATTCTCTGGGGCTCAGTATCATTGCCTTGTACTGCTGAGCTTTGGTCTTTCTCTCATTTTGCAGGCAAAAGGTACATGTGCTCCCAGCACTCCTTTTCCTTAGGTAATAGTTTCTTCAGTGGTTTTTAAACAGCTTGATTGCTTCTTAAAATTTGTGGATGAGGCATTTTGTGAGGTGTTTTTCATGATGTCTCTGGATAATTTATGCTGTACAATATTTGTTTCTTGACCTGATGGATTTATTTGACTTTGAATGAGTGAGCTCAAACTACTGAAGCCAGTGAAGTCCTTTCAGTTTTGTTCTTGCTTATGCACTCAGAAACAAAGTTTTGTTTTGGGAGCAATCCCATTTGTATCTTAGATACTTAAGAAGAATTGATTGTTCCATATTTTAGTTTTCAGCAACTTTTCAAAATTCAAATAATCTTTAATGTACCCAGCACTCTGAATGTTGACATATAAATGCCATTGGAAATTTCTGAGTTTATTGATTTTTTTGGACCATCTTCATATCTAATATAACCTCTTTGCAGAACAGAACATTTTTTTTGTTGGTTTCAATTGCCAGCCCTGAGAGACCACAGTCCTGGGAAACCAAGCCCAGTGCTCTTTTTTCATACTTCCCCAGGGTTAATAAAATCATTGTGAGGATTTTTTAGTCTTTCAGCATCATTTGTGCTACACCATCTCCTCCAAAGCCCATGACATTGTTACTGTTAATGGATTCATACTGAATAATAAATTATTGGAGCAATTCTGGCCCACAAGATAGAGAATCCATTTGTTCCTACTGCTGGGTAGGCTCCAGAGGGTATCAGCCTAAGACTAAGCAAACTTATTGTTACTAAATATGACCCAAGTATATACAGGAATAAGTCCATCAATGGGAATTTGGCCTCTTTCACCTTGTCAGCCTTACAAGCCACCCTTGAAAGACTACACAGCTTTTGCAACACAGGTACTACTTTACTTTAATCTCCAAAACTTTGCTGAGACTATTTGCATGGATAGCTGGATCAGATTCATCTCCTTGCTTTCCCCTCACTTGACAAGTCCTTGTCTCAAGTTTCTGTTAGAACTCATGGTGCATATGCTACCTCTGCGGGGTTATTGCATCTGAATGTTCTTTCTCCTGAGTCTGATGAGTCCATGGATAATTTCGTGTCTTCCCAACCTAATGTTTCACCCTATCTGTCACTGTGGGATTCCTTACTTTGCTGTTTTTTGGTGAATTCTCTGCCATTTAAAGTTCAATATTTTTATTATAATTGCTGAACTCAGTTTGGTTTAAAGGATCTTTTTATATATAAAAATAAATACATTTCATATACACGTTTATTAAAATTACCCATTCTCTTCCTATCTAAGCTATTTTCTTGCAAGTCACTGCTATGCCTTGCATCCAATGATCGTTCCTGTCTCAGAATGCAAGGCTAGCTCTGTCCCTGGCTCTCAATTTTAGACAAAGTCATGCTAGTCATCATTGTGCTGTGAGCTGTTGTTTATGCTCTGCCTTGTTCATTCAAAACACCTGTATATCATAAATGCATATCTGAATTACAGTTGTTCTGAATCTCAAATTTCTGCTTGTTTTATTGAACCCAGGTGTCACAGCTGACTTTAAAAAAAAAAAAAAAGGTGAGAACTGGGGGAAGTTCAAGGCATTCAGTTGACAGTGATTCTAATAAGCAAATGTACCTGTGTCCAGTGGAGTAAACCAAGAAACAAAACAAGGTATATTCGATTAAATTCAACTCCGTCAAAGAAGACTCTCAGGTGCACCCTTGATAAAATCTCCTTAAGATAGCCATGGTCTTGTCACTGCAGCACAGACCTTCGGGTAAGCTCCTAAGGTTTTTCATGGGGGCACTCGGGCTGTATCTCAAATACCTAGAGGTGCCCTCCTGTCTCCAGTCACTCAGCTCAAAGACCTGGCCAGGGTGGGCCGTGGCTCTCTTCTGGAAAACACACCGTTTGGGATGGGGTGGTGGGATGAGAGCAGCACTGGTGTGGAGCATGACTGAGCAGAAATGCAGCTGAAAAAGCTGAGATGAAGATCCAGGCTGGAAGCTGGAACACCCTTCTGGATATAGTCCAAGTGCATGGGGACAACCCAGGGAGATTGTAGCCAACAAGACCTGATCCGCTGCTGAGAAAATCACCAGCAACAAGCAGAGGCCTCAGCTCTTCCCTGAGGCCTTTATACTCTACTTTGGGACTCACCATTTGTCCTATTTTCTACAGCCTCATTCTACACACTAAAGGCGTACTATGTTCACAAAAATCCGCACCAGTCAAGCTCTTGTTCTTCCAGAGATTTCCTTCCCCCTCTATCCAGCAGACAGTTTCTGTTTCCATCAGATTCAGCCAGCCCAGCTGATTCTTTCCTCTTTGCAATTGCATTTCTGCTATGTTACATTTTATTTCAGTAACACGCCTTGCCTGGCACTGTCACATGCAGTGCCAGTTGTTATCACAGTTTCTATGGTTTTGCCCTCTAAATGTTGGAATCTTCTTTTGGAGGCAATGCTGCAATTTGTAAGAAGCTTGTCAAACATTTTATTACAGAACTTTTTTCCTTTGTTAAATCATGAGTGCTACATTTCTTAATTAAAATGGAGCAGAATGATCCTTCTCAATGTCCTAAATTATAATGCTCTTTTTTTTATATAGAACAGGGCTATGGATCTTGTGACTGCCAGAGGACAGGCATCACAATTCTCCTACAACAGTCATGTTGTTCAATTAGATGACAAATGATCCCTTACAGACACTGCAATACCAGCAAAATTCACTACAACAACATTATTTTCCCAGTGTACTTTGTTTCTTTTGGGGCTTAGGAGAAGACGTGTGGTTTGTCCTGCAGTGAGGTCAACTACCTTGTGGCAGCAAACAAGTCTCTGGCTTGCCTGGAGACTTTACTTCAAACTGTGTAACTTCTGGTTTTGCAGTGGTTGTTGACTGTCATATTTCAGCCCTTACTCTCACATCTCTCTGTATTTGTGAGAGAAATTGCGGGTTCTTAAAGTTTTTTGTTGGGACTGTATGGTTTATCTCTCCCTTTCCATTTTATTTTAGAGTTAGCTGAAGCGATATGGCAAGAGTAGTAGTGATGTTCAATAAAAAAAGTATGAATCAAAAGAGAAAAATGTATAAAGCCATCACAGTATTCTGAAATCAAACAGAAAGTAAAGTTCTTACTAGCACTGAAGACAAGGTGCTGGGCTTGACAAGGAAACATAGCGAATAAATCCATTTCCCCCAAGAATGTACCTGTCATGAAGTCTGCAGTGTTCTCACTTACAGACAGCACTACTTGACTGTGAATCGCCTCGGAAGCATCTCTGTAAAATAATCTCCAGTGTGCTATGCTTTGAGGAAATAGTTCAAATTTGTATCAGCATCAGCAAGGGTTTAGCTTACCATGGTCGTTAAGCAGGTGAGAATAATTGATACTTGTTTTCCTGTTTTCTTTTCCAATGGCTCTGTTGCTTTTTATAACCCAGCTATGGGTCTCAGAACTTTCATTCTTGTTTTATTGCACTGAATGGAGATAATAGAAGAAGTTGTCTACTTGTTTCTAGCTATGGGTACATGAATAAGTAGGTACCAACTTTATATGACACATGCTTCAAAACATTTTAATTAAAATAATTTCTCCTTTCGCACACTGCAGGACACTCCAGACCCTGAAGTACTGGCCAAATGCTGAAACACTTAAAATTGTAGACTTTGTAATGTCTTATTTCGTGGTCTTTCTCTTCTGGAAAGACATGGGGAGAAGACTCTGGAACTGAAAGGTGAGATCTAATGATAGAAGAGACAAAATTTCACAGTCAGACAGTTGTAGTGTCTATTCAACACTCAAAGGAACAAATTAGGACTCCTACCTGACTTTTTTTTATTTTCTTCCTCCTTTCTCATAAATATTTATACTCTTCTTGGCTATTAATTTTGAGAAAGGTAAATTTAAAAGGTGAGTTTCGTTTTCATTTATTTTGCAGTTATCTGTGAGTAATACCTGTGTAAATGCACTCATCAGGTTCTCAAAGGTTCCATGAGGTTGCTCCTGGCAAGCAACAAACACCTTTACATTTTTCCCTACATCATCAAGTGCCTCCAACAAGATCTGCACAGCTCTTCTCCTGAGACACTGGATTTCCCTTCTGCTCTGCTCTTCTCTTTCCCTATTTTGACCGAATGCACTATTGATGTGCTCCTGTCACACAGCCCACTGCTGCTCTCTGGGAGCATTGTGCTGTTTTTCTCCACACTTCTGCAGGAGCAGCTCCACAAGCTCTTGCCTTTGGTGGGATTGCTTGGGGTTAGGGTGGAAATTCCATGCTCCGGCCTAGTTTGATGAGTGTATTGTTATATTAATATGCCGGGACGCTGGCCGGGCTGAGATGGCAGCAGCTTGGTCCAGGCATGTCCCACACAAAGGTAGAACACCCCGGGGCACCTCAGTGCCTCGCTTGCCAGCCTCCCAGCCCGTGAGGTGGAGGGCACGAAGCCTAGCGTGCCTGGGGCTTGTGGATAGCCCAGGCGCGGCCAGAAATAAATGAGCAGAGGTGGCCCTTCGACCGATGTTCCAAGGACTTAATAAGCTTCCTCGAAGGCGGCCGGATGCGAAGACNAACAAACACCTTTACATTTTTCCCTACATCATCAAGTGCCTCCAACAAGATCTGCACAGCTCTTCTCCTGAGACACTGGATTTCCCTTCTGCTCTGCTCTTCTCTTTCCCTATTTTGACCAAATGCACTATTGATGTGCTCCTGTCACACAGCCCACTGCTGCTCTCTGGGAGCATTGTGCTGTTTTTCTCCACACTTCTGCAGGAGCAGCTCCACAAGCTCTTGCCTTTGGTGGGATTGCTTGGGGTTAGGGTGGAAATTCCATGCTCAGGACTAGTTTGATGAGTGTATTGTATCCAGATGTTGTTTGAAAGCAGAAGATACATAACGTATATAGCTTATCTCTGCCAGCAGTTAAATGCTGCTTGAAAATATACAATTCTACCCTATGATATTTACCCTTTCTTAGTCTAGTTTAGTTGAAAATATCTGGAAGTTGGAAATTTGGAATCATCATAGAATCACAGAATGGCTTGGGTTGGAAGGGACCTTAAAAACCATCTAGTTCTAAATCCCTTCTGTAGGCAGGGACACGCCCCACTAGACCAGGTTTCTCAAAGCCCATCCAGCCTGACCTTAAGCACTTCCCAGGATGGGACATCCACAGCCTCTCTGGGCAGCCTGTGCCACCAGTGCCTCACCACCCTTGTAGTGAACAGTGCCCAGTGTCTGCTTAAAATCATTCCCTGATGTTCTATCACTAGACATCCTGCTAAAAATTTGTCCCCATCCTGTAAGTCCCCTTTAGGTATTGGAAGGTGCTATGAGGTCTCCCTGGAGCCTTCTCTTCTCCTGGGTTGGAAGCTGTTACCCAGTCCAATACCTCTTTCTGCCAGAAGATCCTCATTAAGGCTGGGTGAATTGTTCATTGGGAATATATTTCTATTTTGAGCTGAACCTTCTTTGCCCCTTCTCATCTTGAGAATCTCTTGCAGCCTCGCTGAACACAGCAGTTATCATGTGCATTTTAAATGGTGTTTTTAATTGAAGTCTGATAAAGGTAAATGAATTCAAACTTTCCTGTAATACCTACATTGCCTACAGTTCACAAATCTGAGATTTTAAAAATTTTTTCTCCTATTAAATCGATTTTTATTGGACCTATAATACATAGAGAGACAAAATAAATATCTACAAGAAATCATGCAGTTTGGGATAATGACATGCTGCTGAAAAGCCTCACAGGCAATAGAAGAAAAAAATAGCAGAATATATTTTGCAAAATGCTGTATAAATACACAAAAAATATACTTCTACATTGCCAGTTTCATTTCATACTTCACAGTGCTTAACCGGCATTTGGAAAAAATATGAAAACATATATAGCCCAGGAGTGTAAGTAAGGCACTAAGGCTTTGTTCAATTTCTTCTCCTCATCCAACTGTTGGAACAGAAATGGATAAGTATTAATAAAACATGGACTGATTCTAGTTAGGCTAGGCAAAAGATTTTATATTCTGCCTCAATTTGGCTAGAAACTGAAACAAGAAAAGGAACAGTGAAAGTGTAAAGAAAATATTCCCATATATTCATAGAACTTACAAACGAAAAAGGGCATCAGGAGATCATCAAACCTGAGCCCAATGCATTACAGACTGTTACTTTGCATCCAGACTCTCAGCCCAGAAACAAAAAGGCATCAGGTCATTATGCAACAACATAAAGAGGCTGAAAATCCAACACTTTCTCTGGTGTTTTGCCCAGGAGTTTAGTCTCCCTCACTGCTAGAATTTTGTATGTAGTTTCTAAGTTAGATTTCCTTTTTGCTTCCAGACATCTTTTAAAAATTTTTGGTTTTATTTTCCACCAGATTAGAGCCCCATTCAAGACTTAGAACACTTTATTTTCTCCCATAAAGGTATTCCAGCGTTTGAATGACATAATTTATGGATTATCTTTGAAAACTAATTAAATTCAATTCTCTCACTGGAAAATAATCTTTTGTCATCTTTTTCTAGTCTTTCCTGACAGCTCTGCAGTGTGTGCTCACTGCCCAAAATAATCCTTCTTTTACTGTTGGTAAAATCCCTTGGTGCATAACTATTGCATTTCTTTTTCCCAGGAATATGAATTTGCACTTATTTCAATGAAATAATTTCCTCAACACCAGCTTGCTCTTAATAATGTTCTGTCTCGGTTCCTATTTTTCTCTCTGCTGTTTTTTACCTCATCAGCTTTACAAAACTTATCTGCAATGATTTTAGTTCGAACTCCTAGTTCGCTGATGAAAATGTGTCAGGTCTTGTATTGATCCTCAGCTCCAACAGCTAAAACATTTTCAAGCTGACAAGACAGTGAGCTCTGAATGGTTTGGTTAAAGGTCTAGGCCAGGAGACTTTTGGGGTGCATGTGAAGATGCTGGTGGGAGGCAGCCTGGGACAGTGTTACTAGGCAATAGTGCTACCAGAAAAGTATATTTGTAACAGTACTTATTACTATTTTAAAGCTAATATAGGGACTTCACCTTCTTAGCACTTCATCTACTCTGATTGCTGTGTCAGTTGCTGGTTTTAAGTTACTCCTCACTTATTAAAAACTGCATTTTATTTCTAGTCCTATAGACCTAGATTCAGTGTACAATCTCTGTGCCTTATTATGGCATTTATCTAATACTGAGGGAATCCTTTTCAGCCACTCCTCAAGGAGATGTGAAACAATCACTCCTGAATTATCACTTCATTTTCTCTTTGGTAGAAAAATATGTCGAGTTTCTGTTCTCTCCCTGCAAAGCAGATTGCATATGGGTCGCACCATTTTCTCCTTGGTGACATTTTATTCTGGGAAATTTGAGATTTTTAGCCTGATATGCCAAGGCAATGAATTATATAGGTGCATATCGGGATCTTTGCCTGCCATATCCCCTTTTAATGACCTTGACACATTCAGGGCAATTCACCAGTCTGGCAGAGGGCATAGCTATCACCTTGAAAATGTTGTCAAAGATACTCTTTAAAGTCTTCTCAAAACTGTCACTTGGGGAAGTAAATGCATTCAAATTAACCCTGTGGGGCTGTCATCTGCTCTGATTATCACACTTGCCCATGGAGCTGCTGCTCCAGCAGCAGCAGTCCCAATCCTTGCGAGCAACCACAGCTTGCACCAGTGTTTACTCCTTCAGTTTCTAGGAGATGGATGGGGACGTTTGATACAGGAGGAAAGGAAACAAGAGGCTGTAAGCATCATTAAGCATAGATCTGTGTGATATCAGGCTTCATTAGATTTATTCTTCATGGAGGAACCTGTTTACACAGTGGACACCAACTGTCATAACTGGTGAGATGAGGTGGATTAAGTTTGTTTACTCAGTGTTTTTTATTGTTCTTGGACCTCACTCCAGAACCTGTTTGCATTTACAGTCTTTCATCTGGAAAGAGAGAGAACAGATAGGCTATAAAATAGAAAAAAGCATATTTTCAGAGAACAAGAAAATACTACAAGAACACGGGCAGATATATATGGTACTGCATTGTTCTTAACTTGGTTTTGAAAATTAAAAAAACACTTTGTGTTGACAGTGCCCCTTCAACAGGGCTTGCATCGTGTTACCACAAAACCAGAAGAGAAAGGTGGAGAACTTGACAGTGAATTCTCTGGCCTGTAGATGTGCAATAAAAATAACTGGTTTATGCTATTAGTTTGTTCATGGGCAGTACAGAGTGTTGATGGTCTTTCTTCTACTAAATGATATAAAGTCCAGAAAGTATTTCTACAGGAGTGGTGGTCTTTGCAGCACAAAGTGGTGGTGGAGCACCTTTGACATGCAACCTTTGATGGGAAGGCCAGAGACCAGCAGGTCTTGAAGGGTTATCGTTAGCTTGTTATGAAGCAATCTTCATGTTAATTGATTGGTTTTCCAAGAATTAGAGTTATTTTTCCAAATGATATGTGGAAATAAGGTATGTTCCACAGAGTGACTTGATGGCAAGAAGTATCAACTCATAGATGTAAACCATGCCACATAATTATTAATATTGAATGTGGAGACAAAATTTAATATGTTTCTTTTTTTAGCTTTGTGTTTTAGTGGTTTAAAAGTTGACCTAGCCCATAGCTGTGCCTGTCATCTTTCCTTGATGGGCTGGAAACAACTGTCCTCTTTGGAAGGCTCCATGTAGTTTCCTTCTCCTGAGCTCAGGTCATCTATCCAACCAGCTTTCGAAGTAATTATGCAAATATTGGATGAAGAAGAGAGATTTTGTTCTGAGATTAACGTGCATCTCCTCAAAAATGTGTCTTACATGAAAGCAAGTACAGTTTCATTTACTGAAGCACCTCCAGTCTGTATTTGATTTGATTTGATGTCAGTTTGGAAGACTTCTTTGTAGCTTTGGAGTCTAAGAGCCATTCACAATTTGAAGAGGAGGATTCAGAAGACCTGTGATGGCTGGTTAAAATGCAAGGAAAAGTACCAGATATAATACCAACTTCTGACCCCATTGAGTATAAATTAACAATCACAGCTATTACAGGATAAATTTTGCCATCCTACGTGACCTACATGGCACCAAAGTGTAGATCATGTTTTGAGTCAGGTTTGTATTGCAGAAACCTATTCTTGCTCATGTTCCTCATTTCAGTGATTTCCCCTGGGACAACAACTCATCCTGAGTCTGTGAAAGACAAAGTACAGAACGATAAAAAATGCTATTTTATGTGTTAGCACAAGTAATATAACCACAGCTGAAGTGTAGAAGTTTTCAATAACGTAAGGAGAAGGAAGAAAAAATTAGTTCATGTCTATGGAGCTGTTTACCTGTTTTTGCTTCATTAGCACAGTATCTGAGATCTTAAGTTACAGTGACATATTTTTCTTCATAATATGCCTGCAAGATAGAGAAGCTGTATTTGCATTTCATGGACAGTGGGAATGGAGGAATGTTAGTGGTTTTAAATTTGCTAGTACTTCTGGGTGTCTAACAAACAAAGGTGTCTATATGCTTTCAAATGAGATCCAAGATGTCTCAAAATGAACAGACAACTCCAAGAAAAAGTCTATATGATCTTTTTGAAAATATTGGTTAAGGTCAGCATCCGGAACTTCCTGCCTCTAAAGAAGAGGGATAAACTTTGGTTAAATGCCTAGTGCTAAGCTAGCATAATGTTATTTACTTTTATGGAGGTTTTCCACCTTAGCAGAGAAATAGATAACCAGCCTACTGGTGAAAAGATTTGGTCCTCAGAAGCTAGAGGAAAAGAAATGAGTATGTTTAGAAAGAATAAATCTTGCCAGATTTTTTTTCGTAGAATGGCTAAGACAGTCATTGAAAGCAAAGCAGTTGATGTAGTTTATTATGCTTTTGGATTAAAACACATCATTTCCCTAAGCAGTGAGCAGGAACTGTAGTGGTTGAAAAACTCACACTCAGGAAGAATTCAGATGAGCCTGAATATGAGCTCTTCTGGGACTGAAAATGAAATTAAAAACATATAAGGTTAGCACTAAGGGTAATATTTTTGGCAGAGCGAGGTGGCGAACCAAGGATCTTCGTAATTACTGTTGTCAAGTAGCTTCTTCAGTAACGATGCAGAAGAAAAAGAAGATTGTGTGTTAATGCAATTGAATGCCCTACACTGAGAGGGGTTGGACAAAGACAGAGGTGTTGGAGGTGTGAGTAGAGCAGAAGAAAAACTAGGGACATATTGTGGAGGAGGAGGAAAGGGAGCAAACATAACACTGGAAATAAAAACTACTGAATGTTAAAGATCCAGTGTGAGGTGGTTGGGTCCCTGACATCCAAATCTAACTGCTAAAATATAAAGAAAGCATAAAAAATGGAACTAGAGAGACTAAAAGAGGAAATATTTGGCTTAAATTTGCTAGCTGCAGAGGTCATCTGCCAGTCTGGAGAAGCTCTTGATTATCCTTGAGGCATGAAGTAGCAAGTTTTGGTGTTTTGGGAAAATCCATTGGGAAAATAAGGATTTAGGGATACTGGAGTTTCTCTGGAATTGAAAAGGGAGAAGTAGCCAGTAAATAGCCAGGGATTAACAGGAGATATCTCAAAAGGAGAACTCTAGTAAAGATGTGTAATGATTTGATGTAAAAGTTTCAAAAGACTGTTTATAATCCTTAGATAATTTTATAGTAGGAACATTTAAAAAAAAATAAAATCTCAAATCAAATTATAACTGAAGTATCTAGTAAATTGTGAATCTTTCTCATTTGCTCTCAATGTTTGGGAGGGTTTTTTTGACAGATCTTAATAAAATTAATGTTTATGTAAGGAAATTTTAAATATGAGCTCTTATCTGCATGAATTCTGACCTGTCATCTCTGAATGTGTTAGTGATCTGTGATTTGAATACACGAAAAAAACCCCAGGATGCCATGACGTGTGCCAATCACTCCAAGTTCTTGAGAAGGAATATGAAAGATCCACTCCCAAAACTGCATGGAGCCTTCTGGAGGGATAAAATATTTTACTGGAAATGAGTGCACAGTCTGGAAGAGTAAAATACATTTGATCCTTTTTCAATCTTCTCATGAATCATTTGAAAAAAGAAGAGAGTGAAACACAAGTAAGACATAACCCAGCATGGTTTCCTGAGCCCCACTCTTCTGTATGTGAGCAGAACAGCATGGGAGGAGTATTTATTCTGCTGTTGAATCTAGAATCAGTGTCAGGGTTAGAAGAATACTACACCAGTTAGCAGATGGGGGACTTTTGGTGCGCAGCAGAAGATCTGTGAGGCTAGTCTCAAGTTTATTTATTTTCTCTGTCTTTTGGAAGTAATAGTGTATTGTGTTTACATTGCAAGGTTTTAGTAGTGGTAGTACAAAGGTGACATCTCTGAGAGGCTGCCAGAAGCTTCCCCTGTGTCTGACAGAACCAATGCCAGCTACCTCCAAGACAGACTTGCCACTGGCCAAGGCCAAGCCGATCAGTGATGTGGTAGTGACTCTGGCATAACAGAGATAAGAAGAGGAAAAACCTGCTGGGGAACAGCTGCAAAAGGAGACGAGTGAGAATATGTGACAAGAACAGCCCCGCAGACCCCAAGGTCAGTGCAGAAGGAGGGGCAGGAGGTGCTCCAGGTGCCAGAGCAGAGATTCCCCTCCAGCCCATTGTGCAGACCATGGTGAGGCAGCTGTGCCCCTGCAGCTCATGGAAGTCCATGGTGGAGCAGAGCAGCTGTGCACCTGCAGCCCCTGGAGCATCCCAGGCAGAGCAGGTGGATGCCCGAAGGAGGCTGTGACTCCATGGGAAGCCCACACTGAAGCAGACTCCTGGCAGCACCTGTGGCCTCGTGAAGAGAGGAGCCCATATTTGATCAATGTTTCTTGGCAGGACTTGGGATCACACAGGGGACCCATGCTGGAGCAGCCTGTTCCTGAAGGACTGCGTCCCATAGAACGGACCCACACTGGAACAGTTCATGAAATCCCATGGGAGGGACCTCAGTCTGGAGTAGGGGAACAGTGTGAGGAGACCTGCCTGTGAGGAGGAAGGAGCAGCAAAGACAACATGTGATGAACTGGCTGCAGCCACCATTCCCCATCCCGCTGTGCCACTGTGGCAGATGAGGCAGAGAAATCACCAGTGAAGTAGAGCCCAAGAAGGGAGTCGTAAGTGGAACATATTTTTTTAGCTTTGTTCTTACTTCTCATTATCCCACTCTGATTTGATTTTTAATAAATTAAACTAATTTCCTCACGACAGGTCTGTTACCCATGACGGTAACTGGTGACTGATTTCTCCTTGCCCTTATCTCAACCCATGAGTCTTTTGCTATATTTTCCCTCCCTGACCAGATGAGGAGGGGAGAGATAGAGCAGCTTTGGTGGGCACCTGGCATGCAGTCAGGGCAAGGCCCCGGAATACATGCACACACTCCCCAGTCTACCCTCTGCCATTTAGCAAAAGAACAGAGTTCTCCTAAAAACCCACAAAGGCTGTTGTAAGCATTCCTTCTTTCTTTTTCCTCTTTTTTTTTAATATCTTTTTTTTTCCCCTATTTCTAGACCCTTAAAATTTGAAGTTCATCACTGTCAGAATTTTCTCTCTTAGTTTCAAGGCATCCTCAAATTCTTCCAGAAAAGGGCAATTGTTTAGAGAGATGTTTTAGAAAGAGCTCCTAATTTTCTAGCTTTATATAGACCCGATTCTTATACCTTGGATAAGAAGGTATGATGGAAAGATGCAGATGGAAAACTGGTTACACTGCCTTTGTGTAGTGAAGTGCCCTGTAACTCTTTCAGAAATAACACAGATTTGGATCCTCCCATCCTACTGGACCTAAATACAGCTCTTTAATAAATGTAGCTATAGATAGATCTTGGAATAAGAGTAAGTTATTAAAAACAAAACAAAACAAAACAAAAAAACCCAACCAATAACAACAAAAAAGCAACAAGAAAGCCCTGCCTTGCCACTGAAAAAGCGACATTAGATATATACAGCACCTTCCATGACCATTGCTGGGATGAGTTTGGACTACTCTAAATCCAGTTCTAATGGTTTCTCAGCAAAACTGCCCTTTTGCAGTAGTGTGCAAATGTTTTGTGCATTTCCTAGGCTTTTCTGACATCCTTTCTTGAGGAATTACTTTCAGTGGACTGCATTCTCATTCAGACCTTGTAGAGGTGTAATTTCTCATTAGCTAAGCAAAAGTAATTCTTTATTACCTGAAGGCTTGTGGCCAAGTCATACTGTTTCTTTTAACCAAAATAATTAATCATTTCCTGTCCCTCCTCTTTAGATCCCTTCTAGCTGGAGTCTCTTGGTCTCTGTCTCAAGTGTGATACTCACTGTAGCTGGGAGAAAAAAGAGAAGCTGATCAGACCTACTCCTTTCGGTACTGCCTACAGCTTTCTCCTCACTGAAATCTTCTTGTCATTGCAAAGATATTTCTGCATAAAATATTTTCAGTGTTATCCTGCATGAAATACTGTATACTTGGGTATTAACACCTCAGCAAATCCCTCCAGACCTGTCAGAAGGCGTGGAGAAGTACAGTGAGATCTGTGGTACATTCAAGGGGCAGTTTCTGGCAGAATCTTAGGAGTCACAATCTTGAGCCTAAATTGAGAACAATTTCCTCAAGGGCAGCATGCGTTCCCATGACAGAGCAAAGATTTCATCTGTGTCCCAAAGCGCACCCTGGGATGTGGCACTTTGAGACAACCCTAGAGGCAGTGGGAGCCGAGTAAGAGCAGAGAATAACTCAAAGAAAGAGATCATGTGGCAGCAGGTCAGGGAGTTGCAGTGACCTGGTCATACTGACCTCTGTAGTGTAAGTGACGGGGATGAAGGGCACAAGTTATCAGCTGGAGAGTGTGAAGGGTTTGTGAGTAGTATTTTTGCCATTAAACTCCTCCTAATATTTGTGCAAAAGATTTGGATATCCTTTGGACTGTCACAGTGAAATGGTAAAGTGATCTGCTGTGGAATTACCGTGCTGAGCAGTATTTCAGGAGGGGAATTCAAGAGGGGAAACAAGACATGGGAACCTGGTCCAGCTTTGTGGTGGAAGCACCCAGCCTGGGGCCTCCCTCAGCACTGCTCTTGGAGATCCAGCCTGGTGCAAAGGGAAACGGGCCTGGGGTGCCCTGCCTGTTTTACATACCTGAATTGCAACATAGGCATGGGTTATGTACCCCAAAGCTGCGTAGTACTGAGAAAACGGGACAATTTGGGAATTTTTTTTTCCTTAGATACACCACATGACGGTTTTGTGCCCCAACAAACGGGAAAGAAATTGTGAAAGGTTTCATGGGATTAATATAAATCTTGCAACATGCCACCTCGTTTTGTATATTGACTCAGACTGGGTGCTAGGAAAGGTTTCAGTAAGGAATAGTGGAGCAGTTGATATGAAGGAACTCTGAGATCCCAGATCACTGCCCTCTCTGGTGGGAACAGCCCTTTGGACACCAGACAGAGGCAGAGATATTGGCAGCACAAAGGGGAAACAAACTGCTCATGAAAACTAGAGTGTAAGTAATGTCACTTTTTGTGTCTGGGTTAAGCCCTTAATTTAGGCTTCTGTGGCACAATATTAATTGTAATTTTTGTCTGACCTTGACATGAATATCTTGGTTTTCCAATCTCTGCTTATGGAATTAAAGGTCTCTCTAGGCAGAGGAAATAGAAGATGTAATCCTGAAAAAAACCAGTCAGGTGACACAGAGTGACATATACAGTATTTCCTGTTATAAACTTGCATAAAAATCCAATGTGACAGTCAATCCTGTGTAATATGTAGATTATACTAGTTTAGTTAGCTCTAATTTGACATAGCCTGTTATCCCTGAAGCAGAGATTGTTCCAGAGTATTCCTTAGTCCTGTTTCAAAGACTAATCTCGATAATATGATGGCGGTTGTTGAAATAAAAAAAGAAACATACTAAAATTAACTACAGTTTTAACAGATAAACCATGTTTTCACTAAAAGTTTGTCATCCCATTCTCAAGAAAACTTGTGGTCTTCTTGTGTTCACTTATTTTCAGCCTTAGACAATTGTGCTGTGCCCTGCTAACAGCAAGAGTTTTGCTCCAGTTGTGCAACTGTGCACTTACTGCCTGCAAATCAGAATTAGATGTGAAGATGCCAATGAGTTTCCTTCTAGAGAAAAAGAGTAATGAGAGTCATTCTCTTTCCCCCAAAATTACTGTCATTCAATTTGACTGAAATATTCCCTCCTCCACCATGCATTATGCCCAACCAAGCAGGAGTTAATAGCATTCCACTGATATAGCAAATTACTTTTTACTGGTGATGACACAGCATGCTTAAAAAATTTTGCCCCCACTTTCATTTTTTCCTATTCTTCCAACATGATTCACCCTCCTACACCTTTCCTTCCATTGCCTCATGAGTAATTTCTCTTTATCTGCATCAAGCAAATGTAATGCTGTATAAAAGCTGCAAACAGCTGCTTTTGTACTGTAGTTACTATTAATAAGTCTCTAGTGTTAACACTTCTCTGATCAACGCATCCTGATTTTTCCCTTGTGAAATGTAATATTCAATTTGTAAAAAAAATGGAAAAAGATACAGATCAGACATTTGTAGTTTCTCATAACTTGAGCAGGATCCCAGAGATGCCCTTTCCTTTAGTCCATCGTTAGTAAAAGTAGATTGCATGTGCTTACCCTTTTCAAGGTAAACATCGTTCCTGCTCTTAAGTGATATTGTCCATGTAGTAGAAGCAGTATGAGAAACCTACCAGCTGACACAGCATGTATGTTGTCAGCTTTCTCCACAGTTCAGGACATGAAAGGGATGTTCCACGGAACAAGGAGGTGCAGCAGACTGGGATGGTCACAAGGAAAAGACATTTGAGAGGTCTTCAAGAAAAACTGGCAATGTGTTAGCTGTGGTAAAGGAAATGGAAGCCACTCATGGGCTATTTTCACGTTTAATGGCAGACATACAAAAATAAATCAGTGGTCTCCCTTTGTTGTCAGTGTTGTCAAAGCAAACCATGCAACCCATGGGTAAGACCACCTGTGGAGGTGACCATTTCTCTTCTTTCAGGGTGGACAGCTGTGGGAATATGCACAAAATTAGACAAATGGAATTCCACTTTGTACTGTACTAAACTGAGAAACATCTGTGGGAATTTCTAGACCCTCAGTCCTGACAGAGAGTAGACAGTTTATGTAAATGCTCTACCTTTGCTCAACTAACTGGATGAATTTGTGTGCTTCAGCAGCTCTGAGGGGATCACTATCCCCCTGAAGTTTCCCTTTTAACCAATGCTGATGTGAGACAGGGAAAGCTGGGAAGTATATGCAGCTCACACTGCAAAGCTTTTGCGCAATAGCCAAATGCTTAGGGTGATACATATGTACCTGCGTTGGACTGAAGGCCTTCATGATGAGTTGGAAAGGAAAGTTTAATTACTCAATATAAAAATGAATAATTAAATGAATTTACATTTGTGATTCCAAGACTTTTATACTGAGATAACAATGTGGAGGGACAGAAAAATCAGAAGAGCAAGTCAACAGTTGCCATTCCCTGTTATTGCTGTGCCCTTGTACTAAGCCATTCCTGCATACCCTCAAGAAGTCTTTCACCACTTGTTTATTTGGCAATTAAGGGAGGTAAACAGGTACTGCTTGCATGTTTTAGGCTGTTTTCACTGATTTGAAGATGACTATATTCAAAAACAGCTTAATGTTTCCTCTCTGGAATAGAGGACTAGCCCATTGGGATGCAGCAGTCTTTGAGATAAGTCAGCAATGGCTTTGTGCAACTGCACCAGTTACACCGGCACTGAAGAACACACATTGCAGGCATGGGAGACAAGAGTAGCTCCAGCACGCTTCTAATTCTGGTCCTTTGCAGCACGTGGGAAATGGTTATGCTGCTCCTAGAAAAGCCTTGGAAGCAATAATGAAGTTGGATGGCAAAAGATTACTACCTCTTTATTGACTATAAAAACAGCAGAAGGATTGTAAATGTCGTAAGATTGGGTTATTAGGAGGGTTTAAATTTTTTCATGAGCTTTAGATTTTTTTCTTATTCAGACTCAGCTGGCTTATTGAAACAACTTCAGAAAGGTCAAAGGTCCACCAAGTAACTCTGAAGATGTGGAAGGGCCATCTGTTGCTAGAAGTTCCAGATACTCCTTCCAAAGTACAGCAGCAGGGGTTGCAAGCAAAAATCCTTTTATTTATTGCTCTAGAAAGTTTTCAGAAGAAGCCAGGTTGTGGCTACCAGACTGAATATGGGATGTATGAAATCACCCCTGTGCCACAATGCTACTTCTGCTACATATAAAATCATAGAATCATTAGGGTTGGAAGGGACCTTAAAGATCATCTAGTTCCATCCCCCTGCCATGGACAGGGACACCTTCCACTAGATCAGGTTACTCCAAGCCCTGTCCAACTTGGCCTCGAACAATTCCAGAGATGGAGCATTCCATCTTCCATCCAGCTTCTCTGGGCAACATGTTCCTGTGCCTCACTGCCCCTACGGTAAAGAATTTCTTCCTCATATCTAATCTAATCTAACCCTGCCCTCTCTCAGTTTAAAAGCCATTCCCCATTGTGCCATCATGACACACTCTTGTAAAAAGTCCCTCTCCAGCTTTGTTGTAGGATCCTTTAGCTACTGGAAGGCTCCTAGAATGCCTCCCCAGAGCTTTCTCATCTCCAGGCTGAACAGCCTCAAGTCTCTCAGCCTGTCTTCACATTAGCGCAGAGTTAAGAGCTGAAGGGTTGGTTAGAGAGAGCTGAGCTGGCACTGAGTGAACTCCTGTATCTTCATGGAAAAACCCAGTGTATGCATTTCTCCCAAAAGCAGAAGAGCTCTGCTGACTTGTTCATGCACACTCCTGAAATTAGCTTAGGAGTCTTCTACAATGTAGGATGCGGAGAGCTCCCCAGCACCTTTGTGTCCCAGTCTCTGGCTTTAATTAGCCAGGAACAATCTTGTCCTGCATTCTATACTGCATACAGAAACCTAAGCACTGCTTTTAACTCCGCTGGAGATGAAACATATTTCCAAACTTTACGGTCTTGCAGCTGGTTTGTGAGCATAGGTAAGAAGTAACCAACGATTAACATGGCAGATGGACTTGTATTAGTTGTACTTAAGGCTGATATGCATGATTCTGAAGACTGAAAAGCAATTTTTGAGGCTGCTTCTTCAGTTGAATTCCTGTTCCTTAAGCAGGATAGAGACTAAACAAGGTGGGAGTGATTTCTAAGAGCTTTGAGTGACTGAGCTGAGCTGTATTGCAAAAATAATTGATGAAAGTGTGAACATGAGTAAGGAAATAAAAGTTAAGTGATAGAAGTGATACAGGAGAATAATTTATTGTCCCTTAAATGTGTGCAGTCTTCAGAAAGGTTTTACCTTTACGTGAAAATAGTCTGAATGTAAAGTTTTTTCTTTTGTTTTTGCATTAATGTATTACACTGTTTAGAAATACAATATGTACTAACACATTTAATAGATGTTTTGCAGAAGAAGAAGAATGGAACTTATTTTATCTTCCAAAGTTTTTGGAAAGTATAAGTTTAAGAAGTGTATTGAAGAGATAGATTGTTGATAAAAATAATAAATAATGACATTATATAAAACCAGTTAAAAGGAAAAACACAATACAGGATGGCAATGAAGATAAGACTGAAAAATGTAGAGGAAAACAGAGAAAGATGATGAGGAGGTGAAGTGAAATGAGATAAACAAAAGAAAAGTGAAAGTTTAGGAAAAATACAACATGTAGAAACTAGCAGTGTATTTTATATTATTGTTGGGAGTATAACAAGGAGGAGATGTCTTCCAGCAGAATGGCTTGGCTGCAGGACACTGCTTATTTCAAGGGTGACATACAGCAATGCAGTGTGTACTTTCAGGACTGATGTCTCCAAAACTGGTTAACCTCATGTGCCAGTTTGGACACAAATCCAGGACGAAACAACCCGAGAGGGGCGTCTCTCTCTCTCTCTCCTCCTGTCTGCCAGGCAAGCAGGCCCCGGCAGCACCTCCCCCATGGGTTTGGGAAAATAATTTCTCGAGTGAAAGTGAAAAAAACTATTTATTTAACAGAGTCCCTTGCTGTCACGGGGAAAAAAGGGTATTGAAACCTCCTCCCCTGTCCCCTAAAAGAGGACTATGGATTTTAGAGTTCATTCTGTAGGTAAAACCTGCAGTCCTGAGCTGGGTCGGGCCGGCCAGGCAGGGTCCGACGATCCCCCTTTGAGGGTCCCGCCGAGCAGGTCCGGAGATGGTAGCTGGTCTCAGATGAAAAGCAAGCCAAAAACAGTCCAAAAAGGAAAAGAAGCTGCTTAGGCAGATCACAGTCCCTTCTCCGCTGAAAGCCGAAGAGACTAGGGAGCAAAAGTCCTCTAACCAACCAAATGTGGTCAGAATCGGGAGAGAAAAGAAAGCAAAACATTCTAGATGCAAGGTCAAGCGAGCCGCTTTGAAGAGTTCTCTCAGCTTCTCTCTCCCCCCTTTGCAATTTAAAGGTACACTAGAAATCAAGCAGGCGATGGGGAATACAGTCTGGTCATAGAATCACACCAAGACACCTCACCAGAACATATTGCTGACCTCTCTGCCAGAACCCACTATGCCAATGCAAAGACTAAGAGTGGAACACATTTGACTACACCTGGCTGGTCACAGGACACAGCCTCTATATGCCATAGACAGGAATGGGTCCTGCCTGTTGGAGCAATGCATCTCGAACTAGAGCAGGTGACCAAAACACGCTCGGGAAATCATGATATGAAAGACATCTGACTGGAAATCTAAATATAGGTAACATGAACTTCACCACCCTGACTTCAGCAGGCCCTGACATGGTTTGAAGGAAAAGCTGTGTGTGACATTTTGTTAAAGCATTGTTAGTCACCATTGCCTTCTGCTAGGGCTAGTGTAAATGAGCTACTTCTGCATATAATCATACCACAATGAAGCCTTTGGGGAGCGTGCATCTGTAAACAGATGATGAATGGCTTACATTCTCTGTCTCTTTTCTTCTCATATGCCCAAGTATGAGCACTGCAATCAATTTCTATAGTAGATTTTTTAAAAATGGAAATGCACTTGTTCAGTCAAAATGGCTTTTCCATTAAGTGCAAAGCTCTGTTTCACTGACTTGTCTTGAGTAAAGAGGACCACTGGCACTTCATAGGAGACTTTGAGAAACATTTAGGAGAGACGCAGTCCACATTGGCAAATGTTGAGGAAGAGGGAGTTTATTCCATTTTTGCTTTTCTGTAATTCTTTAGTGAGATCGAGTTGTTGGCTTCTGTTCTTTGTTCTTTCTTGTAAATCTGGAGATAGATCTTCTGGAGGCAGATGGACCTCTGACAACAATAGGTTCAAAAGCTCCTTGGCTACCTCCAAAGAATGTCAGCAAGGCAAAGGCAGAGGCAGAGGCAGAGGCTGCAAGCAGACTCCCCGAGTTGGTCCATGCTGACTATGAAGCTGGTATTGTGGGCAAGCCTGCATTACTAAAACTCTGACTTAGAAGGATGATAAACTGGTGCGTGGATGAGAACAAGGGGTTGCTAACTCCAGCACAGCACAGGGCTAGCTCTGCTTTACTGTGTATTTTCCTGGCCCTGTATGCCTGCTGACTTGCAACTTTCCTAGGTTAGCTATCCTATCACTTTGCTTTTCAGAGGGTGGACAAAACCCTTAGGCATAACTTGAGGCAACCATCAAACTGTGTCCAGAGTCTCTGTCAAACCGTGTTGGGTGGGCGCTGCACTTTGCATCTGAAGTCACATTAATAATTTATTACCTGACTTCAAACAAAGAAACCACAGACAGGTAGTGAAGACAGTTGAAGATATAAATGAAAAAATCTGAGTAAGGAGTACTGTACTGTGAAAAAGCAAGAGGTATTTTCAGCTCGTCTTCAGCAGCTCATATCTGTTAACAGCTGCTGGCAAAGTGGCATCAGTGAGGGAATCTGCAGGGATCAGAGTTTTTAGGAACAGGGGGCAATTAGAAAACGTTTTAAAAACACCTCCTCACACAATCAATAGTGTTAATGGTCACTGATTTTTGAATAGCCAGCTGAAGGCATGCTGCTGCTATTTGCAGTTTCCTCCTAAGACTGAATTTAAAACCAGGCTAAAACCCGAGTGGTGCCTCAGTAACCATTGCTAAATTCTACAGGGACTGACGAACCTGGATCATTCTGAGAACCAGGCTGTGCTCAAGAAAAGCACTGTTCTTACCTAGAGAGCAGACAAGACTTAAAGCAAAATTGGTCTACACGCTAAAATGAGAATAGTTTAGCCCATCCTCTCCTATGTTGAATAGCTGCCTACCCTAGTAGAAAAGCAGCTTTGAAATCTGTCCTCTAAGGAATTGCTGCCTAAGCTGGCGACTTGTCTTGCATCTATGCTAATTAAAGAGCTTAGACTGCTAGAGTTTAGGCACTAGGTTTGTAGCACAGAGGTTAAACAGATCCTCAGTTATTGTGGGTATAGGCCTTCAACCACCCTTATAGTAGCTCTGGTAGAAAGAGGAAATCAAGGAGATGTAAGTGCTACATTTC
>VWPU01005307.1:22500-40520 GCA_013398955.1 Callaeas wilsoni | reverse complement strand
GGCGGGGCGGGGCGGGGCGGCTGCCCGCGGTCGGATCCGCGGGAGCAGCCCGCGAGGAGCGTCTCTGTGGCCCCGCCGGGGCATTTGCAGCTGTGCTGTGTCACGTAGCGTGCTAAGCACTGTAAATAGACGGTCTCTGATAACTGCAAGCTTACCTAGTTATAAATACTTGGGTTCCGGACAACAGGGGGTTCCCAGCACCAAGCGGCCAGAAAGTGCTACGTCTGATTAAATGCTCTATATTTGGATGATGACTGAACTAAATCATGCAGTGACTGGGACACTAAAACCCTACAAACACCACTCAAAGCTTCGTAATTGGCTGTAAAGAAAACCAACAGGGCAGGAAATGTGGTAAGACCCCATCTTAACATCAGTAAGTATACAAGAGTAAGACATTGAAAAGAGAGAAATTCTGGAATGTAGTTTATTGCTAGCTAGAAGAATTTAAAGCCAACTGCACACGAATAACACCACCAGTTACACTATAAGCCACGAGCTTTCAAACCACTGGAGTGCTTTCAGCAGCTCTGTAGTTACTCAGGAAACTCAAGGCTCTGTTAATAAGACACTGCTGGTTATGGGAGTATCAGTTCAATGGGCAAAATGAAACAACTGCTGGGAGTTGGTACCCATAAAGGAGCTTCTAAGTGGCAAGTATGAAAGAGACCTGCTCAGGGAGAGGTGCCTGCTTTTAGTTGTTTTGAAAAGTTGCTGTTGTCTTACACGTCCGTTTGCACGAGCCCCACGCAGGCACACTGGGCACACTGAGCAAGTGAGGGCACATGAAATACTGAAATACATCTGTTCAGATAAGTCGTGCTTACAAATCTTCACTGAGATCCCCCACAACTGCACTGTTAAGAAAATTTTGGTATTTGGAGGGTCAATCAGCATCTAGAAATCGAAATCCAAAAATGGCTTTCAGAATCTTTGCTCAGATGCTTTGTCAGTTTATGCAACACTTCCCTTGACCTCGCGAGTAGGTGAAACGCTGCAGTTCGACTTCAGTATGTTGACCTTTCTCAGAGCGTTTGGCAAAAGCCCAGGGTCAGCTTGAATTTCTTTAAGAGTCTCTGCACAGTATTATTTCATGTCAGTCCATGTTTTCTAGTAGAAAAAACCAAGGTGCATTCACACAACAAATCTCCATACAGCCTATTCAGAGGAAATCAGTTTTCCTAAGATGCTTTTTTTTTTGTTATCAGCTTAGTTTATCCTCAGCTTTACTGCTGGTGATTTTTAGTTACTTATCTTGCAATGCTTTTAATAAGGAATAACTTCTAAAAATCTGTAATTCTTACAGTATTTCATGAAGATGCCGCAGCATTGCATACCTGTAACACAGCAAGTGACTTGCACAGCAAACCAGCAGAAACTTAAGTCAAACTTCTGCTTCCATTTGCATTCTCTACTTCGGGTAAAGTTTCTTTAATTCGTAGCTTTGTTGTTCAGAATTGTGTTTATTTACTGTAAAATTGCCACATTCACATCTGGCACTAATTGTACCTCATTATCTGAGAAGCTGTGCAATTTCCTTCACTTCACAGACTTTACATCTGCTGGGCAGACACAACAAACTGCTTTACCCCATCCTGCTCTGCTGGAGACAGCAGTGTTGGCATTGTCCATCACCCTCTGTCACTACGGCCCCTAGACTGTTCTGGTACACTGAAAGACTCAGCTGACGTTTGTTTGTTTTTCAATAAAATAAAACCACAGAGGAACAAAAGGGAACTACTGACAACATCAAGCTTTTCAAAATTCTTTGAGAAATAAGAACTTTATCCATTCCCTGGAAATAGCAAGTCTTTCTATCTTCACATAAATTCTTAGGAAGATTCTGTGGTCAGCTGGAGAAGTGCCAGGGAAAAGCATGCATCTGGAGATGGGCTCTGAAGTAATGTGGACAAGATTGGGTTATTCTGGAAAGATAGATTTTATTTTAGTATTTAAAATGTAAAAGGATCATACAAATCATCTTGTGGAGTCAGTTCTATCTGGTTTGGGGTTTAGGGTATATTTTCTTTGATGGCAAGAGAAGCTTGCCTATTCTAGCATTTAAGAAGTATATTAGGGCAGATTTTCAATGACTTGAAATATAAAACTACAATTCTTGGCTAAGTAACATCAGTTATAGGGCTGAGATTGTATTTACCAAAGTGCTTTTTTTTTACCTTTAAAAATGCCTTTTGAAAATAAGCAAGACAGTGAACTGTAACATACAGATTCTTACCAGTTAATTGCTTTTAATTTACTCTGCAAGTCTGCTTTTGCTCTTTTCAAGGCCTTACATAGTTCTCTCTTTCAAGGATACAGTTGTCAAGGCTAATTTACAATATCTAATCCTTCATATTTACCCAACAAGGAAATAATTATTCCTCACAAGTCTCTCTTCATTTTGTGGGCCCTTTACAAGAAGTTTAAATAGAAGGCTTCATATTAACTTTTAACTAAAGCCATTTAGCAGAAAACTCTAGAGAACACTCATTTTTAAAATTCAGCAAATAGCTAAGTTTAAGTAAAGAAGTGAAACTGAAGTTGGCCAGTCAGATCCCAAGAAAGGTTAGCATTAGTAGGCTCTTTGCACTTGACTTTTTCAAATTCAAAACTTAAAGGGCATCCGCCAACAGTTACTGGTTTCCACCTGAGATGATCCAGGTGTACGCAACAAAGGTAAGGTGAAAACTGCCCTTTAGTAGTGCCTTTTGCCCTTTAAAGGAACACTGAAACTGCAGGGGAGAGTGACGACTGACCATTTGCTGCACATTTCTGGTTTGGGTAGAATAATTATTAGCACTTTGATAAGCAAAATTAGCTTCACTGTTATAAATACAGTTATATTCATTTATCTGTTAATGAGTTAATAAACTGTTCATAGTCAAGATTTATGGCATTTGGGAGTCATCTCCCTGTACCATCCACAGACCCATGCTTGCCAGCTGTATGGAAATGTGTGCTGCCTGTAGTTATAGGGTCTTGTATTTGAGTCCTGTATCACATGTTGACCCTCAGTATGACCAGATTAAAACAAACTGGGTAAGAAAGTGTTAACATGGGTCCAAAAGTACCTGCTCAATACAGCAACAGGGGCTTTGGGTTCCTGGATAAAATCTCTCACAAGTGTTCTTCTAGAAGAATGAGGGAGTTCAGCTGCTGCAGTAAGGAGCAAAATGGCAGATGGGAGGGAGAAATGATTTAAGAAAAGATGTGTGAAACACTTTGTTAAACATCACTGGTCTCCACACTTGGAGGGAATGACAGACTTACAAGTTGTGTTGTTTGTTTAGAAGCAGATTTAGAAAGCAATTGAAGCTTAAGGGGAAAGGCTACGAAGTTTCAGTTGTAACACCACTCAAAATTCATCTTTTTTTTAAAAAGAGACTGTGAAATACAGTTCTGTTAGAAAACCTGAAAATACCTACTAGGCTATGTTTAGGACTAAAAATACCAGGCAGAATAAAGACTTGAAGGGCAAAAAAAGAAAGATGAGGAGACTGTTCAAATACAGACATTCAAGTAAAAGGACCCACTTCAAGTGGGGTTTCCAGAGGGTCAGTTTAGTATGCCCAACAGGAACAATTCTCGGCAATCCAGAGGGGTGCTGAGGAGCACAGAGTGTGTTAGAATTTCACTGGGACAAGGTCCATTTGGGAAGAAGGGGAAAAAAAAAACGAAACCAAAAACAGGCAATGTGCTACAGTCAGTTTAACCTTGAAGAATGTGTAACTCTCAAGAAGTAAAAAAAATTCAGAGACAGACTGGTGTATAGAGAGCTTTTCTTCAAATTGTTAACATGAAAAGGAATTTTCTGAGGAAATTCTTTCACAGACAAGACACTGGAGAGAATTTAGATATTAGAGATGAAAATAATTTTGTTTGGTCATAAACTACTTTTTATGGGACATTAAAAGAAAAGAAAATAGAGCGGTAAGTTGCAAGGTGTAGAAGGTGACTACAACACAGTAAGAAATAGAGGCCTGCAGGAATATGCGCAAAAAAGAACTAAATGTATACAGGAGACACGGAAAAATGTTAAAAGAAATTAATATTATGATTTTGGGCAACATTTGTCAAAGCTGTACTCCACAGAAATTTTATCTTGATTCACCTGAGCAAAAAACAGGGTGTCTGGATATGCACTGTATGCACCTTAAGTATTAAGTGAGGTAGGTCAATTGGTCGTATGTGCAAAGGGAAGATCTGGAAAACCTAATTCCTTTGAAAAACCTAGGCTGATCAGGGAGGAATGAGGGAATGTCAAGATGGATGTTAAGAATTTGTATGAAAAATTTGTGAAAGAACTAAGGAGCTGTACTCATGCGACCAGTTAAAACAATGCCAGAGCACATACTGAAGAGCTCAGTCAAAATGAAAATTAAGCTGTTGACTTACTATGGGGATAAAGAAGGCCTTGCCCTGGATACACGCTGTGAAAATAACTATGTCAGATCCTGAAGGGAATTCCTGCTGGCCAGCCTTGGTCAGTGGGGAAAATTTTCAAGTAAGGAGTTCAAAGACAAACTTGAGCCAGGATCCCTTGTTTTCAGCTGAATTAAAGAGTGTCAAGATAATCCTTGTCAGATGACATATGTTTTTGTTAAATCGTTGCAAACTGTTGCAGCACCTATGCCTCAGAACTATGGTGAGACCTGAAGAATTTAAATCTAGTTAAGTTTTTCATCATAGATACACACTGGACTCACAGAACAACAGTGTTGGATCAGCAAAAGTTCAGCTGGGTAAGCATCCTGTTGGTGATGATGGCCATCAGGGGGTACATACCTAGGAGAAAGCTGTAAAAGCATGGCAGAATATAATAAAAAGTTCCTGGAACATTCTTTTATTCTGATTCATAATCTTGGGGATGTCCTGAGAAAGAATTTATTTCCTAAGTTTCAAGTTGCTGTTGAAGAACGAGAAACTTTAACATCCATAAAAATCATGCAAGGAGTTCCACCACTTGCACTTGTGTGAGTGAAGGTACGGCTCTCCAAACATTCATGTGTTTACTAGAGATGGTGAAAAATCATTCCCTACTCAGCACCATTGCTGCTTATCATTTTACCAAAATACTTTGGTCACCTGAGAAAACTGTCTTTTCCAAAATTAAGATTCCTGCTCCAGTGACTTGTCCTTCATATAAGAGTACTTTTGTACCTTTTATCATCCTTGTTGTTCTCCCTCTCCTTTTCTTCCTTTTCCAATTTTATTATCTCCTCTGTTGTATAACAGTGAGGAGAGACAGGCTGCAACATGGGGAACAAAACTGTTAACAAAATAGCATTCAAAATTATTTTTATTAGAACTACTGCCTTCTTAAATTGTTTATTTTTTTTGCCCTGCCTCGAGAGTATTTTAACATTTTTGCCTATGGAGATTTATGATCCTTCTTCCTCATCTGGATACTATTCTCATTTCTGATGGATTCATTTTTTCCACCTTAAAAGAAAAACAGTGAAAAAAACCCCAACCTAAAGCCTTCACGTACTCAGGAAATTCTAATCAACAGGCAGAAGTCGTTAAAAGTGGAAAAAAGACTAACTGTGACTACAGGCTGCTTTTGTAAGGCAGCTTGTGTCCAAGAAAGCTTTCTGTGGATACTGAACGTGACTGTATAAATCCAGACCTAGCGATGAGATCTGCAAGATCGGCCTTCTTTCGGTGACTGGTGAGCTGGTATCCCGGAGCTCATTGCTTTTCGCTTCTGTGGACACAGCAGTAAATGCCTTGAGTGTTTTTGTCAGGTCAGAATTCCACAGAGATATTTTTAGTTCAAGCAACCAGTTTCTCCGACAACATGAAGTATGTAAAAGCAGCAAAGGGTAAAAGTTAAACAACATTAATTGTCATCTTGAGAAAGTTATTTGTGCTTAAGTCGTTCATCAGACATGTCATAGGAACTGTTACAGAACCAGTTGTATAACCAAGATACTGTTTTGTTTATCATTTGTTGGCTGAGAATGTATGGAATCAATCTGACATTTTCTTCCTTTTAAATGACATCCGGGAAAAATGGAAGTATTTACAGAATAGTTAAAGGGAACAAAACATAAATGTTACATTTCCCTAGCACGAATATTGAATTTATGACAAAAGCAAAAAAAATCTCATTCTGTGCAAACAGACAGAATGCACAAGGTGATACTACGAGAGCGTCTGGACAGATGGCTGTTCCTCCTCATATGTAAGGATGAGTCTTCAGGCTTTTTGAAAACAGCATTTTGGAGCACATGGGCAGCTTGCCCATGTCTTACATATTTTGTGGTAAAACTGGACCATATAGCTCCATGGTAGAGCTTCACTCCAAGAATAATATTATTGTTTTAATGAGAGTTTAAGAAGTGGATCTCAGTACCATGCTCTCTGCAAGGCCAGGCTTCCTTACAGCTCAAAACTGATCAATCCTTAAAGCTCACGGCTGATCAATGCTATCTATCAAACAGGTGCCCAAGTTCCTGGAGGTATCCCAAACTCTTTTTGCTATCCAAAATGCTGGTATATCGGGTAGGAAAAAAAAAAGTATTATTACATAGCACTTGCCCTCTAGCACTGGCATTAATAGTGCTTCTGCAGAAGTAGATGGTTCCTCTGTGGGTCTATCAGTGGACAAGGAAAAGGCACAAACTGAAATCAAGAAGCAAGAACTATTTGGAAGACTTTAGTGAGTACTGCAAAACTCCTTTAAAGTTTTGCTTTACTTTTTGTTTTCTGTTTTATTCAAGTAACTAGCATTCTAGCTAGTAAAGGAATGGAGCTAGTAAGGTCTGACACTATGTAGGGAATTATTATTACCACTCAGTATTCTTCTGAAACTCAATAAATTAATTTCTGATTCATGACTGAATTGCTTGCGAGTATATAAGCTACCTGGCTTATCTTTGTACAAAAGAATCACAAAAGAAATGGCTTAAAACACCAGGCAGTAAGTTTTTCCTCTTTCACAGATACATATTTTAAAGTATATATATTAATAAAGGGGTATTTTAGTATGAAAATCAGTTTACTATCCTTTCCAACTTCAGGAATAATACTTTCTTCCCCCTAAGAAGCTGTGACTCTTCCAGTCCAATTTCAAGTTTGGATGTTCTCTGTAGGTCGAGTTTGTAGTATTTTCACCACCACCACTACCCCAGAAATTGCAAGTGAAGACCGAGGTCTTTGGGATTTCAAAAGATGCTTAAACGTAGTTCCTAATGCAACACAAAGAACGTGCGTGCTGTAGATAGATGTCAAGTTTGGGTCACTGCAGTTCAGCTGCAAGAGGGAAGGTTTTTTTCCCTAAAGAAAGTAGATTTTGCTTCAGAAGATAATCAAAACAGAGAAAGGATTCTGTAATATCAACCACATATTAAGGATGAGTAGAAAATTCTCCACTGATCACCATTCAGCTTAGATGCGGTAAAATTGTACGTTAAGTACTAAGCTGTAACCGTAGAGTGGTGTTTTGTCTACATCCAATGGGTTTCTGGGATAGATTATGGTCAAGGAACTTGGGAGTATCAGCCAGTCTCAAATTCTGAAAAGCCTACGTATCTGGTGTGTTCCTGGACCACTGTCCAGCTGTGTGCTCCCCTATCCGTTTCCCCCTTCAGCTGTTTGTTAGGTCTGGAGAAGTCAACCTACCTATGCAGTAGTGACTCACTCTCCTTCCCTGAAGCCCAAGGGCAAAATGAAAGGAGAAAGGACCAAACTGAAATCATGTATTATCTGGAGGGGCAGCCTTGATAGTGAGAAAACATGAATTTAGTACATTTAGTCCAAGGCGTCTTAGGTCAAAGTTGCTCACCCGAGTTTCACCAAGAACTCAGAACATGCACCTATCTCCCTAAGTTCCTCATTTCATATTACTTCTACCTTCACGTACATTCCCTTTTCCGAGTCTTCAGAGATGCTACTCACCATGCTCACGCCTGCAGAGAAAATGACTTCTCCTGACCAAATGCTGTCTATGAAAACAAATCCTGTATATTCTGAGCATGAATGAACAACATACAAAGATTTAACCTCTTTTAACTCAGGAAGTACAGACCATGCTGGCAAACAACTTCCAAGTGTATTCTACCTTACAACATTCCTTCTTCAGCCTCCTACCTTCTGATCTGATACAGGCCTTTACATTTGATACATTTGATAGTTTCAGAAAAAAATTCCTTTTGTTCATTAAGGAAGTATAATTTCTTGAACTAAGACATGTAGCCTAGACTCAAGGAAACATCATCTTCAAACGAAGTTCGGAAACCTTCATACTGGTTCTTAAGTCTTCATCTCTTGGAGTCCCAGATGCCTGCTTCGAAGCACATACTGTTAATTTTAAGCACTTTTATTTCTGAGCAACAACCAACTGGCAGTGTAGAATACACACATTTGGGTTCCTTGCACTACCAGGTCTTTAATGAATTAAAGTCCTGGCCTAGTGCCAAGAAACGATCAACCACTTCTCCCTCGCAGGATGGTGAGCTTGTATCGCACTTTTCAAGAACAAATGCAGCTCTGTACAAGGCACTGGTGTACTTGGGAGCTCTTTGGGCCTATCCTGAACTTGAACTCTGCAGAGGCTGCTGAATTGGCATTGATTCACCCCAGCTTTACAAGTCAACACCTATTCTCACTCTGTGCCCTGCATCGAGACATTCAAATCAAGACTTTACATGCAAACTTTGCTAGGAACTTGGCATTCCCTCAAGCATCACTCAATTATGAAGCATTATTGGGCCTTATTAAAAAGTTTTTCTCAACCACCCTACTTTTATACACCTTCTAAGTGATTATGAAGAGCAATGAGCAAATATGTTGTATCTTTAAAAAGAGATACAAGAACTTCTCACCTACACGAAGTAAGAAAAGGTCTGCCTTTGGAATATGTGTATCAGACATTCAAGGCTGGCTCTTACTTCCCTCTAGACAAGTTCATCACTTCCAAACAGCAATTTTACAAATACCAGCTCTAGGACATCACTCACTTCTCTGAACAGGCCCTTTGAAATAGTGGCATTAAGCATCTAACAGGGTTTTTTTTCCCCATCGATTTTGTATTTTACTGTGTTTAAAACTTCCTCCCTTACAGAGATACAATTTTCTTCTGGAATGTGTATCAAGATAAAGTGGGCCTGATGATTATGACAGCCAGGACAGGATATTCTTACCTTCTGACATAAAATCCAAGGGCCCTGTCTGCTTTTGACCTGATGTTTCCATCTGGCCAAGATCCATCACCTGACATTCCCCTCTCATCATGCCGTGGCTGCTCCACGGTGCCTGGCTAAAGAGTGTACCTACCTTTCACAGGCAAAGGAGACAGGTTAGAGGCAGGGAAGATTCTACAAAGCTGTGACATCGCTAAATGAAGTTGTATGTTGTGGTTTGCCAGGTTATTTCCCTATTTTTTCTTTAATCCTAGATTAGAAACTTGCCAGTAGTGTAGTTCAGGAAGATTTGATGGCTGTCTTTTGCCCACAGGGAGATGACTTCTTTTTCGAACTGTTTTGTTTATTTTCCTTTTCTCAGGGAGCAAATAATATGCATTGTTAAGAGCTTTCCAAAATGGGGAGGATACATGACGTGATCAGCCCTAGGCCAACCTGTTAAATACAAGACAAACACCTTGGTATTCCCCTGAGGAGGAACTCCCTGGTTGTCAACATTGCTTGAGAAAGAAGAGAGGTATTTACAGAAGACCCTGCAAGTTTTCCTTTTCACAGACACTTTTTTCCCTTCTAGATATCTGACTCAGGACACCTCTTTCTTAATGTGAACATTAACCACAATTTTGGTTCATTTGTGAAACCTGCGATATCTCTACATTATTTTTACCATGTGGTAGAAAGGCAGAAGTTCTGAGATTATCACATTCATCTTGCCTGCCTCATATGTAAGAATTCCAACACCTATGACCTATTTAGATTGCATTGCCCTTACAAAGTGGTGAGTTTTGCCCTCTTCCTAAACATCTTTCAGGGTCAGGGGAAACAAGTATTGGGGGGAGGAGGGGTTTTGCGTTTTGGTTCTTGTGGGTTGGTTTTGGCTCCCCCCACCCATGCCCCCACGGTATATGCATTTTTGCTAACTACAGGTATTCTAAGATTGGCCCTGCTGTTAAACAGGTTCAGTCTTTCTCAATAGAGTCAAAAAACTATCCTGATTCTAAAATACATGCCTCGATTACTGGGCTCTAACTACACCTAGCCATCTGAACTTAAAACCAAAATTGCTAAGTTGTTCTATCTTTAACTGCATTAAGAATTTGAATCTTACATGTTTTAATCTTCACATAGTAAAGAAGAAAAAAGTTGCTTCACAAGGATTTAGAAACCTGTAATACACACTATGCATGACTCTCTTGCTCTTCCAGAGACTACAGAAATTGGAGTTGATCATCATCTACCTGCAGCTGTACCAGTTATTATCGTAGTTGTTCTTTACTAGCTCCACAGTAAAACTACGGAAGCATCTTAGCATACTTCAATACCACATAATCTGCTTTAGCACAGGCCATCACTGAAGGTAGTTTGTGCCACCCTTGTTGAGATGCAACTGCTACCTGTTATATCTCAATGCCATCTGTACCTGCGTGGCGAGTACACCTTCATGCACTTCCAAGTGCACTACACACTGGCAGGCTTCACTTGCCAAAAAGCTTAGTTAGCAATGCTTTTTCACTATTCGTCTGTATATTCCTCTTCACTCATGACTCAATGAAAGCAGTACTATTTAGAAATGTTACACCTGAGGCAATGAACTGTGAACGTTTAGATACTGTCATTAAGAAAACAAAACCCTTTACTTGCTAGTTGAAACCTGAACTGATTTTAACAGTTAACCTAAGAAAAGACCAACTAGCTCTTATGAACAACTACTAGGGTCTAAGACTTACTGATCAGTTCATGACATATGACTATTATGATAATTTTCTTAGATAGAAATATGGCCACCTGAACAGCTTATAACAAAAACAAACCAAACTTCAGGTTAGTGTAACATTAAGCAAAAACGTGAACCGCCATTTATTACACCATTCTCACTGTAAGGTCACTTCTATGCAAACCCAAGCTGCAAACACCATACTAAATCCAATGGATTTAAGACCTTACAGATCCTTCTTAACTGGAAGAGCAATCTCACTGGAGTTAATCCCATAATGAGGGGTTTTTTTTTCCCCTGAGAGGCTGTGTTAATATTACAAGAACATAGTGGAGCAAGGCACTCTCTAATGCTTGAAGCCAGCTAAACCTTATACCACCAGGTCTTCCAATGAGAGAAGTTATGACCACCTGTCCCTTTATATCCAGGCCTAGTCTTCTGTTAGCATGAAACCCACATCGTGTTTCTTCATCTGCAAATTCTGACCAATTTTAACAAAATATATGGCAGTTTTCTTCGAAGTAGCTTTTAAGCATCCCTCTAATTCAAAACAAGTGTAAATGATCACACTTCTGTAACTCTAGATAACATAAATATAGGACAGTTTCACCAGACTAGTTTAAGGCAGTTACACACTGGTCACTTCCTGATGAAAGTCACTTCAGTGATTGTCACTGAAGGTTGGTCTTCTGCTAGAAGTATCACCTTAAGCACACATACAAAACTCAAAATTCTGTTGAAAACTGTGGATTGGAAACAGGTTGCCTCGTCAGAACAACTATTTATACTAGAATAAAAAACATTTCACTGCAATATCCAAAGAAGCCTTTGACCACAATCTGAAACAGGAACAGTCCTTTAATAGCCACTTTGGCTTTCCAGATGCAGGGAATAAGTTATTTTTATCTGTCATCTCAAATACTGCAATGTTAAAAGCACCTTTCAATTGTCATACACACCTGCATAATGAAAAGATTACTTATAATTAATTCTATGATAGCTCTCACCAGTGTTTTGTAATACAGCTTCATTCTTAAGTATGCTGACACTGCTTTTTAAAAAAAGCACCGATTTACTAATGGGACATCTATAAAATTATCTTTGTTAAATTCTCAAGGAGGAAGCTTTTTAATCCCAAATTCATTACACTTAGTAATAAGATTTTTAAATAACCATTATGAGTGACAGAATTAAGTACACTCCTCATCCCACTAAAGAGAAAAAAACCCTGAAAACTGTTACTTTGGATGGCAGAACAATACTGAAAGCACGACACTTAGAACTAGGAACTCAGGATCTGATACATTCCATTCCTGGCTTTCAATAGATGACTTGTGTTCATGTAAAATCCCTTAAACTACTATGATTACTAACCCATTAGTGTAAAAATAGATACTGAATTATCTATGAAGTATTTAACACTAAACAGTGTCAGATTACACTCAACATTCACTTGGCATTGAAGTGGACACACTAAAACTAAGATTTAAAATGCACAACCTGGGTTATGCAGATAAGGAATCAATTAAACAGTCTACTGAAGTTGGGTTTTAGGTACTGCAAGTCATTTAAGTACTAGAAAGTCTATATTTACTTACCATTATCTTCTGTGCAGTCAAATGGCATAGACTATTCTACTGGCTGTGCAGCAGAACTAAGAGTGCATTTCATAACCTCCTTAGTGCAAAGAAAATAAGTAAGATTCTATGTCTTTTCTACACGTTAGTGACCAAAGCAAGTACACTGTCACACTAACTGTGCAGATATAGTGAACTGTCACCATTAATCAGTCAAATGAATCATTCTCAGACTATGGGGAATTAGATTTTTGACACTCCAAGTTTTAACTAAACGACTGTTTGAATACAAGTGTCAGCTTTAGAGTGGACACCAAATTTCATGAACAATTATGAACTGAAACATATTTTGTGATTCAGACTTTAAATATTCAATCTGCATTTAAGTACCTATTACCTACATGTTATGACTGTGTTTTCTAGACTTCACAGATGCTTTTATTTTTCTACTTTTTTTAGAAAAGAGCTTTTGCGAGGTACCTGGAAGTCTGACCATCTAAGGAAGCTTTCATGAAGATCGCTTTAAACAAATCACATAACCCAGTGTTTCCAGATGAGCTCAGATGTCCAGCGTCCGCTCAGGAGTTGGCCATTTAAAAATATATGTGTTGTGGAAAAACTAGTAACCAGTTATATATTGGCAAGAAAAAGATGTAATTACATGAGTCAATCACCCCTCTCCAAATTGCCAGTAAACTAACAAGTTAGTCCTAGTGGCACTTTTCAACTAATCTCTCTTTTTGAACAATCAAGGCAAAGAAGCATCAAAGCAGTCACTCTTTCATCCTATGGATTTTTTAACGTAAGTAAATATACACTTGCAAACTGTGACCAGATGACTGTGAAAATCAGTCTCCTGGAAAGCTTTTAACATCAGAGCTTCTAGGAAGCATTGTTTATTTGTCCTAGATGGTTGTAAACTGACAGTAATGTATTCCTTCTCCCCCCACTACCTGTATTAAGGATCAAGGAATCATCAGCTCAACTTGCTCTCCCTGTTGCCACATCCCATTTTCATCTGACAGAACAAATGGCAAAGTACAATCTGGTGTTTTCTATGCCCAACTAATTCGACTACTTAGCCCCAGACAAGAGATGTCACGTGCTGGTGCTGGAGTTATTTAAGCAAGACAGACTTTTATGTCCCTTAAGTCCATATAATCATAAAATTAGGAATCCTAAGCTTCAGGGCATGAACACAAACTCAAGCTTGCACTTTACCCATTTCAATTGTCCAAAAACTGTCCTGTCAAGTTCACTGTCTTGTTGCCTTCTTCAAAACTTGCTACTCCATTTTAAATAATTAACATTTTCCACTAAAATCTCACTAACGCAAGGCAATAACAGTCTTAACGTTGTGCAGTGTATCAATTTAAACACACTCTTTTTTGTGAAAATGTTATGCGTGTTTATGTCCATGTTGCCTTTCAGTTTTATTTCTCAATAAAAAAAAGACTCCCCTCACTAATGTATGGAAGCCCTAAAATAATTGCTAGGCTGAACCGCAAGCCTCTGAAGAATAATCAAAGGCACAAGGGAATAAAAAGTTGCAGCCATATATAATATTTCTATCCTGAAGTTGGGAATCCTGCCTTCAGAGGACACTACATTTATTTTACACTGTGTCATACCCCTCACCCCCAACAAGAATGGAATTAATATTCCTTATTTTAGATTTTAAGACAGTATTTACATAACAGTTGTACAACGCAGAAATTCAGAAACTGATCTTAGTATCTTATTGTAATAACAGCCTTCCTCCAACAGTAAAGACACAAACTTAAGTTTTGGCTCATAACAAATCTCCTCTTTAAAAACTGTAAAGAAAAAAAAAAGTACAGTTGCATGTCCTATATGAAACCTTTCAAACAAAAATGAGTATTAAAACAAGAGTATAATTTAAAAAGCTGTGTATTGGAGTGTTTATAAACCAGAAGTGTTAAGCAGCAGCAGTTTCCGGTTTCTTATTAAATTCATCTAGACTTCAAATTTAGAAACATTACAAACCGATGTGGAACTATACTACTTATGCACCTTTGCAGGTGTTTCAGTAAAGAAAGCCTCCTATGAGAATAAACAGAGGCAGCACATTGTATTAAGTCAAAACTTGCCTTCAATATGCCAAAAAGAACTGTGTCTCATGTTCGTTTGTCACCAAAGCACCCCCTAAGGGATGAATTATTGCTGTAGAACATTTCAAGTTTACCAACACCCAAGTGCAACCAAACTGATGTTGTATATATGCACTTGCCCATTCTCACCAGTATTTCCACTTAATGGTTTTTCTTTAAACAATCAAATTTAAAGCTTTGAAAAATAACATTTTTTTGATTTTAGTTTTTTTTTACAGTATTAATCACCACATGCAATTTAGTTTTCTGATAATTTTTCTAAAAAACTGCACCAATATCAGAACAGTGCAAATCATATTTAATTGTAAAAGTTATAATGGCTTGAGTTCATAATTAGAGGGAACACTGTCAGGATTTTGGTATTTTGCTCACTCACCATTGCTTGCATGCCATTAAAAACTTGCCTGTCAATTTTGCCTTTTTTTTTCTTTAGTCGCCCCCATGCTTTTATCAGAGCTGAAATTAGGGATATAATCCACAATTTCAACACACATAGTGCCTTAGTTGCAATGTTTTTATGCACTTCCATCTACTGTTACAATTCCATAAACGTATTATCCCCCGCAACACGTTTCCAGACTAAGAACTAGTCACTAGCACTTGTGATCCAACAAGTGTTTGAAGTTTTTCAGCAATGGAGAGATTTCAAGATTAAGAAATCTGAGGACTTTCCCTCTCTTACAGCCCCCGGTGTTTCATTTTATAGCAAGTTCAGAATTGGTTTCCACATCTTGACAGTGTTCCTTATAAAACCGTATGACAGTAAAAGTGCCAGTAGGCATGGCAACCTCTTCGAAGGGAGCATTTAAACTCCTTGGCACTGGGAATGCCAGCACCAAGGATTACATTGAAATTCAAAATTATACTTAAGGCTACAATTAGAAAACCCACTTTCCTTAAGCCTAATTTCTCTAAGTAGATTTGAAAATCAGAAACTAATGCAACTGTTATGTTTTATGCTTGAATTTGAGGAAGAAATTTCTTTTCTTTAGCAAGGGCAGTATACGAAACTCCGGTAGCAAATGTCTCTTAGGCATTGACTACTCATTTCACCATTGTTCACTTACTTTGTCTTAAAGTTCAAAACTGGCAAGGCACATTTACATATTCCAATGAATACTTGACAATTTTTAATTACACTTTATGTCCCAGCTATCCCAGTAATTGACATACAACATACTAAAATGGTTTATTAAGATAACAAAAAAAAAAAAAAAAAATCAATTAATGTGAAAACATACAGGCTATTGGCAACCACTATTCTAAAAATTATGTAAATACAAGTAAACATACTGAAATGTGTGCGATTCTAAGTTTTTAACCAGAAGATCTCTGTACTAACACACATTTATATTAATGACACATAAAAAAAATAAAAACTTTATTACAAAAATAAGTTACACTCGCCTCCAGCTTACAGTATAAAACAATTTTATTTGCAGGAATGCAAAATGATTGTTTGCCATGAGCATTTTCAACATATGACATGTCTAATTTTGTTAAAATTTGCATTTACTGGGGGAACTGGTGTGTATAAAACCTTAATTAGGTATAAGCTTCAATTTTCATTGTGGTGCCTATGGGTATGTAGTATAACTGCAGTATCCCTTTGTGCAGGGGGTTAAGGGAACTCTTTACGCCAAGTCCAAAGTAAGTCATAATTTTATCTATCTTTTACCTATACGAAGCTGGACTTGGCAGGGTTCTGTTTTTATTTTGTCTTTTTTTAAGGGTGGTTCAATAGAGGATGCTTCACCACTGAACACTCACTGTCATCAAGGTGCTTTAGAAAATTAAAAACATAGCACAAATGATTGTACTCTACTCTACAGGTTATCATGATCTGCGTAAGAGAAATGGAAAGCTGATCCACATGTTTTTACAGTGATCAGCAATAAGAAATGCACTAATGAAAACATACCTTTTACCTAAAAAGCTAAACTACAGCCATATACTATTCTATGATTTATGAAAAACTTCAAAATATCCAAATGTCAGGCTTCACTGTACAGTTGTCAGTTTTAGTCTGACCTTTTATAAAGGGACACTGCAGTATTTAGTACAAGTTGCTGATGCACTTTTTTTGAACATCTGATGTCTTACAAAAGTAACATCTTGCTAAACTATTATACATCCAAATAACTACAATATCTGAAGAAGCAAGGCTGCTTTTTCAGCCACAAAATACGACAAAAGCAAGGCCTGTTATGATGGTCATGAGGAAGTCTTACAAAGCCTCTGGAACTAAAGGCAACTAAGAATGTTACATTTGGTATATTATAATCTTACCCTCATATCATATTAAACAAGCCTTGCTTTTATCTACAAAGATTTTCTATGTACAGTACAGACAGGGTATAGTTCAATCCTCTGCTACTGAGGTAGTTAACCAACCCTTTAAAAAAGGTTCTGAAAAGAACCACTATCTGGAATGCCTGACTAACCAGCTCTGATGATTACACCTGAAACTGCTGTATCTGAACACAATTCGTAAGTGATTACTAAATAGACAATCATGATTAACCTTCATGAGCAGAAATAAAATTTAAGGATACCAATGATGGTATTCATCTATACCACTGCAGTAAAAATTTAAATGCAACAATTTGTGAATACCACTTTTGGAATCCTTAACTAAGAAAACTTGGGGGAAAAATCTACTTAAAGCAGATTTTTTAAAGAACAACTTTATTCTTTATTAAGATACCATGCTAGACGTTAAGGATTTTGTTGAACACGTTGGGGAAATAGAGTAGCTTTAGTTTAATAACTTGCACTGCAGAGAAAACTGTTAAAGAAATTCATTTCAAAGTCCAAGTATTAGTTCAAATGTCCCATATTTGAATCCATGATCTTCGCAGGAAGGTCTTTTGCAACAGAATATGCTCCTATACAGCTGAGATACTTAAGGTTGCTTGATATCCTTACCATTACTCCACTGCAAGCTTCTGGTGTAATCCCACATAGCAAGTCAGTCTTCATTGTAACAGGTCAGGACCGGCCTCGACCCCTTTTCCCTGCTAGCCAGGTAACAAAAGGAATCAATTAGATAAATCATTTTAAACTCTGGTCTGTACATTTGTTAACATAAAATCTTAGCAAAATGAATTATTTTTAAATAAAACTACTAGACAAGAACATTTTGCCTTCTGATTGCCACTAACTTTGGAATTTTGCTATGGGTGTTTTACCACTTTGTCACAAACTGGTAGTATTTTAAAAGTTAAGTTTTAAACCTTGAATCACCAGTTAAGGTTTTGCGCACTGAGTCACAAACAACTTTACATTATAGAAAATTCCCAGTAACAGTGATATAAAACTTGGTGGTTATAGTCATCATGAAAACATGTTGAAAATTGAACCAAGTCTAAGCATAATGTGACTTGTGATCTAGTATGAATTTCAATGACCTAACTGCTTTAGGCACAATTTTTAAAAAAGATCACAACTT
>VWPU01005307.1:0-17500 GCA_013398955.1 Callaeas wilsoni | reverse complement strand
AGAAGCCAGAAAACCTGTATACACTACAGTATATCTACTAAAATACCCAAATGTTCCAATTTGGTAGGAGTGTACATGTCTTTTAGAAGTAATACAACATAACTACATGCATTTACACTTACATCTGATTTTTAGCCGCTTGTCTCTGAGCTTTCCGTTCTTTCCTTTTTTGATCTGGTGGCTTAGCAAAAACAATTTCAATGTTTTCTCCCTCTAAATCTTTGCCATTCATTTCTTCCATTGCCTGAAGGAATTAACCAGACTTTAAATATACTTCCAAGCATATCTGAAGTTATTAATTTTATTCTATCTTTTAGAGTATGCATTTTTAAATTTGTTATCCAGAGCTAAAATAACAATATAAAGCTAAAAAAAAAAAATTTTACAATCAGACAGCATAGTGGGTTCTGGTTATGCATTTCTTCTGAACTTGGCTCTCAAACCCAGGACTTCATGTATCAGTTTAGAAATCCTCCCCTCAAAACTGAAAACAGGCTTCAACCTTTGCAAGCTGTTACAATTAATGAAGTGACAGAACTGTCCTCTGAAAGCGCACATTTTGTAAACCATGGATAAATTCCTAATGTCAGCACACATGCAAATAGTATTAAAGGTGGAGCTCAGTATATTCTGCTATTCCTTTATTTTACTTGTAATAAATATCACTTTCCTTTTCAATCAGAAGCCAAAAATTGAAGAGTTATTCTGATCACAAGGGAAAAACAAACAAACCAACCACAAAAAACCCAAACTCCTCCCCAAATCCACACCACCACCTCCCCACAAGCCTCTCCTCAAAAAAATGCAAAACAGCAAACCATCAACTCCTCCCCTACCTTCCCTGTCACGTACAATTCCCATGGGCCAAGTTATTACTACAAGTTAATTTTGAGCAGAGGAATCCTCAAGATTCTACCACTTTTAAGGACTCTACATAGCTAAGCCCTGACAAGATATATATCTTACTAAGACTCTTTCCATCATCTTCCTAAGCATCTGCTTTAAGACATATGGATATGTAAGAAAAACTGAATCCCCCTGTATCCTTCATCCACCCACAGAACATTAAAAAAAAGGGATACACTACAGGCAGGAGGGAAATTACACTTTCCCTTCCTAAAAACACATGACATCAAGACCAGGCTAGCAAAATCCAGGAATGACAATTACTAAATTGTCCAGCACCCCTCATTAAAAAAAAAAAAAGAAGTTTATTCTATCACCTGCCCTAGAGAAACTGCTTTAGATTTCCACCAATAATATGCTGAAAAGAGTCATTCAACTTCTGGCACTTGAGTTTCAAATGGTAACAACATTATTATCTTAAAAACTCATTAGCGGAATTACTTAGGATAGGTGCATTTAAGATCCACTTTTCAAGCTAGAATTGCAACGTCCTAGGAGACACTCAGAGAGGACAAAGTTATCCGTGACAATGTGTTACCATTTCTCCAGACAAAGCTTTCTCTCAAGTTAGAAGAAGCATAAAGCTTCTAACAATGCTTCTTACAGAACACACACAGAGTTACAGTCCTCTTCACTTACCTTTACAGCACCATCCCGTTCATCAAAATGAATGAAAGCATAGTCTTTTAGCTTCTTCACTCGTTCTAGCTTTCCAAATTGACTGAAGGCCTTTTCTAGAATCTCCTCTGTTACGGTATTGGCAAGATTGCGTACAAACAAAACTTTTACCTAAGGGGGGGTAAAAAAAAAAAAAAAAAGACTTAGGAGTATGATCAAATTTCAAAACATAGCTCTGCAAGTTACTGCTCTTGGCAATACTGAAAAGATCATTATATTTTCTGTACAGCATTTTATATACATATACACGAATGTGTACATTTAAATAGTCATACAACATGAGTTAGCTCCAAAATTCCCTGAGAGAAATATTCAATCTGTTATCAAACATGATTACATAAGTATTAGTATCCTGAAAGCCAATCCATTTTGTGTTAGTGTTTAAAAGGATCCTAGCAGCAGTTTTTTTCAACCTAGAACACTACAAAACTTCAAAGAAGCTAACTAGAATTGGTTACACACGAAACAATTAACTTATCAAAACATTTGATTGTTTGGACAGGCTTTTGCTCAGTTATTTGCAGAACAGTCATCACTGTAATATCTAGGTCAAAGGTGACAGGCCTGCAGCTCTCAAGCTGCTTAACTTGTGGTTCCTATGCTATAGCTGCACCAAACACCTAATGTGAGCACTGTGCTTGCCTGAGGGGCACTCAGTGACCTGAAGCCACTGCTACAAGACAGAATTGCAGACAGAGGGGGATACTAAGGCTGACACTGGCCAGTCACCCGTCAACTTTCTCAAAAGTCAAAGTGTGCTGTTCTCTTGAGGAAGAGTCACCTCCAAGTAACTCTGGAAGTTTATTCCCTCCCCCAGTTCACTAAAACACGCAATATGGCTCTTAAGCTACACAAAGACTGCTCCGCAGCTTCTAAATTCAGAAAGGCAGGTAATCATCCAACTGTTGATCTATGCCTGTTAACTGCCTGACATGGACCAACTCGGATCAATATAAAGATCAATATAAAGTTTCATCAATCACCAACTGCCTAGGATAAAGGAAAATCTAGAGCAGTATGACAAAGGCTTAAACTAAACCCTTATTTAACATAGCAGACAACATACATTGGAAACCAGGAATCACCCATTAGTGACCTGACAGTATTGAAAGATTCATCCTTGTGTCCATGGGGAGGCTGCACTCAGTGACTGGACATAAGCATGTTTACATGATGTCATCCATGCGTTCTCACAATTTACAAGACTCTTCAACTTGTTGAGAAGAGTTCCTTCCACATGCTGGCACCATGCTCTGACAGTTTAATCACCTCCTACTGCCAAGGAATGCTCAGAGTCTTACCTGCCTACAATGCAGCTGCCAACCAGCTGCAAGACCTGAAACTTCTGCTTACATCCCCTCTGCTCCTCCTGGTTTCAAATTAGCTGATGACATCAGTGAACGCTGCACATGGCAGCACTGACTCCTGACCCTGAAGGTCAACACCAATAACACAAGGTGTGAAAGGACCAAGGAAAGCATGCTTCAATTTCTGCAGCAGAGCTGTACTCTACTCCCACCACATGCAGGAATCCAATAAACCCAGACACCCTTTTTGGAAGAACTGCTATGAAATGAAGTTACAAAAAAACCCAGGACAGACTTCCATAAATCTGTCTCACTTGCTAGCTTAACTAGGATGGGACGCAGAATTTGGAAGAAGGGATACTACAGATCATAAATCTAACCCAGTGTATCAATGCTAGACTTTGGCAATAGTTACTCCTGCTGACTCTCAGGACATCATAAAAGTCATAGCCAACTCCACAATGAAAGCTGTTTCCTATTATGTATTAAGCTTCTCCTACATGTCTTGATGGTAAGAGCAACCTTTATTTATTGTAACTGATACGTAATAACCATTTTTAGTAAAATATCCTAACTGCTCCCCTAACCTTATTCCATGAAAATGAATTACAGGAAGTTTTGTGATGTAATCAACAGGTTTGAAAACCACTAACTTTTAAACAAATGCTCCATATTCTTGTTCTTTAGAAAAGGATGAAAACTGGAACCTCACAAGGAACCCTAAGTAACCTAATAAATCCATGATGACTGACATGATTAAAAACTAGACAGAATAGTCAGTATTTTTGAAAAGATGCGCTAACATAATGTTTTTCAAAGAAATAAAAAAAGGAACTAATTTAAATTTTCCCAGTGCAGACAAATCCATTAATCTCTAACATCTGAAATTTTTTAACACCTTTGCTCATATTACTGATTAGAAGTGTAACTGAATGAGTCAAAGATGATGTAAAAGCTATTAGGCAGGTTAAAGCACAGGTTGAGAGAAGATGAACCCATTTTTACTTCACTTAAGCTAGCTAAAAAAGGAGGGAAGGAAAAAAAAAAGTCCTCTTCATTAAAGTTCACAGATTATTACATCAAGGATACATAAATACTCCTAACAAGCAATATACCCAGCACCAGCATTTTGTTTTAAAGGAAGAACTCACATTTAAAACACTTCTTAAGATCAGACTACCGCAAAACTTCTGGTATCTGCTCCTTTTCCTCCTCTTACCTACAGCACAAACACTTCAGGCCACATTCTCCAAGGGTTACTAGCCCTGTCTCTTGTCCTGTAATCTGCCAGACAGTCACAAGCATAAGACTTTATTTAGCTGCTTAACCTGCCATTCCAGAACGTCCTCTGCAGCCTCAGCCATCCTACAGAAATCAAGTAAAACATTAATAAATTTAGCTAGACTACAGGTGTAAGAGGCAACAAAATGACACTTAGGAGAAATTAAACTATCAACACAGGCTGGAAAAAAGTTCACTTTGGACCAGAAGTCAATACCTTAACCAATTACACTCTGACCTGTTAGTACAAGCACTAATCTCCTGTAGCACATACACTTAGCTTGAGAATCTAGCATCACCCCTCATCATGCTCAAGCTACTTTGTATTTAAGGTAACAGCTCATTTAAATGATAAGTATTTATTTACCCATACAGTACTCTACACATTTTATCAGAAAGACAAAGGAAGAAAGACTCAAGTAGACATTTCAGAAATTTAAATTAGTAGGTGTCCATCTATTGACAAAATGACACGCCGCTTCTGCAAGATTTAGAACACTGTTCAACTTCTGGCTATATATGTGAATTTGTCTTCCTTATAGCTTGCTCTTCTAGACTTGCTCTTCTAGCAGTCTTGACAAGGAAACTGATGACCAGATGATTATTCTGATAAAAACAACCTACTCCTCCTAGTCAGTTTCCTACAGAGCCTTCCACCATAGCAATGTGCAAGATGACATGGGTCAACAGCTTCCCCTCTGCTCTGGATTGACAGGGGTCAGAAGCAATGACAGTCAACCTGCAGCTCACAACCAGGAGCTTACCGACTGCAGCAGCAGCTCTGCTGCTCTTTCTCTTAGGAGAAAGACAGCAAGAACAGAAAGTAAACCTTACACTTAGCGAAGTGGCAGATACAGTCCGTTTCTGCACAGGTACAGCAGGTAGCCAAGAAAGACTGGAGTAAAGACTTTCCTTGTTGCAAGAATAAACTAAGGGACACAGCCAGTGAGGAAGGTGTCAGACACCAATGATCGTCTCAGTTTCTGTCTTCAGACACAAGCCAGATGTTCTCTACTTTTTCAGTATTCTTATTCATAGAGCCTCGCTTTTCCATACATCTTCAACTCAAGCTCCATCTCCTATCTTTGGCACATGGCACTACAAGTACGCAAGTTGATTTTCTCCACGTTTTCTACATTTCTTCCCTTCGCTTCCATGTTTCTTCTCTTTTCATGTCCCATTTCAAATACAAAACAATACAAGGTATTAACCCATTCAAAAAACTGTACAGTAAATGGGGCAAACCACAATCAAGCTTCAATTTCTTTAGCCTTTCACTCTGCATATTTGTAAACTTAGGAGGGATGCTTGATTACATCCCCTATCATTTCCTTTCCATCTATTCTATCATATTGGCAGAAATTCCTGCTCATTTATTTTAACAGTTTAGTGGATTAGGTCTCTTCTCTTTTGAGCCAAGAAACTAAACATACAGGCTTGCCACATTTCGGAAGTGCCACCTTCCACAAATTTGACCTGCAAGACTCTTTCCCTGCTGCTGACAGTCTATCATGCTGGGCAAGAAAAATAAAGTCTGCAGACAAAATAGTCCAAAAGCTTCTGTAATACCTGTATTACAAAAGCAGCTTTTTCCCTAAAATGAGCCCCCACCCCAACCATTTTCCCTTATGGCTCACCAAAGAGGAGATCCCAGCCAAGCTATCTTACTAGGTCCATCAAAGTAGGACTCCAGCAAGTGACGTGTCTCAGATGAGAGTAAAAGCACAGACGAAAAGCAAGCAAAGAGAAAGAGATAAGGATATGGGCTAGCTAGGAGTTTCCATCAAACAACTCAGCTACACAACACAACTGAAAAAGACAGGGTCGGGCAGTATCTGATGGGGAAAAAAAAAACCCAGGTAGTCTGTTTCTGGCAAGATACCACACACATGTAATAAAGCAACTGCTACAACGTACTTCAAAATCTTAACAACCCAGACTTCAGCATCACCTCAATATCTGAAGTCCAAAATATTGCCACTCTAGGTATTTAAAGGAAATAAGTCCCCCAAATTAAAAATAACTACAGAGTTCCAAATACAAGCTAATTGCCTAACTTCTCAGAATTAACTGCTAATGGCAACTTTGAAAATACATTTGTGTACATTTGAACACCGACATGTTCTAATGCTGAAGTGATAGTTTCAAGTTGAAAAAGAAGTAAGGCTTGTTCTGTGATGATATCTCAATTTCTGTCCTTCCAAATACTAGGGTATAAAACCATTTTAACTCTACGGAGTCACCACTGTCACTTCCAGGTAAAAAATTAACTACAACATCCTATGTGTCATTTTGTCAAGAACTACATTCACTATTCAGCCTTGGGAACACAAAATAATATAAGGCCATATAGAGTTTTTAAATTCACATAATTTCTAGAGCATATTCATTTTTTATCATCTCACCTACAAAATCTCTGTCAAGAAGGCCAAAAAATGTTATTTAATCTTAGGCTAATGCCAGGAAATACCTAATTTGGAACACAGCACTTTCAGTGTACTATGGTCCCCTTATAGCTTTATTACCTTTGCCATGACTTCAGGATCTGGGTCTTCTATAGGGTCAGCCCATTCCACTGTAACAACATTTCCCCAGACTTTCACTTTGCCGCTCATTAACCTACGTCTGGCCTGAGCAGCAGTTTTGTGATCTTCATACTCAAGAAAGCAGAAACCTCGGTTCTTTTTCTTGTCATCAGGCTGATGATACAATATGACATCTGTAAGACCCTCTGAAAATAAATAAAATATTTATTTGTTATGCTTTCAATCCATTGACTTGCGTTACAAAGTGCGGGTTTTCTTTGTAGCTAGGGAAGAATACCCTTTCTCTAACTGAATGGAGGAGAGGTAGGGGCAGCCAAAAGTTTTTCTTTGTCAATTCTCCTCTTAAACCCCTACGTTACAACACTTATCAGTGTGCGTTTTTTCCATACATATCTAAACAACAAGAGATAAAAGTTGCATGACTTCAACACCTATGAAGTTTATTGCTCCAAAGAACCAGAAGTCTATCATTCAGTAACCGAGAAAGTCATCAAACTAATGTTTGCAAGTTCATATGTTCTTATCAGAAAGAGATCCTTGCAACTTTACAATTCCAAAGCACAGAACCAGTTACATTCTTCAACTTGCTTCAGTTTTGCCTTGAGAAGTTTAAAAACATCCATTAGTATTGAAATTATCAAACTTTTAATTCAAATTTCTTTGAATAGCTTTTTTAAATATTACACACTTACTCTACAGATAGAACTTGGAACCACCTGTCCAGTCTAATTACAAATATCTCAGCCCTCTGCAAAACAACAGTTTTAAAAAACCCCAGACAAACCTCAACACATAAAGCTGAAATAAATGCTGAGTGGTCTTGGTTTAGTTTCATCATCATTCAACCATAAGCCAAAAGGCGGTGAAGAGAGCTCATCACTGACCACATTTGACACTTTCCAGCTCTACAAAACCTAGTTACTGACTCACCTGTTACTTTGCTGAATTCTTCAACAATTTGCTCCTTGGTTTTACTCTTAGGAATAGAGCCAACAAAAAGCCTATTATTGGCAACAGAGATGCATACACCAATGTGTTTTCCAGAACGAATTTCATGGTTGTTGTACTGCAGGAAAAAAATTATTGGACAATCATCAGTTACAAATAATTTTTGCTCCGCTTCAACAGCAGCATACAAAATATTTAACTTTGGAAAATCCAGCATTGAGCAATATATTAAATTTTTGCAGCTTAACACATTTTTACCATGCGTATTCAACTGATCTGAAGTATACCCATGTTTTCTAAGGTATCTCCACAATTTCAGCCAACAATTATTCTTCCCTTCTTGTTCAAGTCTCTCAACACTTCGTTCTTTAGAGACCTTTTCATACAGAACCATCCAAGTCATCACGGTCAAAGCTTATCCCTTCACAACCATGCAGAAAAAATAAATGCAAGTTCTTCTATAGGCTGTAGCTATAAATTCTGGATTTGTGTGTAATACAACACATGAGCTGCAAATTAAGTCAAATTCCCTTCCAAAGTTTCACAGTTAACAAAAGAAAGAGAGTCATGATCAGGTCTTGTCCACAAAATGTTCAAGAGCAATTGGCCAATACTTTCCAAAGCATAAGGATCACACATGCAAAGGTAGTCAACAGCAAGAACAACTTGCTACTGACTTGAAATCCTAAGACTTCTGTTAAAATGCTTCTCCCATTACATCTGGAAGATACCCTGAACAAGTCAGCAGTTTAAGGAGGGGAAAAAAACCAGTATTACTGTAGACTTCTGTTGACAAAACATCAAAAAACGCCTTTCATTCACATGCAGACACAGACATGCATTATCCAAATAAGCAGCACGGAGGTCAACTGCTGGTATATCAACCCCTTTCCAACTGGAAGCCCTGCAACAGACAGTTCTTTAGCTAAGAAACTGAATTTTGTTGTCAGTATCTTATTGCCAAGTAGCAGGACAGATTTTTAAAATTTCATCTAGCAATTTATTATATGATTTATTTTGTGCTTAGTGGTAAATCTTACTACATAAGCAAGTTATCCTCCACCCCATTATGCTTTTTCTGCAATAAAATCCAGAGAAAGAGGTTTATTTATATTTGTCTTGGGCAAGCAAAAACTCCATCTCTGAAAATTTTGTGAGCTAGGTAACTGCACAGAAAGTGAGCCAAACAGAACTGTACATGTGAAAAGGACGCAGAGTGACATCTTCCCAACAAATTATGTCTCAAAACATAGCAGGAGACAACAAAGCCCTTCTGTCTCTTTATCTGTTGTCCATGTGGCAGAGGAATAGTTGATTTTAAAGTAGGAAACTGCAGTAGGAGCTGCACTAGCTGCATAGGAACACTGTATATATATTATCATCATTAATAAACATATACATTAATGAAGAGACAGATTATAGTAGCTAGAAAAAGAAGTCTTCTAAAGAAACACCTTTAAAGACATTGACAGTTTATTAGTCTGTGAAAGTGATTCTTTACTAACTGAACTGTACACTAGGAAACATTTCCTTGCACTAGGAAACTTTTTTTACTGAGAGGGTGGTCAAACACTGGAACACCTTCCTAGAGAGGTGGTCAGTGCCCCAAAGCTGTCACCGTCTAAGAGAGGCATCTGGACAATGCCCTTGATGATCAAGATGACGGCAACAATTTTGGTCAGCCATGAAGTGGTCAGGCAGATGCACCAGATGATTGCTGCAGGTCCCTCCCAAATTAAATAATTTATTCTATATGGATAATAGAAAGTATTATCCAACTGTTCCTGCTAAAGTCTAACACCAAAGTTTGGCTACACATCTAATTACAAAAGAGTCTCTCATACAACTCAGTATGTTGTATGAGAGTAAAATTAACAAAGCAAAATTAATATATTCTACCATATTGCAGTTCCACTGATAGTTTCTAGTAGTTTTTTCACCCTACAGTGTATTAACTGCTATTTTCCACCACATGTTTCTCTTAACACAGAGAAAACAGGCTTCAATTAGGTGTTCTTGACCATCAAGTTGGTGATTTTTAGGTAAATAGTTTGCATACCATCTGCAAACTTAGATTAAACATAAAAAGGCTCAGATCATGATCTGGGTAAAGTGCCAAAACAGTCAGGCTACCAAAGTAGCTATGTCAGCATACTGCTTCCCCCTCCTGTCAACATGGAATCTGTGTGCAAAGTCAGGAGCAGAGAGATTGCTACCCTTTAGACAATGTAATAGTTTCGGTTTTTTCTCACTGACTTCTGTAAGAACTTACTCACTAACAAGTCAAAGTATGCAGAAGGTCTGTCTTGTCACTTTACTGACTTAAATTTTCACTACCAATTTTAGTTTATTAGGAGCAAGTGGCAAGTTGTACCTCTATGCATAGTTGGCAAACTGCTTAAGGGGCATATTTGCGTAACTCACCTGTACCTCCACTGTGATTAAGCTTACACCTGTTCTAGTCAAAAATATACTGAATGCTTCAATAGTTATCAGTATGTTTTCCTACAAGCTTCACCTTGAAAGCTATACATACCTACAGCGACCTTATTCACACAGGAATCTCTTGAAAAACTAAATCTAGCAACGTCTTATAAAATAGGAAGGAGAATTGAACATGTGTGCAAAAGAACACAACTGGAGATGTAATTCTTAAACAGTATACAGCAAAGTAAACATATTAACAGGGGAAAAAAATGACAGATTAAAAAAAAAATCATACTTTGATAGTGAATGCTTGTGTGAACATCTGAGATGCCATTTCTACTTAACTAGCAAAGGGTTAACCAAACTGAATTAAATACTGATCATAAAAAAAGGAGAGAATTCCCTGAATTGTGTTTAAAATAGTTCTGGCTGTGCTTAAGACAAAAATGGAGTGATACTATGGCCTGATACTAAGAAGAATTACAAGTATGAACAGTAATTAATTATAAGTGGCTTAAAATGCATATGTATAAACAAAATCAAGACTTCAACCTTTTAAACGGCAAGATTTCTTCTTGTTAACGAATAAAGTAAGTCAACATTAAGTGTATCCAAAAGTTTTAGTTCAGTTTTACATTAAGCTGACTTACAGACTGTGGAAGATACATACAGCAGCCACACAAACATGAACTGTATGCAAAATATGTTACACCAACTCCAAGAGCCTGAAGACTGGTCAGTTAACTCTCTACTGTAGTGTGGGTATTGACAAAAACATAGCTGTCTCTCATTACTCAAAAGCCTACAGGCAATGCAGAGACTTTTAATCTCATTTTTTCTATACTGTCCTGAAAAAAAAAAGCCTCTTGGGAAAAGATGAGAAATAACAGAAGAACCATTATCCTAACGAGTCCAGAAAGCTGGAAAGTAAGTTGTATACACATGACAAGACTACAGAAAGTATCAAAATGAACACCACCTGTTAAAATAATAGGTTATGAAAATGGCTAGGACCAAGCATTCAGCGTTTTGAAGAGGTCTTTCAGCAGCATCTCCCATGCATGTGTAACTAATACAAGTTACAGACCTACAATTTTCAACTGAGCTCAATAGCCACAATTTGCTAATACTCCTGCAAACCACTTCTAGATAACTCCGGAAACTTACACACCAAACTAGCCAGTCAACTACAGCTGGAACCACTCCAAAAAAACCCTACACATGTCATGTCACAGGATCCAATTTAAGACTAACCCTACTTTCAAAGAGTTTAGCATAAAGGTTGAAAGACTGCCTGATCAACTGCAACATTTTTCATCTATTACCCTCAGTGGCAATTTCACTGACAAGCAGAACACAGTGTGCTTTTTTCCTGCATATCAAAGATCAGACATAAAGGGACACCAAGTAGCTCCTTCCCTTGTATCATTTAGTGGAACACTGAGGCTAGGATCTGATGCTACTTTTCTGGAAACATGACTTGAATGACTTTCCAGAGCATGTTGCCTTTAAGCAAAATCCAACTAAATGAAGAAAACTTGTTTTATTCATTTACTAGGTGCCTCCGAGAACTTTTGTGATTTGATTCACTGTTTTGCTAAGTTCTAAGAGTTAACTACTAAGAGCCTAACTCCTAAGAGTTCACACACTCTAAACAGCTAGGCTGACAATGAAAGTACAAAGAGAACACATAGTTATCCCCAGTATATCTGACTGCACACTGGAAAAACCAACTGTTCTTATTTAAAAAGCTAATCAGCATATACCAGATTGGTTTTGTGCTTCCACTTTTGCAGATATTTGTGTACTTTCTCAAAACAAATTCCCATTTTCAGCTTGATTTTGTCTCTACCGATTGACTTATATGTCAATAGGGTACCCTAAGTTTAAGCTGTTCCTCATTACAAAACAAGGTGTTAACTCCATTAGAGCAATACAGTATCAGTACAGTTCGGAATGAGAAGGGTTAGCACTCTCGAGTCATACCACACACTAATCTCGGCCATATCAGTGTAGCAGTAACCAGCTCAAAAAATTCAAATTTAACTTAGCCAGGAAAATAAAGGCGCTGTGCAAGGATCAGGGTAGCGTTTCTCCCCACCCTCTTTTTAGTGAGGGATACTTCATGCGTAAAACCTGAAAAGCTTATTAGGAGTATCCCACATCGAACTACTTCATACCTCTGTGTAAAACAGAGGAAATACTCCTTAAACTGGCAGGATTTATGATGTTTTCCTGTCAGTTGCAGCAAACAGAACAGATCTTCAATGCTCAAGAGACATTTTTTCTCCATCTGAAGTATCTTACGAAATTCTGTCCCTTTGAAGCACTTTCCCAGCACGGGCCCCCTGCTGGTGCAGAAGCACCAGGAGTCACAGACACCCTGACCAGCGCTGCCCTTGTACCACAGCAAACCCAACACCACTGCTCTCCAGAACTCATACAGATGCAGACACCTCAGAAGTCACAACTGCTAATACAACTTTGGTTAATAATAAAGGCTCATCTAACTGGACCAAACAGCAGTCCACCAGCTTTTTTTTTTTCTCTGTCCCTAATGCAGTCAGGAAGAATTTATATGCAATGTGGAAATAAATTTAACACCTAGTGGACATTTATGAAGTCTTCCAACAATGACAGTTTCACCTTAAGCATTTAAGCACTAGGACCAGGAGGACAACTGCTTCTAAGCCAGAGTGTACTTCATCAAAAAAGAAAAAAATCCAAGAAAACTTACCAGTTTAACAGCTTCCTGAGCTGCCTCTTTAGTACAAAAAGTGACAAAAGCATATCCTCTGTTTAGACCAGTTAGTGGATCCATCATTAAGCGGAGATCCCATATAGGTCCAGCTTTCTCAAATAATGGAACAAGTTCATCTTCAAACAAGTCTCTCGGAATCTTGCCCACAAATATCTACAACAGACATACAAAGCACTGTTTATAAAAAGTATTTCCAATGAGTAAGTCTACATCTGCATAAACATATTCTTACCTCTGTACCAACAGAAGGTTGCTGTCCTGAATATACAGACTCTGGAGGAGGTCCACCATACTTCCTCTGTCCAGTAGTCACATCAAGAGTGTAGCCGGTTCTCTCCAACAGTGCCTTCAAGTAAGAAGCTTAGAATTTTAAAATCACATACAAACTGAGCAAGTTTAGCTGCACTTCATCCACAGACAGACATGCTTCTAATTCCTTTTAAACTGTACTGCTTTGAAGCACCCACAAACAAATCTACTGCTAGTACTTCAACAAGAAACTTGCAAAACAATTAACAGAACTATTACGTGAAGAAACACTGTTAGAAAATTTGAGATTCACATCCAGTTTTCCCAATTCCTTCATTTTCATTAAAAAAAAAAAAAAGGCAAGTAATATAATAGTGAGCTTCCCTTTAATTAAGAAGATCTTAAGTCTGAGCCACTTCTTGTTTTGGCATGTCCAATCCTGCACATATTTATGCACAAGAGTTCCCTGCACTTAATGAGATTACTCATAAGTGTGAAGTTAAAGAACACATGTTTAAGTGCTTACACCCCTGGAACACTGTACAGACTGCTTCAGCTACCCAACTACTAAAGTGGTAGTACTACTTCCTTTCTCTTATCACCCCCCCTTCAAATTCCTTGTGGGCTTAATCAGGAACCCAGCACAACTAACCCTCACTAGAACCACTGCATGTAGTTATAGCTATAGTTACAGACATATGTTAGCTGAAATTCAGTATGCAAAAATAAGAGAAACTCCTCTGAAATTAAGTCTTTCTTAATAATTTTGTACAAAGACAAATCAACTCTACACACAAAGAAACTGTATTATTAAACAAGCCCAATTATAGTCAAGAGTTAGCCATTTCACAACTACAAAATTGCAGTTATTTTAAATGCTATAGCCATCAGCATTAAAAGCTATGATACTTGAAGTTATTAACCAAGTCCTCATAACATTGTTGTTTCATGTGGCAGTGACAAAAACTGAACCAGTTTTTAAAAAATTTGTAATTAATGGCAACCCAGCATCAAAGTCAAGAGAAAAAAAGATTTTCTAATTTTACAGGGTACATAGTTATTTGTAATGACCACTTTATACTTTATACATGAAGTGTCAAAGAAGAAAGATTCTCTGGGGTTTTTTTTGCAACATCACCTAAACATGCTTAGATGGTTTTCCTTCCCTTGAGCTTTGGTAAAGTTGCTAATCGTAGTATTTTAAAATAAATCATTATATGCCTAACTCTTGAGAAAGAAGTCTCTTGCTAGCAACAGACATGGTCAAAAAAATAATGTATCCCTTATTAAGACAGTTTGGGGTACAGTTTATGAGCACAGTGATTATGTCATAAGAAGTGGGCTAAATCCTAAAGCCATTATAATCTGTTTTTTCAGACACGTGGTATCTCCTACCCTATTGTGGAATTGCTCTAAATCTGAACTAAGGGGGTGGAGTGGAAATAACAACCAAAAAAAACAACACAAAAATCAGCAGTAGCTGAACTTCTGCATTTTTAACTCGAGTAACTATACTGACAAGTATGCACAAACTTCTTACTGTGAAATAGAGTAACTGTCTCAGTAAGATACAGAGCAAACTGAAATCTTTTTCACTTTTGTATGTTCAGTTCCAGCAATTAATATATTAACTTTCTACTTGAAAAGGAAGAAGTACAAGACAAAATTGCAAGTGACAGCTTTCAACAATGACAAATACAACAAATTATCTCTAATAACCTTTTTAAGAAAAGCACGGTTCCAAAATAACCAAGGTAACTAACACAATAACTCGGAAGAACAAACAATGGGCAGACCTAGTAACTTTTGTTTTTACCAACATACCTTAATTTTTGCCTCATCTGGTCCTTTGCTAGAATCTGCCACCTTGGTCCCCTGTTTTTCCCTCTGCCTGTATGTCTTCATGACTCCACATAAAAAGGCACTTTTGTTCTGCAAAAGATATAATCTTCAGTGCTGAAAACATGACAAGCTGGAATCTCATTTTACCTTGAACTAATACAGTGTTCACTTCACATATCACACATAGATCACTGAAGAGACTCAAACAGACCTCTTCCAAGACAACTAACAGTTTATCCCTCAACAATTATATTGTAAATTGCTTAATGTTACCTGAACATGTGAGAGATCACTGTCTTTAAACTGTTGAAGCACTGCTAGTGCACCTTCTTCATTGAATTCCTTTAAAGCTTCAATAGCTCTTTCATCTAGATCACTATGTGCAACTAGCCCTAGAGAAAAGAAAAAAAATTACTAATTATATTTGGTCAGTAATCTTTGTAAAACCTAATGTAACATCCCTAACACATTTCAGTGACCTCCAAATCAATTACTGATTAAAGTAAGTTACTATGCCTAAAAAACCACTTAGTTCCTTTGAAGTTAAGTATTTAAGGGTATATAATCCTTTAATTAAAAACAAAAAGAGGTAAGATTCAGAGCAAAAGTTATTGCATTTATGTGTTCATTTGACTTCTGTGAAACCCAGATGTTACATGGGTCAAGTTTAATTTCAATATCCTGAAGCTGAACTCAGAGGAGTCTATCAAAACCTATCAAAGCCTGACTTAGCTTACTTAGCCTGACTTACCAATGGTACCTTGGTACGCTTTTAGAAGACTATAAATACAAATAAACTGCAGCACTAAAAATGACCACCACGATCCAAAAATCAAGCTTAAAAAATGCTAGCTACTACCACATCTGAAAAAAACCAACACCGGAACTTCCGCATCCATGAGACCAAACACCATGTCAGGAAGTACCACTTACATGAGAAGATGCATACCACCAGGGCTTTAGTTTCTTACAGTTACCTACAATTACCACAAAAAATGCGCAAAGACCACATCACCTGCTCCTCCTAAAAATCATCTGTTGCCTATTCCAGCTGTTGCTCTGGTCACCTGCATACTTCTTCCCATCCCTCAGCCCAAACAGCCTAGGACTTTCCTCTGAAAGATACTACAACAAATTGAAGTACTGAATGCAAAACATCCAGATTTTGGTTAACACTGCAGTTCCCATACTTTTGGAAACCACAAAAAGTTGCTATTTTAGCCCAAAGACAGCAGAATCCAATAAAATATTGTATGTGTGGTTTTGCAAGTCTTAGATCTTACCTGCAACGTAAATTTCATCTAGTTTTTCAGCAACTTTCTGTGGTAAACCAGCATCAAGCAATGTCTGGAAATGCTCAGAATGGGTAACTGCAGCAGAAGTATCCATGGGCTCTTCAGTACCATTCCCATTAACATGTTCAGTAGCCATGTTTCCAGATATCTGTTCAAATGCAATAAGCATCAAAATTAAGCTAAATATATCTTCAGGTAGAACAATTCAAGTGACAATACATGCAACAGACTACCCTATTCTTTAAAAATAATGGGAAAAATATAAAAAATAGCAGATCACCGCCCTGATACTTTTTTAGTTTTGCAAGGCGCAGGAAATTCCTCAAAAGAAGCACTAACACAAAGGAAACCCCTAACACCACTGCCTGGGGGGGGTGGGGTAGCTTCCACTGCAGGTTTTACACAACCCAGACAGACACTGACTCACCTCCCCTCTCTGTCTCTCTCTAACACACTCCCTAAGACGCTCTGAACAAGTTAGAAATGGAGCAAAAAGGCAACAGCGGGGGTGGGAGGACAAGCAAACCTGCCACATGCACCGCGATACCGTCACTGACACTCGCTGCCGCCTCCACCGCCCGCTGCAAACTCGCTGCCCCTCGGCGCACGCCGCCTCTCCAGGCCCCGGGCGCGGCCGGGATCCCTTCCCGCCTCCACTTCGGTGCCGGCCGGGCAAGCGAAAGGAACAAAGCGCTCTTCCCAGCCCGCACCCACCCACGGCGGCGGCGGCCATGAGCCCGATGGAAACACGTGCTCCGCGCGTTCAGATGTCCTACAACTTCCTCCAGTGACCGACTTCCCCCCCTCCCCGCCAGACTCCCGCGGGAGGAGCGGCTCCCCCCGCCTCGAGCCCCGGCCATTCCCCACCTCTCACCCTATTCCCCCCGGAGAGCGGGTTGCAACACCCCGGGCCCGATTTCACCACCCGGCCGGGAGCTCGCGGTGCCTCCCGGCCCCACCGCCGCCTCCCGGCCACGCTCCTGTCCGGAACAATGCAAGGCCCCGTTTCCCAGCCAGGAAACACGGCTGCCCATCGCCCACCGCCTCCCGACGTGACCGAGGCCACGCCAAACCCGGGCGGCCCCGCTCCCCGCGCACACGCCGGGCACCGAGGCCGCGGTTCGCCCCCTGCCCCTCACGGGCAATGAATGGAGCGGCAGGGCCGGCGGGACAATAAGGCGGGAGCCACGCGCCCCGCGCCGGCCCGGCTCGGGTGGTGCCCCGACCGCCGCCGCCACGCCGGGGCCGGGCACCGGCCCG
>VWPU01005304.1:0-28832 GCA_013398955.1 Callaeas wilsoni | reverse complement strand
TTTGAGTGCCTGTCAGCAGAGCCTCGTCCAGCCGTGGGTGACTTCCTGCCCAGTTTCTCCTGGCTGTGTGGGTGAAGCAGCCCTGGAGGAGCACGGCGTGGGTGAGGGAAGCCCAGGCCTGGCTCCAGGCTGGAATGGTCACAGGCTGCAGTCCCACCTGGTGCTGGGGACACCTTTGGCCACGTGTCTCAAGCCAGATGAGCTAAACCCACACTCTGCGAGTTCATAACCGCTGGTGTTGCATCTGACCAAATACAGGGAACAGCACCGGTGCAGAATGTTATGCTGGTCCCCCAATTTTTTTGGCTAAGGTATAAAGGTGAACAGAGAGACTAGACTCTAAAAAAAAAGAAAAAAAAATTAGAAAAATAAGATTGTCAAAGCTTTGATTTTACTTTTTATTTTACAAGCAAAGCGAGTGCTCATGCTGAGGAGATTGGTCGAGGAGGAGCCAATCTATTTTATCTCTCTTTTGACAACAAATCTTGGCACCCAGTGGTCTGAGGCAGCCGTTGACCATTGCCCAGCACCCCTTCAGCTCCCTGCCCGCCCAGCAGTGGCCATGGGCTGTGCCATCCAGTGCCAGCAGCCAGGGCAATCCCTACACACGCCGTGTCAGCAGCCCAGCCAGCGGGGAAGGCATTAGCATTCTGCAGGCAGAACATGTGAATCACAAGATTTATTAGCTAGAGAATGAATCCAGTAGATGATAACGCGGGAGACTTGGCATCTCTGTTTCGCCTGCTTCATGAATAAAATTCAGCATTGGTATGTTTAATGAAAAAAAGGAACCTCTTAAGATTAAAAGGGTTAATTCTTAACTCATTTCTCTTTCACAGACAAGAAATATTTTCTGCAAGTCATAAATAACACATTTTAATAAACTGAGGCTTTGATTACTTCATGCGGTCCGACTTGCATTGTAATTTTGAGAGACTCTTTGACACCGTTCCAACATCCAGTTTCTGTTGTGCATCTTAAAAGTTCTACATATTTCAGACGTGTACAGGTCTTCATGGTCTACTAGTGAACAGTGTTATTACTGAAAATAAGTTTGACCTTCTAGAGAAATAATTGACTTTTAACGGAAAGTGATTTTATTTTTAAAAAAAACTTCATTGTTTTCATGATTTACCTTTAATTTATGTTCCCGTACTATACAGTCATTTTTCTCAAACTGCACTAATTTCGTAGTTCAAACAAGGCTTCCATTTCACCCTTGAGCCAGGATCCCTGATTTTTCTTTCAACTGGAAGTGCACAAGCTAAATTTTTGGAATCGGTTCAAGGTCAAATTCAGTTCCTTGGAGTTTTGTCTTGAATGTGAACTTCAACAAGGAATGTTAACTTTTTCTCAGTGACAAATACTAGCCAGTACATTGGGGGTGGCATTAAAAGAGCAAGAGGGCTCATGCTGGCATGTGCTTCAGTGCTGGAAGGAGCTTTAACTGTTTGAAAAGACTGGAAATTAATTCAAGCAGCATCTGGTTTGCCCTCTCTAATTTACTTTCGTTGATTATATCCCTACAGTGAGCATTTGGTAGAGAACATTTTTAATGTGGTTCCCTCCCTGACCCCCAGAAAAAAGAGTAAGGAATGAAAATACTTACCTGTGGGTTCAACAGGTGCATGTTGAATTGCTTGAAATTTGGAGTTTATTTCCATACTGGGGAAAAAGTGTGCCTAATATAGTCGGAAAATGAGTTCTCTATATAATTAGGTGTAGAAGAGTCACTGGTTATTAACTACTATGTGTAACTGGGTAAGCTGTTGGAGAAGGTTAGAAGCGCCCAGTACTGCAAACGAGTCAGGAGTGACTCTGAGTTTGGGGACAGCATCTCTTTTTTTGTGCAATGATGAGGGTCAGAAATCACTGACATCTGACAGGTGCTCGCTCAGAAGTGTCGGAGCTTCCAGTCTGCTCCCTGAGCAAACACCTGCAGAGTTGAGCCAGTGGCACAGCTGTCCTCAGGAGGGCTTTGCCAGCCTTTCTGGAGAGGGGAAGGGATTATGGGGACAGCCTTTTCACAAATACAAGAGGTTTCGTAGAAGAAATTAGGGAAGCATTTCCGCTATTAACTAGCTGAAAATGTGCAAAAAATTATAGACAACCATTCAGTAAACCCCTCTTTCTGCAAGAAGCTGTCTGAGCAGCCCTGAGCAGAAAATGAGACCTTGGCCCACGTTTCAGCTGGATGAGCTCCTTCCAGAAAGCCTGAGTTATTTTCTCTGTTTACAGCCACATACTAAGATCTTTCCCCTGTGTCTCCAGTATTTCACTGTCTTTTCAATGAATTAGATGACACCAAGAATCTGCATTTTTGTCGCTGCGGGTTTCTTGTGGCCTGGAACGGCTTGCACGGAGGTGAGCTGCTCTCCCTCCGTTGCTCCAAAATCCATCCATTGCTGCTCAGACTGCAGCCATGCTTTGCTGTCTCTGGAATTCCTTTGTTCAGAGCTGACTGTTCATCTTTAACCTTGGTTATTTATGGTTTACCTGATTTTGGCTGAGCTGAGTTCAGGGCTGAGTAATTTTCCAGCGACTTTGTACATGATGAACACTTCACTAAACTCGCTACCAATGCCTTTGATCAATGTTCTCTTATAAAACTAATTATTCAAAGCAAAACAGGCTGCTGATGTAGTTCTTAGCTCGCTTTTGAACTGCCAGGCCAGTGTTGGATAGTGTTTGTATTGTAATTGCAAATGATAATGGTATTTATTGCTCCTTCCAGTTGCTTTTACTGAAGGGTCTGCTGTAACTTGGGGCTTTCTGTTAACTTACCCACACATTCACTTTACCCAGAGGCATTTCTCACTTGGGCAGTGTCAATGAAATTGTTCCTGCACAGCAGCCTAAAGGGATATAGAGGCTGCTGAAAACTTCCTATGAAAAAAAAATAAGCCATTCTTACAAGCACATAGAAAAGAAGAAGGATGAGAATCGTTTCAGTGTGGCTGCAGGAGCTGCAGTAAAGGATTCTTAGAGAACAGTGCTTGAAGGAAGGATTTAAATGAAAAGTCAGGATTCACCTGAGGCTTCGAGACTGGGGAGGTTGTCTCTAGGATCAGGAGTAGGACAGAAGGAGCAAAGACAAGAACAGGAGTCTGTGAAAGGAAAGTTACAGAGATATCAGTGGGACCAATAAGACTTGAGAAACAAAGGTTAGGAAAGTAACCATCTACTTTATTTTTTCTTTCTCAGCTGTTGAGTAGAAGCTGGTTTTGCATTAAACTTTGTATTTCTATGAAGAGATCAGTTACTTCTTGTTGAAGTTCCCTCCTAAGTTTACAGCCACGGCTCAGCACTGGAGCAGGAAGTGTCAGGCACCTTGGACCTTCCTCTGGAGCCTGTGTGCACAAAGGAGCTGCCAAGAACCGTGCCACAGTGGTGCTGGAGCTGAGACCTTGTGGCACACTTTATTTAAATTTTCATCCTTTTCCTGAACTGTTCTCTCTGTTTATCAGGAAACCACAACAACAACAAAAGCCATAAAATCTCCAGAAAAGAAATCTTCCTCCCATTTTCAAGTTCTGCATGACATGGTATTTTTCATTCTTTGCTGGTCATGTGGAAAGAGCTATTCTTCCTTGGGCTTCCTTATTTTGCTGTTTTTAGGGATTATCCTCTTTGAGTAATTTCCTACTCAAGTTAATTTTGGCCATCGTGTGAGTTTTACCTCAGATTATTGTCTGCTGCAGTTGGTGCCCCTATTCATTTCCCTGGGGTCAGAAATCCACATATTGAAGATGTACTATAACCGTTAAGCAGAAATACTGCCATTTGACATCTCTAAAAGTGTTATCCATGTTTTGATTTAGATAGAAAAAAGGCAATTATGATTACTTTGCTTTGGAGGTGTGTTAGAACCTGTAGTACCTGTAACTTGTCATACAGACTTTAGGTAACTTGTGCATACAGACTTCCAAGATATTTCCGGTTTTACACTGGAAAATAATTAATTGAGGTACTTTGGCTCATCATGCCCCAATAGGATCTCTTCTGTTGTCCGAAAGGAGAGCACTGAGCTCTGTGTTGGCTTCCTTTAGCAGTGCCAGCTTCTCCATGTCAGATGTACACAGGCCCTGGCCAGAGGGATGGAATTATTTAGTGTTTGCACGTGACTATGTCCACAGAGATATGAGGAGTCATTAGGAATCCCTCCTTACGAAAACCCACCCCAAAGTCTTGCACGATATGAGTGATGAGATTTCTGCTATTAGAAGATCCAGCTTTCCATGTCTAACACACCCCTTCCTAGACAGCTTTCACCTGGTGCTCTGCTGGGCTTCTGTCCTTTCTGCAGTGAGCTCAGGAGCCAGATCTGGCTGGGAAGGGATGGAGAGGGCACCGACGGGCAGCCTCCCGATGGGAACGGAGGCAGCTGCAGCAGCAGCACTCGGTGGCTCCCGGGCCTGGCCGGCAGGACAGGTGTGCCCAGCCCGGTGTGCCCAGCCAGGTGTGCCCCGCCAGGTGTGCCCAGCCAGGTGTGCCCAGCCAGGTGTGCCCAGCCCGGTGTGCCCAGCCAGGTGTGCCGAGCCAGGTGTGCCCAGCCCGGTGTGCCCAGCCAGATGTGTCCAGCCCGGTGTGCCCAGCCCGGTGTGCCCAGCCCGGTGTGCCCGCTCTGGTGACGCTGCTCAGGGCCTGGCTCTGCCGGGCCTTTCACACCTGGCTCTGCCGGGCCTTTCACACCTGGCTCTGCCCGCCTTGGTCTGGGGTTCCCTCTGTTCTCCCTCAGACTCCATCCAAGTGGCTCCGAAGCGTCACCAGGCCTCTTCCCTCTTGCTACTGCAGAATGCTCACGCAGGAGAGCAGTGCCCTGCTCTGCGCTTCATCCAAAGGCAGACGCCTCGTGCCTGTTCAGATCCATGTTTTCACTGTCTTTCCCGTGGAGGCAATGAGTTCTTCTGGTCTATCATCAAATGTTTCCAGGAGATCCTTGAGCTCGGAGTTCAGCTGCCTGCCTCTTGTACGTGGGTTGCAGTCGCTGCCCTCTCCAAGGGCCTCTCTCCATGGAATGCAGCCCAGGAGTTTCCTTTAACCCGGATGGACAGGTCTGGCACCCTCTGGGAAGGCAGTAAAGCCATGGGTGCACTCTGTTTCTCTCATTCTCATATCCCTCATACTGGAATAAAATTTTCCCTTGGCTTCAGAGGAATCACTTCTTATTAACTCCGGTACAAATAAGAGTAGGATCTGGTCTGGAAATGTTGAATTATTCATTGTGTCTTCAGCAGGGCTTTCTGAGATGCCCAGTATCTTTGATCTATGACATCACTAGTTGTGAAAGCCAAGAGGAGACATTCTACAACTGAAATGTAAATTCCCAGATATGACTTGAAACGTAAATTCCAGTAATATTCCTCCTCCAGGTGATCTCTTATTTCATGTAAACCCAGCTTAACAAATATTCACCAGCCCCACTGCAGCCAGCTTTGTGCAATTTAAAAGCAATGATGCACAACTAATTGCTGGTGCATTGTGCTCAGTTACAGCAGCGGTGAATGATTTCCAAAAGTTGATTATTCTTGGATGAATGATTTTCTTACCTCTGGTACCTCCAGGATTTACTTTTGCTGCTGTGATAGACACCTAAGCACATGCTCTGCCTCAGAGGAACGTCGGTGTGTGGTGGTGAAATCCATTCCATGCGTTGCTGTGGGTGTATTCTCTGGTGGTTTGACACCGATGTTTTATGGTGTACACAATCACCAGGCCACACTTGGAACAGAGAGGGCTAAAATGGAATTTAATACAGCTAAATTTGATCCAAAGCCTTCAAAGAGTTTCCAAAAAAAGAATTATGCACACTGGCAGGAGACAATGTTTGCAGATGTAATACTTTTACTATATTCAGCTGTAGAACGCGCAAAAAATAAACATCACCACATCCATTCTTCATGGCAGGCAGGTAACTTCAGTGGGCTCCTCAGAAGGCTGAAATTAGCCCTGAGTGTTCAAACAGATGTAACTGTCAACACGTCTGTCTGCAGGCTGCTCACAGGGTTATCTACAAGGTGTTCAGGAGATATTTGCTCATACAGAGACTCCCAACTGTCCCTTTTAGTTTTGGCCAATTAACGGAACCTTTTGCATTCGAAGCCACTCGCTGATACGAACACCAGCTCTCAATGTCCAACCCTCAGTGCTGAAAGAAAGAGGAAAGAAATTATTAAAGAAGTTTAAATGAGTAGAAGCTCAAATTGGTATTTCTGAAATAATTTGACAGGTTGCCCAGAGAATCTGTGGCTGCCCCATCCCTGGAAGCGTCCAAGGCCAGGCTGCACTTCATGCACTCACATGGTGTCTAAATGGTGTCATAAAATTGCACCACGTTTCACTGCTGGTGGGAGTCCATGGGATTTAGCTCCTCCAGTCTCAATTTTCGTTTGTAAAGAAAGTTAACAAACTGTGGAGAAGTTAGTCCAGCGTCTATCGTTATCCATTAGGGTTGGAACCTGCCAAGACCAGATCCTGATGTGATTACTGAGACAAAAGTATCACTGGAGTTCTGGAGTTTTGCCCAAATTAGGATTTCAGTGCTCAGTCCTTGGTCTTTTATGTCACCAGCAATCATAATGAGGTTATTTGTTAATGTTCTCAGCTAAATAGTAGCTAACAAGAAATCATCACATTTGTTTGACAGAACAAAATATGTTTTCATGTAAAATCTGTTTTTCAAAATTCCGAGCCCTGTTTACACCCAGGAAATTGCTTCATTTGTAGCAATTTCCTTTTCTTTAATTCCATTTCCAATTCCCATTATGAAACTCCCGGGCATGTAGTATGGCCCAATAAATAGGTGGAGTAGGACCAGAAAGGAGGAAATACCTGCCCTTTTGTACATTTTACTCCCATTTAGAGAAGGAAAATAAGAGAGACATATACAGAAATTCCAAATGTAAGCAGTTACAATAATTAGCAGCAAGATTAGCACTTGATTAACACTTTCTTGATTTTTTTCCATATCCCCCTTTGCAGGCAGGCATAAGTGGAATATTGTAGCTGGCGTACTAACAGCCCTTCTGTGAACATTCCAGTGCAGATTATGAAGCTACGCCCTTGAGCCCTGCTCCCAGCAGAGGTGGTGTCACCGTGCCCAGCTCACAGGCAGGAAGGCCGCACAATGTCCCCCAAAGCCGGCTTCAGGATCCCTCACAGAGCCGCAGTGAGCGTGAGCCAGCTGGATCCAGCCTGGTTCTCCTTGCCCCCTTCCCAGCAGAAATATCCTGAGCTGGGCCGGGGGAGGCAGTTTTGGGTGTTGAGCTGTGGTTCTCCAGCCCTTGCTCGGTGGCACCCCTCTGGTGTTTGTAGAAGAATGGCTCTCTGAGCAAGGACATGCAGAGCTAAGCCACGTGCACAACCCAGGTTTCAGGAATTGTTGAGAAAATGGATACTGGGAGCAGTTTCTCACGGGAGCTGCTCGTTGGAATGTGCACAACCCAGGCCTCAGCAACCTTGGTTATCCTTAATAAGCAAGAAAGAAGAAACAAAGTCACTGGTAGGAAAATAACAAAATAGGAAAACAGGATGGGAAAACAGAAGCATGTAACCACAAGAAAAGAATAGAGAAAAAGCATGATTGTTTAGCTATAGCCAATCCGCATTAATTACTATACGTGTAATAATAGCTATTATCCAATCCTAAGTTGCTAAGTGGCTTGTGATCAGCTGACTAATGTATATAACCAGGCCTATAATAATCAATAAAGGGAGTTCCACCAATAACTCTGTGAGTACGTGTGGTTCATCCCGGCAGCTCTCCACAGGTGCTGGCACCAGTGTCACAGAGGTGTCCCCGCCTTGGCCCTGCGCTCCCGCGCTGTGCCGGTGCCCGGACGAGGGGAGCTGGTGTGAGGAGAAGCCAGGCAGGGCTGGCCAGGGCTGCCCTGGTCTGCCTGGCATGCGGTGACCATGGTGCCAGCAGCACGAGGGCCGGCAGCCGCTGACGAGCTGGCAACAAACGGCATTGCTGGGCAGGGAGGAGCAGATGTTTGACCGGGACAGGCACTGGCACGGAGGCGTAAGAGCCAGAACAAACAAAAGAAAAAAGAGGTTGGTATATATTTTTCTTCCTTGATAACAGAGCTGACTTAACAGAGAGGGGAATCAGAATGCCAGGAATTACCTCCCTAAACCCAGCAGGGAAATGTAGTGGCACGATAGCTCACCTCTCCCATGCTCTAGTGCTCTCCTTCCCATCTCCAGCCACTCCTGTGCGAGGCTCCAGCTTCCCTCGTCCTTAGGAGAGGCTCCTGTTGCTGTTGACAGATGCCATGGGCTGCAATGTCCCTGGGAGTTCCACGGCCGTATTTATAACGGGGTGTGCAGCTCCTCAGCTTCCTACCCACAGGGGAGATGTGACTGCAAACCCGAATGTGCTGAGGCAATGGGAGCCTCTTTCTCACAGCCATATCTTCTTCAACGTGTTTCCTCCTCAGCCTTCTGCACCTGCCCAGCAGCTTCCCCGCAGCCCCCGCTGCAATCAAAAGGGTGTTTTCCCTCGGAGAACTCCTAGCAGCTGCCCTTAGGTGAGGGCTGGGGTGGATCCTGCTCTCAAGCACTGGTGCAAACAGCTCAGTTCAGCTCAGCCTCGTAAACTTCACACAGTGCTTGCAATGGAATTGGGAAAAAAAGTTAAAGCCCAGTTACTCTGGAGAGAGCCTTAGAGGGGAGCAGTCAGTTAAGAAATGGCTCTTCAATTCACAGTGTTTTCCATGACGTTTTCCTATGCAGAGTTGACTAAAATGAACTCCTGCATATGGGAAACCCAAGTGTTCTCCCACGCTTCTGGAAATTCGCATAATCAGTGTCAAGTGCTGGGATACCTGTCAGAGGGTGACTGGAGAGCTGGGATGTCAAACACTGCTTTCTGTAGCTGATTCGTTTGAAGGGTTGTGCACCAGATTTTGGTGACATTCCAGCTGCACCAGCTGTGCTCCAAGCCATGCTTCTTTATGTGGGAAATTTAAAACATGTATTTTACATTACTTTGTGTTCTTCTTTTCCTTTGTGAAGCAAAAGTTAAAAAAAAAAAAAGGCAAAACCCCCACAAAAACACAAAACCCGACACATTTTTACTTTGAAAATACCAAAGAATCCTGATCGGGGTACAAAATATAGAAGAATTTTAGCATTGCTAAACTCTGAGAGAGGATCTGTCTGATCAGGGTCACACACCTGAGGTTAACTTGATTTAGGGACACCAGGAATTCGGATACTTTAATACACAGAACCAGTGCTGCCAAGGGTGTGTCTGGCTTTCTTTGAGGCATTATTTGGCAGAGCATGGAGCAGGCAGGGAAGCAATTCAAACTGCTGAGGCTGTTTGTTTTACGGATGCTGCTTGCTCTTGTCCTGTCTCTGGTCCAGCAGCCTCATCTTTTATCGAGCTCTGGCCTTTCCTTTGAGCCAGCAGTGCCGTGTGTTTGCGGTGTTGATGCTGAGTGACCCCGGAGCAGTGAGGTTTGGGGAGCCCTGCAGTGCCCGCAGGCAGCTCTGAGATGTGTCAGTGCTGCCCTGGAAAGCACAGGCTCAGCAGTGGACAAAGCTGCTGGGTGCTGGCACTCACACCCACTTTCTTGTGCTCAGACTGGGAAGCAGGGACTGCCTCAGGTGTTGTTCTGCATCAGCTGCTCCTGAAGAAGTTTATCAGTCTTTATATACGTTCTTGCTCCATCTTTAAGGTCGTACAGATAGTTACTCACAAAATATTTTGTGAGGTAGAGATCTGTACTTTTTTCTGGATCTGCCTCTTGTATGTGTTATACAGACATGAAAGATTTGTTGTTTTAGAAAGGCTGTCTGGGGAAAGCAGGACCAGATTAAAAGAAAAATAAAAAATCACAAAACTCCTCCATTGAGATTAATTGGGCACCTTTCTTAATTGATCTCAATATAGATTTGAGGAAAACCCAGTGAAACCAGTGCAAGTGTTATTGTCTCAGACAAGCCTTGGGTTAGGCTGCAGCCTCTCTCCTGTGCCCTGCAGAGATCAGTCCCAGCATTTCCCCTGATGCAGCTCTGCACCAGCCAGACAAGTCGTTCTGCCTGGCTAAACCTGCGCCGTGTGTTTCACGAGTAACCTAAAAGATCCTTATTGCTGTTCTAAAAATACAATGCACTCAACCCTCTGCATCCAGCACTGCAAGACAACACAGGCCTCTTTCATCAGCGGACCCTGGTAGGTATTGCTGAATCTGGTTCAAACAATTACGATTCCATTTTATATCTGCAGGCAGTGTAATAAGCTGGAACGTGGTTTTCACTCTGATCAGTCAGTGAGAGGTATCTCCTTTCTGCTGCTCACCCTCCAGCATCCTTCTCCACCCTTAAGTGCGTTCTGGCAAGTGCTGTGTCCTCTCCTCCACGGTGTTGAGCACACACCTCAGGCAGGGCTCGTTATCTGGGGGGGTTAGGCAGCCCCTTCTCAATGTGCCCCTGAAGGTGCAGCCAGAGTCACACACCGAGCCCAAATTCTGAGGCTGATGGATCAGAGCATTCAGCCAGGAGTGTGGTGATTGGGAGCACTTTTGTTGGTTCTTAATCTTCAAAATTTGGGGATTTGTTTTTGTTTTGGTTTGGTGTTTTTAAGAATAATTCCATGAGGAATAGAAGGAAGTGGTGAAAGGAAAGGTTTACTAAACCCTTCACAAAACAGGCTTACATTCTTGGTCCGAATCAATGTTCTGACACGGATTTTTTTCTAAATCTTTTGTCTTACTTGTGCAGAAAATGCAGCATACACTTGTCACAGATGAAGACTGGGGCCTTTTTTGACACTGCTGCATGTTGCAGCTGACCATAGTGTATTTTAAAAAGAGCAGTTGGACAAAGTGAGGCCAAGGAAGTTATATTAATGTGAGCCAAAAAATGAGAGGAATAAGTGTGCTGAATGAAGAATTTGAAGGTTTGCATGCTTCCCAAAAAATTAACTTCTTGATGAAATTTCCTTGCATTCCTAGACGAGCTCTGCTGGATTTCATTATGTAGGGATCAATCCAGTACAAAACATGACGTGGAATTTCAGGAGAATGTGAGGGGTGATGGGCGGGCTGAAAGAGCAGAGGAAGCTCAGATCTTGCCTGTGGATGAAAATGTGTCACTTCATGCAAAGGAGGCACTGGCTGCTCAGGTCAGCTCTGACCTCTGCCTGGAGAAAAGGAGGCTGCAGCTACAGGAGTGGGAAGGATCTGTTTGTAGATCTCAGGGAGTGGAGGATTATCCTCATTAATTCTATGTGTGAACATAAAATTAAAGAAGGCTAATGAATCATGCAAAAGAAACTATCTTAAAACCTCAGGAAAATAAAACTGGATGAATTGCTATTGAAGGTTGTATCAAGTGGTGTAGTGTCACTCAGGACAGCATGTGCATGTCCCAGGTTATCACACGTGCTCAAATGAGCTCCCTTCCCAAAGCCAGTGCTGCTTCAGGGGGCAGGTAATACACAAAGAGTGCAGGTAGGCTCCAGAACAGATCTTGCTAATTAGCTTTTTTCTTTTTTTATATCTGAGCTGTGAAAATTGGCTGCAGCACTCCCTGTGATTATACCTTTGCCTACTACAAATTTTGCCGATGTTTGGTTGAGGGAGAAATGGCAATTACGCAACCCGCAGGTGCCGTGACAGCACTCCAAGGTGTGTTGATGAAGTAAACAGCCCTGCAGGATCAATTTCCACGTGTTTCAAAGCAGAGCATGTCTTCTGTACATCTGCTGATGCTGAAAGATGTGTCTCTTCACATGTCCAAATCTCAGTGCCAAACAGCCACAGAGAGCTCCAGTAAAGGAGCGACCTTGTTACGTTTCTGGAAGGCTGGGCTCCAGTGTGTCATGCAAAGGTAAACAAACATCATGTCTTGATATAAAAAGGGCTCAGCCCTCCTCATCAGTGCAAGGATTTAGGCTGTTGATACGGGGAGCACGAAGAATTCTCATGACTGTTTTATCTGTTACAAAAGAGAAGGCAGCGTGGGCATGGGGGAGGTAATAATGTTCTCTGTGCTTCCTAAAGGGCAGAGGACGCAGAGCGTTACACTGACTACCACGTACTCATGTAAACACTTGCACAGAGAAATATCCCCTCCCTACAGAAAATGCAGCTCTACTTTATCACATGTGACCCAAAGAGAACACAAGGCTGCCTCCTGATAGGATCCCGGAATGGTTTGGGTGGGCAGGGACCCAAAGATCACCCAGTTCCAACGCCCTGCCGTGGGCACGGATGCCTTCCTCTTGCCTTGTTCTTCCTGTGTCCCCTCAGTAACTCCTGATCTCCTCCTCGGCAGTGCAGCTCTGCAGGTTTATCTCTGCCATCTCAGACACCTTGCTGTCACACGCCTCTCTAGATCTTTAGGAATCTCCTGTACTCTGTGCCTGTAAGAATTTCCACTTCTTGATCATACTATTTTGTATTTTCTCTCTGGTGTCTAAAACACTTCAGTCTTCTGTGCAGTGCTAGTTAATGAGTTTAAACTGAATTTAAAATAGCTAAATCTAGCTTCAAGACAACTAGATATATTTTGTAGGGGGAAAACTAATTGGAGAGTGAATGAGAAAATCCCTTCTAACATTTTCACTCTTAACGTTGAAGGGTAATTCTGTAACTTAGTTGTAACTCAGTCTTGGTTTTATCTCTGTTAAATTTAGGTCTCTAAGGAGCCTCCAGCACACATTTTCTCCCAAAATTTCACTGGTAGATGCAGGAAAATTGTACCACAAGGACACTTTAAAATGCACAATGGCAGATTTCCTCGGGCTGGTGATGATTCAGAGAGAAATCTGCAGCTGGAGAGATGGGGCATGCACAAACCCCAAACACACACACCCAGAGACCCATCCCAAAAATACTCCAAGCAAACTCTCCTCTTCAGATGGAGAGAGAGCTCTTCAGGAGGCTTTTTGCAGGAAACAGAGTAAAAGGTGTTGTGCAAGCCCAGGGCCTGGCACACAACTGGCTTTTACCTGAGTTGAATAGCAGAGCTGGGGAAGGTGGGGCAAGGCAAGCCTGGGGCCAGGCAGGCGTGACAACGAGCCTTTCCACAAAGGGAGTGGAGGACTTTCGACTGGAACAGCTTTGAGAGGATATTGTGGGTGCATTTGGAAAGAAATGGTGACGGTATTTACTCACCATCCCAAGCTGGCACTTGTTTTTGGGGAGGGTGGAAGGTATTCCCCTTTCTGCTGGTATTGCTAACATGAAAAAGACTGAGCTTGTGGGTGAGCTCCGCTTGTGGGTGTGGAAGAATATAAACCAGGGGAAAATGGTGAGTTACCCCTCGGTTAACTGTGGAAAGCTAAGGAAAATTGGTGGCTGTTTGTTCACTGGACTTCCCCTTTAGGAGTGGGGATGTGTCTGCAGCTGGCCTGGCTGCCCTGGGCAGCACAGTCTGGCAGCTGCTTTTGCACGAGGATTCATTCTATTTGCAGTGCTAAATGCAGCACATCTGCAGGAAAGCCTCACTCGAGTGAACCTTGGCAAACATAGCTTTGTGGAAAAGGAGGACTCTGGCTTGGCACATACACCACAGCTCCCATGAGATCCTTCTGATGAAGGTGAGTTTGCCATCTCTGCCCCACCATCTGCTGCCCGAGAAGAGAAAACGTGGAGTGCTGCAGCTGCTGCCTCTAAGCTTCCAGTTAGGATCCAGGCTTTAATGGAATGATTGGATCACAAACCAGGGAGTCCTTGCTCTCAAGCCATTAATGACCATTCCACAGATGATCCTTGTAGTTTGCTGGTTTCCCTTCCCCTGTTTTGTCCCCTTGCCTCGTAGCAGGTGGGCAGCTAAGCTGGGCTCAAAACCGGGCTGCAGCAGCTGTGCTGCCGCTGGACTGGCCAGGGCTCGTGTGCGGCCAGCTCCAGGCAGGGCAGGATGGGAGCTCCGTGCTCCTGCCCCGCGGAACAGCTCCTCAAAACGGGCTCTGCAACAAAAACGCCCAGGTTTGAAAAGCAGGTCTGCCACAGCTGTTGGGAGATGCGAGGGGAGAATGGGATCTGGAGTCATCATGGCTCGAGGAAGCCAGGACGAGATGATGATGATGATGATGATGATGATGATGATGATGATGATGATGATGATGATGACGTCACCTGCATTGCAAATTTGGTGCAGAAAATATTTAATACTTTTTAAAGTAAACCACTAAGCTCCCATCAAGGGAATTGATTCTGGGATTTTGTCTCTTCCTCCCCCTCCCCCAGTGTGCACTCCTAATGCTCATGAAAAGCTAGAGTCACTCTGTGTTTTGTTTTGCTTTTCCTTAAATGGGGATGTTCCATCTACTCTCTTCTCAAGCCTGATCAAGCCTTCTATTTGATCCCAAATAGTCCAGGTTTTCAGTTTATAGAATTATGAATAAAGGCTTCATGTGCCATTTAAGACACACGTTCCTTCTCATTCAGAAGTGTTTGGCATTTACCCTTCTTATTTAAACATGTTTAAGCGATTCCATTACTAAATACTGCTGGAGGGAACCAAAGAGGGAGAAGAAATTTGGCATAAATCCCAGTGCAATTTGGAGGCGAAGGTCTGAGGATGCTCACTATCCTATAGAATGACAGTAATTAAAATTAATGAAAAATCACTGCACAACACCCACCACTTGACATATTTCCTCAGGTGGTTTTTGCAAAGATCTCCAAGAGAGACCTGTGGCTTGAGGCTTTGAAGTTCCCCTGCCCCTCCTCAGTCTCACCTCAGCTTTCATAAATACAGATAGATAGTTGAATAAATATTCCGAAAGAAGTTCATTACTTAAGACTCTTCTGTCCTAAGTAGCTTAATTTCTGTCTTAAGATGCCTTTGTAAAACTGTGTTTGGGCCCCGGCAGAAGGACTGGAATTTGAGGAACTGCTCAGCCCAGTGGCAGGGATACAACTCCTCTGCAGCAGTCTTGGAGAGTCAGCAAGAGGAGCAGCAGGGCTGCCGGAGGGATGGAGCCTGAAGGGAAAAACCTCAACAAAACAAAGCAAAAAGCCCCAAAACAAGTAAAAAATCCCCAAACCCCACCCCAAAAAACCAAACCACACAAAATATTCTATGTGAAGATAAATCTGTTTGGTTGGTGAAGAAAAACAGACTCTTCATACTTCAAATATAAGAATCTGTAGACATGATGATTTGAGAGGATCTACCTTAAGATGGCACTGTCTGTGGATAAATCCTTTGGTAATTATTTATTTATACAGTTTCAAATGTTGACTGAGCTGCTCAGAGCCATCAACCTGAATGAGAGTCCATCCCATAATGCAAAAGCTGGGATTGCTGTTCGGTGTGAGAGGTGCATGGACATTTCCCAGGTTCGCTTCCCAAGGGTTCCTTATTCTGAGGACCTTTCCCCCATCTGCAGCAAAGGAGGCTTTGCTGACACACTTGTGACTTTCCAACCTCTTTTGCTGGCTAAGAGCTGAGGGATAGGCTGTATCTGTGCTGGCTCAGCCTTCTGGAGTCAGGATTCTGTAAAGCAGAGGTCAAATGCTGCTGTGTTTCACACTCCCTTTTCCTGATGGTTTGTGGCCAGCAGCACGAGCCTGGTGAGACATGGGACAAGAGGCACCCAAACCCGTTATTTCTTCTCGTGCCTAAAATCTTTGCGTTGATTCCCTGGTGTTTGTGAGGTGGTAGGATCTCAGACCGGCATGCTGAAAGGCAAACTCGCTATTTGACAAACTTTGAGGGGGAAGCCCACTGTTTATGGGGGTTTTTTCCATGTGAAACAGTCCTGAAAGAACCCTATTAAATTGTCTCTTCCTATTGCCACCACACAGTGCCACCTACCCAGGTCTGTGGATTCCCTTTCAGGTGAAGGAAACTTCCTGACCGCCTTTTTTTTTTTTCCTGAAAACAATTAAGACTTAAGAAAACACTCAAGGGAAAATTCTGATCTATTTGTGAAAATCTGATTTTTTTTCTTGCTGAGAAAAAAGATTGACATCAGCATATCAGGCAGAAGGATTTCCAGTGTCACTTGGAAGTGACATTAAAAGACTCCTTTGAATCAGCAAAGCACCTAACACATCAAATCCTCATGCTTTACAGCCTCAGTGTTTGGTGAACAGGCAAGACATTTCATTACCCTAAGGAAAGAGACAGAGCTGGTTTTGTCTTGGTGCTTCTTACTCCGAGTTATTCTTTGTTTTTTGTCATGTTGCAAATCAGCAGTGAAGAAAACTCACTCAGCAAGCAGTAAAAGCAGCAACAAATGTTTACCCCTTGGGATATGTACTCTGGGCAGAAATCCCCACCCAGCCGGAGCAGACACTTCAAGGTCTACGCGTGCAAGTTCAGCTTGACTTGGAATACAGGCACTCAGCCAATCGAGGAATCACACAATCCAGGCCTGTGTTCGAGGTTACAGCATTCTCTCTCTAGCAGGTTAATAAGTTATCCATGAAGCACCAGAAGCATCAGAACTGCAGTTTGAAATATCTGATATTAAATCTCTAAAATAAACATTGAGAACTAGAGAAAATAAATTGCTCTGTGAAAGAATTGAGTAATATTATGATTTCCCTCTTCCTCACCCCTTGAATATATTGCTTAATCTGTCCTAAGACTGTAATTACCATCCTTAAGAAGGATGTGCGTGTGGGTGCCTTTGGGTTCCACGGTCTGTTTTCTTTACAGCAGCAAAGAGTGGCCTTTCTGACTTCATTACTTGTCAGTGTTTCTTAATAATCTGGATTTTGGGCAAGGTTCTTATGGCAAAATTGAAGAGGATGAATCCTGGTTCGAGAGCAGTCAGTAGGATCCTGCACACTGATTTAATGAAGCTTTTAGCTTGGCAAAGTGTCTTTTCTGTAATATGCAATGAAAAAATTGAGTGCACCCAATTCAGCCCTTCTCCCCCAAAATGACTGAGTTCCAGGCTGGTTCCTCTGTACTTTTTCTGGGATGGTTTCACACTCTGAACTAGAAAAGTTTGAATTGGAAATTCTTCCAGGAGTTGCCTGTCTTTGCAAATACGGAGTTTGTGTTATAATTTGTGGGGCTGTGCTATAATGTCTTGGGCCATGTTATCCTCATTCAGGAGTTTCTGAAGAACGGTTATTTATGTAGATGTTTGCTAATGAAATCCTGTTTGTTTAGAAATTGTCACACCTCCAGCAGCAGTGTGATCACACCCTCAGACTGTGAAATCTACAGGGCAGCAACTCCTAGTTTGCACCAAAGTGCAAAAACCATAAGATACATGAATCTGCCTTGTTCAGAGCATATGTATGACTGGCAAGTGCTTCCAGGAAAAATTGTAAATTCCTTTCTTTCCCAGAACTGTTCCATTTTGCAATTTTTCTTTAGCCAGTTCTGGAATTGAATTTTCAGCCTCTATTCTTGTTCGTTAGATTTTGTTTCTTCCTGTCTCGTCTTCTAGGTTTTATGGCTGCTTATTTATAGGCTTGCTTCTTCCAGGCGGTTAAATTGATCTCTAATTTTATTTCATGACCACAGAGGAGAGCAGCACAAGCTGCAGCAAGTTGGGAGGCAGGCAGGCATCGCACGCGCTTTCCTGGGGCTAAACAGCCCTGTGCTTCGGCGGCTTGGCTGCCGGGGTGTGCTCCTCTAAGGAAGAGGAGGCTGAAGGAGATCTGGGGGTTGTTCTTCTGTTCGATTAAATGCGATGAAGACATGTGGGGGGCTCTGAAGCGCAGTGCAGCTCGGCGTGGTGGGGGGAGAGCAGGAAGGCTCAAATCCCTCGGGAGCAGGACGAGCCGCGGGCCAGGGCTCTGGAGCTGGTTTGGGGTGGCGGTCAGGGTGGTTATCAAGATGTGTCCTAGCGGGAGCCCAGGTCTCCCTGTGGCCTGAGCGTGCCCAGGGGACAGCAGTGGGGCTGTGCTCTGCTGCTCCGCTGCTGAGGGGAAGCAGGGCTGGCAGGCACCTGGGCAGGGCTGGCGGGCACCTGGGCAGGGCTGGCAGCCAGCTGGGCAGGGCTTGGTGCTGACGAAACAGGAGCTGTCTCCACTTGCCAGGCAGCTGTTTCGTAGGTGCAGAGATGCAACATGACTTTGCTACTGATCCCAGTACTTTGGGGAATAGGATTTGCCACTTTGTTCCTGTGCCTTGAGCAATTGTCATGTTTTCAAAAGAAAATTGCTTTGCTACAGTTCTAATTGCCACTTTTTGAATACTGTTTTTCATCTTCGCTCTCTCTTTGCTTTCATGGGAGGGAGGAAATCATTACCTTGACAAGATGCAGCAGTTTCCCCACAGACAAGGGGGTCGAGGCACTTGGCAGGTGACAATCCCTCTGTCACACTGCTTGACACGCTGGCAAGAAGCAGACTGAGTGGTTGAGGGACACAGTTGTAGGGTTCTGGACAAATCCTGGTGCTTGGCTGCATTGCTCAGCTTTGATGGCAGGCACGTGTACTTCACACAGGAGATTAACCCCTTGTTGCGCAGTGCAGAGCTCGGGCTTGGCCCGAGGCTGCTGTGCCAGTGCTACACTTCAGTTTTGTTAATACTCCAGTGTATAAAACCACGTGTGGAGTACTTGTGCTGGAACCAAAGATTTTCGTGTTTGGTGAATCCTCCGGAACAACACAGACTTTTGGGAGCTGATCCCTTGGCCAGGTATCAGTAGAGTGTGATCACAGCTTCCACAGTACCATTCCATGCACAAGAAAACTTAAATGTGTGTATTTCCCCTGCTGGGACATCCTGCAGAAGTAATGCTGTGTGTGGCTGGGGCCAGGATCGCAGCAGCTCCTGCCACTTCTGTGGATTCCTTTGGGAGGGATTTGTCAGCCCAGGAGGACGACATGAATCGGGGCGGATGAACCAAGTGTGGAACTGTGCACCAAATCCTGCGGCGTTGGTGCTAGCAAACACCTGAAGGAAATGCCACAAGACTGACTCAAATCAGCTGAAAAAAGGGAAATACTCCTCTGCACGGCAGGCAGCAGCCTCGCGGGACGGGCTGGGACACCCTGGAAGCGGCTGCCCAAAGCAGAGGAGCAGACAAGGAGCATCAGCTGGTGGCAGAGCCAGGGCTGGCCTCTTGGCAGCTCCCGGGGCTGTGCAGGGGAGCTGTTTGCCCAGTTCCTCTCTGTCTAGGTCACTCTTCCTCTTGCCACAGCTGGAGGCACAACGCCGAACAAAGGGAGCGGTGGCCGGAGCCGCTGGGCACTGACGCCTCCTTCCAGGGGCTCTGAGAGGCTGGACGCCTGTGCCTTCCCCGCAGAGGGTGAAGCCGTGGCTGACGGGCACTGCGGCGTTCCCTGCGCGGGTCGGGATCCGCCAGGCCTGTGGCCGAGCGGGACTTGCCCACGTGCCGACAGGGCAGGTGCTGACAGGTGCCAAACTGGGATTGTAGAGGCTACAACAGCAGCTTTGCAGCTGGAGGCCAGGAGTGCTCCTGCTAACCCAGCAGAACATCCTGAACCTGACCCACGGTGAATCGGTGTGCTCAGATACCCTCCTGTGTAACTCCTCAGTTTGGTAGAAAAAAAATTCACAGTTTTCCCAGTAAAACAAGTTGTTGCTGCTTTAACCAGTTCAGGAGCCCTTGTTTACTTCAGTTTTGAGAGCGGTTTTTGAAAAGGATCTCGATGGGATTAAAATTTATGCCAGAGCTGGCTAAGAAGCACCCCTTTCCCTTGTCATGGCAGCAGGAAAATCATCAAGGGCTGCTTCTACATATAAACCCTTTGACTTCAATAAAATAATTGGATGCACAAACTTGGGATTTAATATCAGTCTTATTCAGTGGAGTTTTTTTCAGGTTGTGCAGAATAATGAAGTATAAAATACTCTGATAATTTTATTAATGTTGCCCAAGTTAGAGAACTAGCACTTACCTAGTATTGACTTTTTCTTTGTTTGTTTCTTTCTTATCAAGTTTCAAACATTTTTGAGGGTTTGGCAGGCTTCCCTAAGCCCTGAAGCTCTGAATGATTTATCACCTCCCTGTGCAGTGCTGAGGTAACCGTGTGCCAGCTGCATCGCCTGCTCTCCTGTGGCATTCCCATCCCTCCCTCCAAAGCTGCCTGTGCACACCAACGCCTCCCCAGCCAGGACGCTTCTCTCTGTGAAACTTATTGCTCTAAAAACTGTATTTTTAATGAACACACTCAGGAAATGTGTTTGTAAACACAGATTTATCAGTATTTTGCTGCCTCCAGAGGAGATAACTGTGGAGTGTTTCCTCCCAGTTCTGTCTGGACCTCCTGATCCCTTCCTTAACCACTTGCAGCTCTCAGTCATTTTTATCTCATCACTCCATTTTAAAACTATGGCAAATTAGGCCTTCTTTTTTTTTTTTCCATTAAGCCATAAATTATGGTTTCCTGGATTTAACTTATGTTTTTAAATTAATATTTCCCCCATCCCTTTCCAGAAAGTCTTTATCTGGCAGTTCTCCAGCAGAGGTTCTGCCCCAAGTCGAAATCCTGCCTCAGGATTTCCTGGTCTTGCCTCAGCTTATTGCATGTCCATGGAGCCATTCTGCAAACAAATTAATTTCTCCTTGTCTAGAAATTATAGAGCCCTTTCATTCTGTCCTTCTCCAAAGGATGTTAGAACAAATCTGTCTGAGGGGCTTTCAGGGCACTGTGCACAGAAGTGCATCTGTGGGCAACATCCAGGTGCATCTGTGGATAGAACAGGAACAGGAGAGGCTTGAAAAATTCAGAGACAGGGAAAGCAAAATGCTATGGTGAAAACAGTTGTTTGTTCTTCTTGCATAAGAAGATTAAACTAAACGGGTGCCATCACCCACACAGACAAAAACCATGTGCCTTCCCCTACACCTTGTTCTGGAGGATGCTTTAGAAGCTGCTCTGTAAAGGGCACCGCATCTGCCCCCTTCTTGGTGCAGAAATGTTGAGAAGTTACAGCAGGTTTTCCTCCACGCCCCTTCTTCAGGTTTTAATCAAATATCTCCGGGTTCTGTTGCCTCAGCTTTGGAGCACTGGCTCCTTGCCCTACAGATCCTCCTCTGCAGATCAGAAGAGAACCGTGGTTTTGTTTGGCTTGAAGTCGAGCTCTTCACAGGGGATTTGGGTGGCTGTGAAGCAAAGTGGCATCGCAGTGTTCTGAGCATCCCTGTTCTCTTTGTCAGCAGATGACAATCTGTCACCAGCTAAAACTCTCAGGCACCCAGAAAAAATCAGCAGATGGAGTCAGTTGCCAAGCAAACTGCTCACTGGGTTTGTGTCAGGTTTTAGAATCACGGAATCACTGACTCCTTAAGGTCGGAAAAGACCTTTAAGATCATCAAGCCCAACTGCCATGTTCACCACTAAACCATTTTGTGAGTTTCTAACTGAAGAGCACATTGTGGGTTTGCTGGGGTTTTGGAAATTTCTTGGGTTTGTTCTTTTCCCAGTCTTGCCCTGCATGCAGCTGATCTTTCCTGGCTCCAGAAATGTCAGTCTCAGCCACACGGTATCTTTGTTTCTTGGTGCCGAATTCTGACCACACACAGAGCTCTGTGTGAAAAAGCTTTTGTTGAGTTGGTCTGAAAAAGAGATGGATATAACCAACAGAAGGTTTACTGGCACAGGGAATTGGATTCAGAAATTAAAAAGTTCCTTCTAGCATTGGTAATTAACTCCAGCCTTTTATCAGCTGGATTAATTTTCTAGTCTACTGGAACTGTGAAGAGATCGAAAGTTTAATGACCAGTGGGGCCTGGATTGTAATGCATTATCTTCCCTGTCTTAAAAATATTGCAAAACCAGAAAACGTTGTTAACGTTATATGACGTATCATTAGTCAAATACAGCCCTTAATAAACTCCTGCTCTGCAGGATTGGGTGGGAGAGCAAATATTGCATTACTTATGGATATGTAAGACAAGAAAACCAGGAGCTGGTGGCATTAGAACCCCTGCCAGCCTCAGCCCAGTCTCTGCTCCTCATCCCTGGGACATCGTAAACCTCCTTAGAAGAGAATACGGAAAATAAATTAAATTTTGTGTTCAAATAAGTGTTCCCCACAAAGGCTCTTGCTTTGTCCTGTACTCTGCTGGGTGAGTTCTGTACTTCACACATTTTTAACAAGACAAGACGCAGTAGGTGAGCAGGATGTGCTGCTGATGCTGCACTCTGTCTATTTTTAGGGAGCTGTTTGTCTGCTCGTTTGCAGTTGTTGCAATCAGGAACAAATACTCTCAGTCAACGCTCAAATTAAAAACATGTGAATGTGTTGGTTCCAATGTCACCCGGGCAGGTGCTGCTGTGAAATGGCTCCACTGAAGTCCAGGAGTACATCTGATCAAAGAGGACATCAAAAGCAGCACAATCTATAAAGCAATAGTGCCTGCATGTAGAACTCACTGGTTTGCAATACAACAGGAGAGCTTTATCGAACCACATTAAGCTGTTGTCGGTGTGCTGATAGCACAGCCCAACCTCACCTCTGGAGTTTTGGAAGTGATGGTGGGAGGGCAGTGGAGGGAAATGGATTGTAGCTCTAAAGCAGAGCTGGCTTTGGCGTTTTTGGTGGAGGTTTTGCTAGAGCAGGGTCCGAACACACGCTGAGCTTCCTGCACGGCTCAGGCGCAGGGCTTGGCGGAGGCTGTGCCTGGCAGAGTTCTGCCTGGCTCACTCGCTCTGCAGCTGGCACGTTCAGGCAGCTTTACATGTTCGGAGGGCAAGGAGATTGAAATACTGACATAAAGGGGTAAGAGGGGATTGCTTTGGCATTATCGAGGTGTGCAAAATGATTATCCCTGAAGCGATGTGTGATGAGTGTGAGTATGGCAACCTTTGCCTGGTGGCTTTTCTTGCTCTTCCCTACACCCACTCCTGCACAATTACCCTCTTAAAATGTTCATCTTTCTCACCTTACGACTGTTTGTATGGGACCTGGGTGAATCTCTGAGGCGAAGCACAACTGCACCTCTGGAACGTGATGGGATCGGACATCACCGTGCTTCAGGCAATGTTTTAGCTGTGAAAGGCACACGGTTAAAGAAGAGTTTTTCTGTCTCACCTAGAAGATCAATATTTGTTTGACGGTAAGCAGAAGGGGGAGCCAGAAAGGCACGGTGTCCGTGCTCACGCTGCGTTTGCCGTGTGGTGGAGCTGGTTCTGTGTCACTGTGCCTGGGTCCCAAAGGCTGCTCTGACCCCCATTTCCATCATTTTGTTTCCTTTTTTTGGCTTTCTCCACCATCTTCCTGTACTACCAATTGACTTCATTTCTAATAAAAACATTTGTAAGACAATGGAGGCATCCTGGCTGAGCATTTGCTGTTTTAATTTCCAGGATATTATATTGATTCTCTAAAGACCGCTGGTCTCTGTGAGATGATATGTGGGTTTGTGGGGTTTTTGTTCCTGTGGGGACTGGGAATCAGGAACACGCAGCAGTATCTGCATTAGTATCCTTATCAGCTGGGAGTAGGAAAGTTGGAATGCTCTGACTTTGTATTTTATCCGCTCACAGAGGTAGGAAACTGATTTCCTAGCCTGGGAGATGCACTGGATGAACAGAGCTGTGTTTGGATGGGGGTTTCAAGGTTTTTTCTTTGAGTTTTGGGGTTTTTGCATTGTTTTGTTTTATACTTTTTTCTATCCCCTAAAAAATCACTCCAAACAGGAGCTGGAAAAAACCTGCAGATTTCAAATGAAGATGGATGCTCAGTTGGGACTTACTTGGAAAAGTTTTCAGTAGCAGTTCTGCAGAACTCTTCCACTGTTGCAGTGTGAACCTTTGTCTCCCACGTTCCAAGGTGTCCTTGGAGGTGGGGATAGGACACAGGGATGTCCTTGGAGGTGGGGATAGGACACAGGGATGTCCTTGGAGAGGAAAGGATTCTGCTGAGAAGCCCTTTGGGCTTTGGGATTCAGCAGAGTGGTGGTGGAGATGTGCTGGGTACTTTCTCACTGGTGTGTCTTAGGTACATTTCCAGAAGACTATTTCTATTTTAGATCAAAGAAAAATGCAAAAGCACCCCAGAAATCCTTTCTCGGGCTTTTTCTGTGGTTTGATGTGTTTTTTTCTTCCTCCCCTTCAGTTATTGTGTGGTCAACCTTGACGGGCTTTTAATGCTCTGCCAAGTTCTCTGGGAGCTGCAGAGACCATCCCTCTAATGGATATATGATGTAATTATATTTCAGCATCCTCTAAATGGGTCTCTTCTCCTACCAGGGTGCTTACATGTCCATGCAGTTGGAAGTTTTGTTTTGTGCATCTGTTTTTAATGAGGATGTGGCCCTAAACTATCACAGAGGGCCAGAGGAGCCAGCTGTCAAGAGCTTCTGGTACCCAGAGCTGACTGTGATGGCTACAAATGTTTTTCATTTGTCTGATTAAATAACTTCTCCAACATAATAATAATAATAATAATAATAATAATAATAATAATAATAATAAAAACCTGCTTGTTTTCACTATTCAGCTGCAGTACTAAGTGACCAGAAATGTGAAGAAAAGCTAGAGTGGAAAAAACCCCTTTCAGGACTTTAGAAGTTCACCTTTGAACCCATATTTTCAACACCTGCCTTGAGCAGGGCTTTGGTGCAACAAAGGCTGTCGAGTGATGCCCGTGCTGTCTCACTGTGTGCTGCTGAGCCCAGCTTCCCTTCAGCAAACTGCTGCTTCCAGAAAAGCCAAAAAGCCCCGGAGAACTGTCTGGATTGGAGCTGGGAGCACGCTCCTGGACGCTGTGTTAGCGGCGCGTGTGAAACGCTTGGCACCACAAGCTGCGAGCAGGGACTGGAAGCTGTGTTTCCACTGGAAGCAGGGTTGCATTTTCCTCACCTGACCTCGTGGAGGTTTTGAGGCAGAGATTGGCTGGAAAGGCAGAGCTGGGGTGTGGACCAGCCCGGGGTTGGGTGCTTTCTAGTAGTGTTTTGTGCTGCTGCACGTGCCTGAGTCGCAGTGTTTGGATTTTCAGAGCTCAGGGAATCTGTGTGCCGGGCCCGCGCTTGGTCTGCTTGCCCAGTTTCTAAGCCAATTTACAGTTCAGAACTTGCCTGTGTTTAGAAATGGATTTTAGAACATACACCTGGCCAGCGGGCCCAGATGCCAAAATACAAATTCCAGAATGCCAGAATGGTTTGGATTGGAAGGGACCTTAAAAATCATCCCATTCCACCCCCTGCCATGGCAGGGACACCTTCCACTGTCCCACGGTGCTCCAAGTCCTGTCCAGCCTGGCCTTGGGCACTGCCAGGGATCCAGGGGCAGCCACAGCTGCTCTGGGCACCCTGTGCCAGGGCCTCCCCCCCCTCCCAGGGAGGAATCCCTTCCCAATATCCCATCCAGCCCTGCCCCCTGGCAGTGGGAAGCCATTCCCTGTGTCCTGTCCCTCCATCCCTTGCCCCCAGTCCCTCTCCAGCTCCCCTGCAGCCCCTGTGGGCCCTGGCAGGGGCTCTGAGCTCTCCCTGAGCCTTCTCCTCTCCAGGGGAACCCTCCCAGCTCTCCCAGCCTGTCAGTGTGTTATTATGGGCGAACAAAACGTGTGCTTTGAGGATGTGTTATCTTCACTCAGGTGTAACATTCCTGGAGGAAGGGAAGAACAGCTGAACTCGGGCTTGTCCAGGAGCCCCTCTGGCTGTTGCTGACTGTTCGTGCTCACCTGTAGCAGCCTCGGTTCTGGGCGTTAGAAAATCCCCTGAGCAGTCCCTGCTGCAGTGTGTGAGTTAAAGAAATCTCATTAAGGTCACTGGTGAGTTTTCTTGGACGACGATCACAGAAAACCCACGTCTTAAATGGTAGCTTTGGAAAGCATTTAAATGGTAGATAATGATGCTCTTTTTTTACTTTGTAATTTGTTCTGCAGCAGTGTGCTCAGAATAGCTTGGATTGGTTTTAGCCAGTTTGGATTTTTTACAGTCAATATTTCAAGGGGCAACTGAAAAGCAAAATAGGTGTGGGATTAAAGAGAGAGAAAGAGAGAGAGGGGAGTTGTTTAGGTTAAAGGAAAAACAGATGTCTAACAGCTTTAAAAATAAAAATAATCAATTTCCAGCGGCAGTGATTATGAAACAGACCTCTGGAACATGAGTGGAGAGACACAGTGGATAAAGGGACCCAGCGTGCAGCTTGCTCAGTCCCTGAGCAGCTTATGAGGAGCTTCTGAAAGCACCAAGCTCAGGGATGCTGGGGCTCCTTTGCCCCATGGCTTTGAACTAAGAATCGAGTTGCCAACACCACGTGTTAAACTCGGAACAGCACTGTCACCTCTGTCACCTGCGGAGAACCCAGCTCCTCTGCTCTGGGCAAACCCCAGGGGCAGCTGAGCGCCCACAGCCCGTCACTCACGCTTGTGCTGCAGGGGTTTGTTTGCTTTTCAAAGCAGTTTCCTGTATCTTGGTCATATAGAATTACAATTTAAAGCCCTGTTTGGGTGTGCCTCAGTTCAAAGAAATGCAGAGTTTCAAACGCTAACCAAAGATGTATCACTTTCTATGTCGCTTTTCAAATTTTGTGATAACTTAGTAGAAAAAGGCTCTTAATGGAGTGAATTTGCAGTGATTTTTTAAAAAATTCCTGAGAATTGTCCCTTGTGATTAAAGAGGTTGTAAATCAAGTGCGTAGGTGACTTCCTAAGCCTTGCTTTGCCTGCTGAGCTCTTTGATCTTGGGGTGCAGGTGTTGGGGCTGGTGCCACGGCAGGCCCCGTGTCCCCTCTGCCACCAGGTCAGTGCCCTGACGCTGTGCCCTGGGCTCGGGGCCACCAGGTCAGTGCCCTGACGCTGTGCCCTGGGCTCGGGGCCACCAGGTCAGTGCCCTGACGCTGTGCCCTGGGCTCGGGGCTGCTGCCACCTCCTGCGGCCCCTTCCCACGGAGCTCTGCGGGGCTGCTCTGCCTGCCTGCTCTCCTTGGGCTGCTTCTGCCTGCTGAGGTGTGACACCCCCCTGCTCCCAGGAAAGCTGTGGGAGCAGCAGCTGGTTCGGTTTCAGTGGCCTCCAGAGCTGGAAAATGTCGGAGGCGTTTTAATCGAATAAATCAAACTGACCCAAGTGCCTGCTGTGGCGTGTAACAAAAGAAGAGGAGCAGAGCAGTGCTGAACACACACATTGTGTTTTGTGCTGCACCAAAGTGAAACAAATGCCACGTTCTGTGTCAGCAGGTAATGACATCTCCCAAAGAGCAGAGTTCCTGTGTTAATCATATTTGACTTCTCTAACTGGCTCGCTTCCTTCTCCCAACCAACCAAGCAGATTGCTGAAATTGTGACAAATGCTCTCACACTCCATGGAATAAAAATCCTATTCAATCTTTTCCTCCCAGCCCACGGTGCCCGGAACGCTTCCAATGAAGTGTATGGCTGTGTTTGCAGCCTTCCTCCATCCAAACTTTTTAATGGAATTCCATCTGAAGCTGTCTCTAATATGTGTCCTGTTCACGGGCTTTCCTTTGCACAGTATAATGGATTCTTTAAGCTTTGAAAGTGAGTTGTTGTGGCCTAAAGTAACAAATCAGTTTTGGAATGCATGCTGTCTGTTGTAAATGATTTGGGGGTAATAAATTTTCTGGTACAAAGCAATAGGCAGAGTTTTCATAATGTTGAACAGTTTGGACTTGTCTTGAAGGGAACAATGTCGCGAAAGCAATGTGCCGGTTCCAACTATTTGTTATTATAAAAGACAATTTTTTTTTCCTTAAGGTAGAATCCTCATCAGATTTCATGCTTTGCTGTAACTTGTTTTATTCCTTATGTTAGACAAATAAAAATATTTGAGCACAGTTGTGTATCTGTTACATCTTTTAGTGTAAACTTTTTTCTTTTAGGCTGCTTAGGAAAGCTTATACATGTTACCTTTTATACTAAAGGCCCGTTTAAGTGGATTTGACTGCTCCTAGAGCTATTGATACACTACGTTTGAACCTGGATAGTTGAAAACTAAGGCCACAGTGCAGAAGCTGTATGTGTTACCTTAAATTTAGCGTAATGGTTTTTCAGCACTCATTCTTTCTCTCCTGGAAACATTCAGGGGTGGCAGTTTCCAGAGCTCTCCCCCTGACAAATCTGATGGAATAACCTCCTCAGACAGCCCTCGAGTTAGAGCTGGGTTTTGGTGAGACTGGATGTGCAATAACTATCAAGAGACAAGACTCTTCCACTTTTCCATGCCAGCATCTGTCCCGTTGGTTCTCAGTGCTGTGCAAACCACGTGAAGTCTTTATCCAGGTATCCAGGTTTAGGGACTGCAGTGCAGGAAAAACAAACCTTCTTAATTTCCAGCAGCCGCGAGATTGAGTAACTTTGCTTTTCTAGCACTTCCCTTTCCCCAGACCCCCTTTCTTGCTGCAGTGCCCGGGGTGCCAGTCTGGGGGGACTGGTATTGCATCTGGTAGGCAGCATCGGTGTGCTTTGGGCTGGGTGTTCCCGGGTTGAACTGGAACAGGGGAAGAAACTCGTGCATTCAAAATGGATTAAAATCTGCTCAAATGAGACCTGTGGCTATAAACTGGGCAGTAATCACGGAGTGGATGAGTTTCCACAGCAATCTGAGCAGCGCTGCCTTGGGCTTTGTCACTAATCTGGCTGCAGTTTGCCATCCAAGGGCTGCACGAGCAGGCTCTTGGCTGAGGAGGGAGTAGAGGAGCTGGTTTTGCAGGGACGGGAGAGCTCAGGGTTCTCTTCACCAAAAGGATTTGACAATCTTTCCCCTTTCCCATCCCTGTGTGCACCTGCTTGTGGTCCGGAGCGAGGACGGGGCGGTGGCTTCTCCCCCAGGGACCCTTCTCGCTCTCTGCCATGGGTCGTGTTTGCCCCTCGGGCTGGTACTGCGGGGGCGAGCGGCAGCACCCCGNGCAGCAGCACCCCGAGGCAGCAGCACCCCGGGGCAGCAGCACCCCGGGGCAGCAGCACCCCAGGGCAGCAGCACCCCAGGGCAGCAGCACCTCAAGGCAGCACTCCAGGGCAGCAGCA
>VWPU01005297.1:0-43483 GCA_013398955.1 Callaeas wilsoni | reverse complement strand
TGTCCATGTCCATGCCCAACAGCTGTGGGTGGCACAATGTGTGGGAGGGTTTGGGATCAGACTAACAGGCCATGGACACATGCACACCTCTTTTTGGACACACCTGGTTTTTATCTCAAGCCACACCTTTTCTCAGTTTTAGTCTTCTGATTCTCTCCCCCAGCAAGCTACCCTTGAACTCCTAGCAGTACTGTGGGAGAGGACACAAAGCGCCGAATGTTATTTTCTGTGTGAGCTCTGCTCGGCCCCTTGGGACTTTGCAAAAAGAGAGACCCAAAGATGGACCCCAGGGGAGCAGAGAAAGCAGCAGGGACATCTGCGTGAGGCTTGGTCACCTGCACAACAGGGAGAGATTACATGTATTGTTTATATTCATCTATTCATCCCGGAACACCTTCAGAACTTCTGGCTGAATACCTTCCAGGCCTAGGCATTCTTACAAGTATGTTTTACAAAATTTATGTATATTCTTACAATAATCTGTATGTGTATTAGCAGCTATGTAATTTAGAATAAATGTTCTCTCCCCTTAAATCTCCTCAGATATCATTCTAGCAGTGGTATTCCACTCAAATATACAGAAACTAGTTTACTAATGAAACATTCTATAGGTTCTATAACTTCTAAAAATTTGCCTAGATTTAAAAAGCAATTGGAAGGGTTAATGGAAGAAAATTCTGTCAGAGGCTATGAAATATAAAGAATTCAAGCCCAGGAATACTTGGGAGTATCCTCTGAGGAAGTATCATTATAAGTTTGACTTGATCAAACAATGCTTCAGCATGCACTGTTCACCACCGCTGGACATTCTTTTGTAATTATGTAATAGTATGAGAAGCACAAAGCCAGACAAAGAGGAAGAAAGTTCCATCCAGCCTGATAAAATGTCAGACACTCAGAAACATCCATAAGTGAGAGTCAATTCTCAGCATATAAAAGAAACATTTCTTTCTTTATTTCCTTTCTGTAGCAAAGAAAGATGTCCTTATCAGCCTGCTACATTAAATCAGCTCTGGTCTGACATGCCTTTCAATAGATGCGAAGTTACCATGGTGCTGACGGACAAGTATCCTCTGCATACAAGCAATGGCTTTAATTTGAAGTTTGGTGAGCCCAAAAGACTCTGTGATGAGACAGTGAGGTACAGAGTCTGAACCTGGTATTTAGTCTTCTGGAAATCTTGAAGATGTGATGTAAAGTGCACTGCTGTATGTTGTGCTGCATTGCTGCATGAGCAGAAGCAAGGCTGTCCAGATGAAAACGTTCAGTGCAAAATATCCTTGCAGGCTCAAGAAAAGAAATAAATATGAAGGATGGGAGGAGCGAACAATCCAACACCAAAGATAATTGCTAGGAATGAAGAAAAGAGCTGTTTAGCATTTCAAAAGGTGTCATTCTTCTTATATATGTTCACAGTGTTCCAAAACCAGCAACAAACCCAGAAATCCTCAAGCGAGAGTAGCAGCTGGCTTGTTGCAAAGGAGATCACCGTGATGGATGGTAATATATAGAGCTGGTATGTCAGTGTGGGCTAATCTCAAGCTACAGGGGTGATCTGCCAAGTCTAACAAAGATAAATACAGCTTCTGCCTCAAAGCCAGGCACTGGCCATTGGTTTCCACAACATGATGGATTTTATGGTCAGGTGTGGTGACATCTCGTGACCTAAACAGCTTTCAGAGAGCAGCTGGTTTGTTTTGAATGATGATGGATTATACTCCAGAACTCCCAGTGAAAAATGATGTCTCATGCTTGCAAGCATTGCATGGACATAGGTAAGTCCCAGCCAGCTCTTGGACTTGGTAAACATCCTTGTGTTTTTATTGCAAGTGTCTGTCCATATTTTCCCATGCTTTATAACTCCCTCCTTTGTTTCTCAATCATCCTACATAAATTGATAATCACATCTTCCTCAGTACATCCTTGCAGGGTTACATATGGAAATATGAAGAAGACACTGAAGTCAGAAATACCGCTAAATTAAGATACCAAGCAACATCTGATTTCAGCTATAGATCATGAATTTTAGCCATAGCAACAACAGTGACTGCAAACCAAACTCATACTTTTTTGTCGTATGTCACTACAGAGCTACACCAGAGATGCCTCTCCCTGTCGTGCACCAGTCAAACCTGCACAGGCAGTACCACTGGTTATGTGCTACCAATCCCCTAGAAGAACAACCTGTAAGCAGGAGTGTTGGGCAGAAAGAGCACAAGCAGGAAGTGCCAAACGTCATGGAGCCCTCTCTGCACAGAACCAGACTGAATCCAGCAAATTTCTCTGGTTACGCTGTATACACACTAAAGCTAAATTTAGTGCTGTATGCTTTACCTACCAAACTAATGGAAAAATTTACTACCACAGAGTATTGATACTGCATCGAAGAAGAGGGTCCATGTCTGAATTATCTGGAACAACAGTTCTCAAGCTACATATATATATATATATATAAATTTAACTGATTTGTGGACTTTAATAAGGACTAACCAAGCAAGCTTTCTTGCACTATAGGCTAATGCACACCAGTAATTTCTGATTTGAACAGAGAGTTCTGCTGTTTTCCTTCCATTCTGGTATTTTCCCCTCTTTTCTTTAAAGAATTTCAGTGTTTTGCCTTTACTCTTTGTGTTAAGAACGAGCAGTTCCAATTGAAGGCTTTTCTCTCTCTGAATGCGCTGGGTCATGGTTTGAATATGAGGCAGCATGCTAGCAGCAGGGGAGAGCAGGAAAGCACCCACAAGCAATGCCTTATGGAGAAGACAAACACCACCAACAGCAAGAAAATTAACAAAATTCCAGAATATTCCTTCCATCTGTTTGCTATACTGTGACAAAGTCCATTTTTAGTGTTATAGCCAAAAGGATTTTAAAAACGCCCCAGTACTGAGGGAACACATTTCCACTAAAAAAGTTACTGTACTGCAAGCAATGACCTCTTTCCTGTTTGAGATGCATTCAATACTGCAGCTCTTCAGAAAGTGAGGGACTGTTTGTGGGCACAAGATGAATCCAGGTGAGTGTTACACAAGCTTTTCATGCACCGATTTTTGGAGTGCCTGACTGTGATCTGCAGTACCCAAGCTGCTCCAGTCCTTCCTCAGCCCCTCACATTAGTCCCATGCATCCAGATTGTTGTTGTAGTATCACAGAAACATCACAGAATCATCATAGAATCATACAATGGCCTGGGTTGGAAGGGACCTTAAACATCATCTAGTTCAACCCCCCTGCCCTGGGCAGAGACACCTTTCACTAGACCAGCACTGAATATCTCTTGAACACAGTTCAGCTTGTGCCAGACCCTTCTCCCACGATTCATGTCCATACCCAAACTGATTTCTGCAGATAAAAGATCCACGTTACCAGAGCCATTTCAAGCTCCTTAATAAACTAGCTTGAAATAGAGCTGAAGCCAAAGTCTACCACTGTCATACAGATAAAACTGCAAAAGAAGCCATTGAGAATAATACTAAAGCAGTGATTTCCTGTCTAGGTATTACGGCTCCTAGTTCCTACTATTTTGTTTTTTGGAGTGTGAGTGTTTTACAGGACTGGAAATAAAGGCACAAGATAATCTGCTTTCTGTTGAATTAGTAACCCTGCAGGCTAGAATCTTATCACTGGAATCAGAAACACAGGGAATGCTAGAAGTCAATTTTTAAGATCAGTCACATACCAACCACTAATCATATATACAGCTCTCACTGGGAATATCCAAATTCAGCCACGGTCACACTTCAACTTCAGGCTAATCAACTGTACTCCAATCAACCCTGCAACTCCGCTGCAATGCAGGAAGTATGAGATCCATCAACACCAGAGGCATTTAACATGACATACAGACAAAACAAGCCATAACCCAAATCTTCACCCAAGAGGCAGTTCCTGTGACATAACTCCAATTAGCAACTTACATGTACTGCAATATCAGACAGACTCATTTCATCTTAATTTGTTTAAACAAATCCAGTCCTACCATCGAGTAAATAGTCTCACTGAGAGCTGATTATGATCACTTGTTCTTGTTCAGCATAACAACCAAAGCCTTCCATGATATTTGCTCCCTCTGTGCACATCAAAACTGTGTTTAAAGAATTCCCAAATCAGGCCATGGGAGCATATATATGCCTAGGGAGTTTTTCACAGGAAACAAATACAGTAAATCAAGCCAGTAAATTTATACTAAAGATGTAAAGATAAGTGGTTTGTTTATGGGTTTTTTCACAACCTGACATTTAAAAACAGTTCCAGAAACTTTCAGGTTTTGTTTCCTTAAGGGATGGGGAGTATTTTACAGCCAAATTCCTCTTTACTAGCTCATGAAAACTGCAAGGAAAAAAAAAACCACAAAGCCATTAACTTTTATTTGTTACAAGCAAAACTCTCACTGCAGGATGTTTAATATATATTGGAATCCTGATATATCGTCCTCTGTGTATGAAGAATAAGGGCAATTTCAAGAGAGTTTCCTCCAACTTAACTAAAAAGAAAGAAAGGGGGTAGGTGAAGGGGGAAGTAAGATATGTTTGTTGCTTGCCTCTCTAAGACACTTAGAAAAAAAAAGAGAGAAAAGCCAGTTTCACAGTTGCCAATGTGCAAGATATTATAGAAAATCCAATGTATCTGATGACAGAAGGGGCAGAAGCCTAATCCGGTCTTATTCAAAATGCATAGGTTATTTGAGCCTAAGAGAAATTTCCTCAAAGCTATTTCCACTGCAACACCCATGAGATTCAGTAAGCAGTTCTTGTTTTATTGATAATGTTTGTCCCTGCCCAGAACTTGTGTATGGCTTTATTAATCTGCAAGACTCAGTAAGTGGTTGTCAAGCTCTAAGGTTTCCTTAAACAGACTGATATCACCAGAGCTTTCTAACATTCAGCCTGTTTGTTAACAGAATGGCAACTTCTGTCACTTCAGCAAGAGACTTGTGGTGTGCTTTATAAATTATGTTGCATTAAAAAAAGAAGCAGGCAGAAAGTTTGTAAGGCTATTTGGAGAGTCTTCTAGTTTGCTGATGCTCAAATTCCCCAAATGCAATACTCATTATGATTTCTGGACCACATGCAGAGACAAGGGAAAATAGAAGATGAGCTGGAGAAAGCAAAAATTAGCTTCAGCAATGCAGGCAGATGTCTAATGGGAAATATGTCTTCCTGAAAGGGTAGTGGAAGTCCCATGGAAGGGAAAATCAAATTTACTCAAAGATCAGCCTCAGGACTGAATTTTTGCAGCAACATCAGTAATTCAGGCCCAATAAGGAGGAAGAAGTATCTATGTGTATTTAATCTCAGCATGGCTATGAGTTACTGATGCAACATGAACATTAAAGATACAAACATGATTCTGGGAGGTTTTGGGTAAATATTAACAACAAACAGGCAAGTAAAAATGTCACTATGATCTCAAATATGATGCAGTTGCTGTGCAGGTCCTCTGACTATTAACCCTGAGATTATTAACCCTGAGATTAACCCAGCTGGTTAGAGCATAGTGCTAATAATGCCAAGGTCACAGGTTTGATCCCTGTACAGGCCATTCACTTAAGAGTTGGACTTGATGATCCTTGTGGGTCCCTTCCAACACAAAATATTCTGTGATCTATAACAGGAGGAAGGGTTTTTCTCTTTTATTCCCACCTCAAAGAACAAGATCACAGAAATAAAGGTTCAGGGAAGGGTAATAAAAATTTTCAAGAGATTTGAAACGATCACACAAAGAGACACTGAAATGGCTTCAACTGTTTGCTTTAGAAAGGGCCTACAAAGGATGAGACAAGATAAAAGTACATCAAATAAGGAACCATAGCAGTAAAGGGAGATGGGGAGTTTCTGTTTTCTATTGCATAATACCATACCAGGAAGATGTGCAATGAAACTGTGAAAAGTGAAAATTGAAAACTAGCAACAGGAAATCATTCTTCATACAACATGTAGACACATGGCAGAATTTATTTTCATTGGAGGCTGAAGATGCCAAGAACTTAACAAAACGTTGAAGGAACTGGGTGTTTAGGGGGCATAATACCATATTCTGAAACCATTGAGTTGCATGCACTCACCAGAAGACATTTCTTTCTCACTAATATTCATGTTATCAACCCCTACACCTGCCTAGACAAAAAAGAAACCACAGGTAATCCTTGGCTGTTACTTTGTATTTGAGAGTCTGACATTGCAAGAGTCTGACAAGAGCAAACTCTTGTCCCAGTTAACCTAATCACAATAACCAGAAGACAGCTCTGAAACCAAACTTAACCAAGCCAAGCTAAAAATAAAATTAATCTACTTGCAAAATACAAACACACTATTTCACAATACTTTAAAATACAAAAGTTACAGTGCAAAAAGTAAAAGAAACATTCGTTCCTACCCACCCATTTAGAAGTGTTGTTTTTACCCAGCTGGCAAGAGAGTCTGAACTCCTACTTATCCATGCAGCTGAGAGATTTCCTTTGGAAAGATCTTTTTCTTTTTCCTAAAATTACTGACCACCTCAGCACTATTAACAACTATTACAAATTATTCACTTTCTGTGAGGTAACATGTACTTTTATGCCTGACCAAGCAATGTTCAACCTGAAGATGAAGCTTTCTCACATATTAAGCACACACTTTGACCCTTCACTTTGATATTTACTTAGGTCTTATGAAGTCTTGCTAACACACACCAGACTCCGTTGCCATTCTGGGAACAGCAGAAGTGTTTCTGAGTAGGTTGCTTGCTGAAGAATTGTATTAAATCCTGCATTCACTGTGGCAGGAAAACTGTGAGGATAGATGTGAATGACCAGCTGGGAGGCTGACATGGTCCAAGGAGAGGAAGTCTGTTGCAGAGCCAGACTACCTGAGCCATGTGTATTGTTTCTATCTCAGAATCTGTCCCCAGATATGCTTCTCTAAGATACACATGTCCCCATGGAAAGGACTCCAAGGTGCCTCTAGGGCACCTTGCAACCACTCCACCACACAGAGAGGGGTATCTGTACATGAGAAAGAACACCAGAATAAAAGAGTAAAAATAATCTCTGGCCTGAGCAATTTTCTTCTCATTCAGAGAAATATTTTCTGCTTTCCTACACAGAAAACACAGTGCATGCAAGACAGCTGCCTCAAGAGTGGATACTCAAGTGACAGGACAGACATCTACCTCCTGTATCTATGGGTAAAGGAGACACTCCAACCTTAAAGTTGGCTGGCACTTCTCTTTGCTAGTATTTTCTGAACTTCCATTAGAAATCAAATTAATTTAATTTCTGAAGCCCCTTCACAAACAACCTCCCTCTATATCCCTCCACTCCATCGCCTGGCAAACCTGGCAAACATGAGCATCTCAGGGACAAAATACTTCTGCCGACAGCATGACTTCTTCAATGCTTAAAACTTTACTCCCAGCAAGAATAATGGAAGGGGAGCTTCTTGGGCTGTATCCATCAATTTTTCTTAAGCATTTCCATCAAAGCTGTGAGGCTACTCATTCCCTCATCTAGTGACAGCAAAGCTCTCATCTGGGGAAGTACTGGAAGGTTCAGGGAAAAGAAGATGAGAGTCAACAACGTGAACACAATCACCAAAACTTCAGTCTCACCCAAGGCTATTAGAGGATACATTTCTGGTTGCCATGACTCACACAGAAATATAACTGCTCTGCAGACTTCAATATATCTTAAGAGAATCAGATTTTTGTAACCTGTGGATTGCATTTTTTCCTCCCTCTTCCTTCTGGTTTGTTGTTTGTTTTTTTTTCCTTCCCAGTATACTCCATACACATTTAAGCAAATTTTCTCCCTGTTTTGCAGGCAGAGAACACTGTACTAAGCATATCAGAGGTCTGGCACAGGATGGACTGTGGTACCCTTTCAACAGGGTTGTGATGTACACTGCAGGAACAGTTTCAGTATTTGATGAAGATGACTGAAAAGCCAGTAGCTAGAAATCAGTGTTAGTCTGAAGGGGAGGCATAGAAAGAACACTTTACCTCTTATATGCTTGCAACAGGGTACAGTAAAGTCCCCTGAGCCACTGGGAGACTTCGAGATAGAAGAGATAATGGAATGGACCTAGACCTTGATTTGATCTGTGATTACTATGCCCTCAGGAGAACCCAACAGGAGAAACAAGTGAAGTGACTTGCTTATCTAAGTCAAAGGACAACTGCAACAGCCTTGCCTTTCAGGAATGTAGAGCACTCACTGGAACTGACCCAAACTGAGCTGTTCTGAATGGTCCTGTGGCAGTGCTGACAGACCTAAAAAACCTCTAACTGTCCTCTTGCAGGCAGAAACGCCCTGTGGACAGCAGAAGACAGAGCAGGGTCTTCCACCTGACCTGCTCAGCGACAGTCACCTGAATCTATTCTTCATGTGAATTATCCAGCTGTGTCATAGATGTAAAGAAAGTTCAGGTTCAGATGGATAATAAACTAAGGCACAGCACCACAAACATGTTTGGACTGTTTTTAGTATCATCTTGTTTCCACTAATGGCACTGAAGAACAGCCCAGAGCTGGAACTAATAAAGCCAGCTAGGATTAATACGGCATTATACTAGCTCTAGGATTTGGAATACAAAGATGTCCTGATGCTCTCCTATGTACCAGCCAAAGGTCAGCTGCACTCCTTTGCTTTAACCTGACTTGACTCTACAAAGACACTTCAGCCACTCTCCACTCCCAGTCTCCAAGAACTGTGCTCTTGAGCCCAAGCTGTCATGTGCCAGCATCACTCTGTATTGAGACTGGTGAGCCATACTTGAAATCAGTATACCAGGGAACATAAGGAAGAAATTCCCCAACTCTGGATCCACCAAACGTGGTCCACAATCAGCAGTGATTAGAGCAGTGGGTCCCAAGCCCTATTTATGGCAGGAAGCATCAAACTCCACACCACATACTATTAGAAATGCTATCTAGGTTTCTTTGTTTTCTTGGATAGCCCAACCATCCAGTACTCTGAGTTATGAAAAGCTATAAAAATATGTAAAAGTCTAGCAGAAGTGACATTACATCTGTGGCTTCCAAGGTTTTATCTGCTAAATGTGAATCATTATCTTTCACCTCAAAGACTAGTGCTAAAGTAGTCAATTGATTAAAGAGCTAAATTCAAGTGAGTTCAGTTCCAGTTGACTTTCAGTAGAGTCAACGTAGGTCCCATTTCAAAATTCCTAAAACTCCTTATGAAAGTTTCCTGATGCCATATTTTAATACATATATAGGTCCTACTCAGAAAATAGAGAGATGAGAAGGTTGTGATCTGTATACTGAAGTGAGAGATTTGTTTAGCTGCAGGAACAGCTGTGTAAATTAGCTTTTCCCCAGTACCATCAGAAACCTGGAAGATACCTCATGACTGATGCAAGTTGCATCCTTCTTTCCTCTCCAAATCCTCAACTATACTGCAAATTGTACCTGGGAAGGAATATCTGTGCAGCAATATTTTAAAGAGAGTCCTCGATGACAGGATGAGATTCTGGCTCTACTACCAGTCATGACACAAGGTCTGACAAGATCACAATTGGATGTGACAGGCTTAGCAGAAGATGTTTTGGTTGTTTCAAAAACACATTCTATCTGGTAAGACTGTCAAACCAGAGCCCTCATCCAAACCAAAACTTTGCCCAAAGTAAGTAGTGTTTGATTCAGAAATTTGCTCCTGTCCGTTAGTATATTATGTAATTCAGAAGGCATTAATTAGAAGTGCTTTCTAATTCTAAGTGCAGGAGGGAACTCTGCTCCAAGGTCTGCTATAAAGTGGTTGCATGTGCCTTGCCAATTACTGCTTTCTCGATGCCTTGTTTTGCTCCCCTGAAAAATAGGGTAATATTTTTTAAACTGTGGAACACTTTGAGACATTATGTTAGAAAAGTAAAAGAGTACAGACCAAATCTCCAGATGACATGTAGCAAAATTATTCTCTCAGTTGTTACCAGTCTACTAAAATTGTGAAAGAAAAAATTTACAACATGAAGCACCATTAACATCCTGCGACCCACATGATATCAAAGGGAATAAAAAGGTTCAGACCCTTGCAATTGTAATGAAACAGATGTGGAATGCACAAATGTGGAAAACTGAGGTCTAGAACAGAGAAGTTAGTTGCTTATGATGGCACTGTTAGCAGGACAGCTGGCAGCCACTTCTTGTTTCACATCCATGTGACTTTGAACTCTATAGTATCACAAACACCATTGGACACTCAGCCCTTCAATTCAAGCACTGTATAGAAGACCTCTAATTCTCTGTAAGCACTTCTGACAGGCCTGTCTCCCTAAGTATAAGTATTCTGCTAAGCTACTTCTTCATTTTGTGCTGTTCACGTGCTATTATAAAGATGCAATGTACTCTTCAGCTGCTCAGGTTCTCAGAATTGTCACACTAAATTTCAAAGGTGTGAAATTCAAGCTAGGTCACAAGCTCCAGAAACCACTAAATTTCTCATTTCAATGGGACAAAAAAGTGGATCTCACTACCTGCTTTTATGAGAATCTTCAGAATGACAGCTCTCAACATTTTTCATCATGAATTATCCAACTTTCTGACTGTGTTTTTCTCACCTGATCTTTCTCCAGCATTTCTCTGGCACAAGGTGGGCCAGTTTTCTGCAGCTGAGATCTCTGCCAGCCTTAATCCTTCAGCTGTGTCACAGTGAGAACTCAGACTCTTGGGCAGCTGGAACAAGCATTCCTTTCCCCCACCTCCGTAACACCCGGCACAGGTTGTGGCTGTAACCCTGACTGGTATGGCAGTTAGAGAGTGAATGAGCAAGCATCAAAACACGTTTGAATCGCAAATGCTACTCATCCACTTAGTAAATACGTTTCAGGTATGACGTCACAGTGTGCTCTGTTACCTCACCCTACATTCCACCATGACAAACAGAGCAGAATTCTGTTTTCTTTATGGGCCTTTTATTACTGCTAATTCAACCACAGTGGCATGGTGGTGAGTGCATCTGGAACCTGGCCCATGACCCAGCCACTCAGCACAGCTCAGGGTCAACCGATTACTGTTTCACAGTCTCAGCAAATTTATCCTTTTCTAGCAGCAAGTTAGTTAAGTCTCAACCTTCCCACAAGGAATTACGTGAGAGTGAATGGCTCTGTGTCCAGCATTCCTTGCTGGAGGGCAGATTCATTTTAGTCATAGCTATTAGTTTCAAGATCTTGCAGAGGAAGAAAACATTAATGAAAAGACACTGAACCTCATCTTAGGCTCCCAGCTGTTTTGTGATGTGGGTGATGAAACAGGATTGTTAAAAATATTCCATTAGAAATATGATCTAACCAAATATAGCTCTAGTTCCTTTATGTGGCTTTTAGAGAGTGTACACAGAGAGGAGACATCTCGGCATGCAAGCTCAAGGGCTGTGCTACGGTATCCTTCCTTTAATAAAGCCTTCTTGCAGCCATGTGCTAAAGAGAATACAGTTGAAAAAAGTAAAAACAAAACAAAACAAACAAATAAAATTTAAAAAACAACCAGAAATAAAAACCAACCAAACACAAACAAAAACAAATAAAATAAAAATCCAAGACAAAACAAAACAAAAAAAATCCAAACAAACAAAAAACCAAATCAAACCAACAACAACAACAACAACAAAAAACCTATGAAATTTATTTTTGGCCCTGGATCTAAAGGGCTAAAATAATTCTACTTGCAGTGACCATCAGGATTCTGTTGAAGTTTTTCATGTATAGTTTCATAAATTTTACTATCTTCTTCCACAACAGAAATTTTCTTCACTGAGAACTTTAGTGCAGCCACATTTTTTTGAAGAATGCATTACCTGCTAAGCTGATACAGCAACAGCACATAGCTAGTCAAAGCAGGAGGTGAAGGAAACTCCTCTATGCTTTTGAGCAAAAAGGAGCTTTTTTAGTTTAAGAGACAGAAGACTTGATATAAGTCAGAAGGTTCCATGTACCAGCATTAAACTTCTGAAGTGTTTGAATTAGAGACTCCTCTAATCTCTAGCAGGGATTCCAGTAACAGTTTGTCTCTAGGGACTCTGTATTCTTGCTCTCACATACAACATTACTGAGGCCACTGATGCGGGCAGTAAGCATTTGTCAGATGTTTTGGTTGTGTTCCAATTCTGTCTAAAAACTGAGGCAGGATATGAGAAACTAAGAGTTACTTCTATCTTTCATTTTTTAATAGGGTTCTCTTATTCTCCATGGAAGTATGCTGGACAGGATAATGTCAGCTATATTCTGCTTCAAGGTCTCTACTCCATTCCAATGCAATGTCTCGCTGTATTCTATATGCACAGCAATAAGGATGCTATGCAACAAAATTGCTGCCTCTTCCCCAAAGACAAATGTCAAGTTCCCTGCTCCTAGCAGGATGCCATCTGCTTCTGCCCCCAATGTGTTCCTGCTAACCCTCAAAACACCTGCTTTGTGACACACAGAAAATGCAGAGCTGCCACGCAGGAAGAAGAAGAAGTCAGGGAGCATGGAAAGTCTTCAGGCATCCCTCTTATGGCATCACCATTTTTCCTGCTGGGCCCAATATTTGCATGGTCTCTCTTCCCAACAGTGATGGGGTCAGATGCTTGACCAAACCAAGATGCAGGCAGCACAGTTGTTGTCATTTATTTCAGGGACTAGGCAGTACATATTCATTCCTGTCACTTAGGACCACTTACAGAGTGGTTCCTAAGTTCCTCCATCTGTTTAGTTAATATCCCTGAGCCAGTGAAGGCCAAACACAGACATAGCCAATATTAGGAGATTGAGTTTCCTTGCTTTTACCACTACGCTTTTACCACCACTCACACTCTTGCCCCAAACAACCACCAGTTTATTCACACTTAAAGCTGGCTCTGCTCAAGGATATTTATTTTCTACGTACAGCATTAAGATCAAGTTGGATTCCAGGTAAACCAGACTAAGACTCTGATAGACAAGTGAGAGCTTTTACGTATAAAATTTCTTTATGGTCAACCAAAAGGATGTAAATTGTGTGAAAACCAAAGAAAAAAATATCATATTATTAGTTTAATTAATGCTTTAGCAAACTAATGTACGAATAAGAAATACTTCTTCAATTCAAATGATCCCATTCCTATTTGTGGATTATCACTAATGTGACAAATGCCTAAAATGAAGTATTCCAATGTCAAGTTCTCATCCTTTTGGTGCAGTAACTCATCAGCCAGAGGAATGATGTTGATGGTGACTTTTTTCTTCCCAGGTCTTGTATCCATTCTATGACTACTTTTGTGTGTTTATACTCCACTTTGTAAATAGGTTAGATTTTTTCCTTTCCTAATGGTTCTTAGCATTAGCCATGATTCCTTCTCTATATAAGGTATGATGCAATAAAACGGGGCATGTATTTTTGGGAAAGAACCAAACAAGTAAATAAGTGACATAAAAGTGAAGTAAAACCTAAAGTAAATCAGGTAATAACATAGCTAAAAAGCAAGCTCAAAACAACAGAATAGGCAAAAGCCACCTTACCATTGAAAAATTATGCTATTAGAGTTGGGACAGGCCAGTCAGTAGTCATCTAATTCCAGAATTAGCTACAGTTTAATTAATTTTATACATATGACTCAAGTTAAGCTACAAAGACCATATAAACCCAGAAAAGGCCTGGGGTTTACAGACTGGTATGGTTATTTATTATTAGAAAACTTGAGGTCTGCTATCAGCGCTAGAAAAATCAATTTTCTGAGGGACAAGACAATAGAGCCATGGACAGGAAACAGACAGAACCAGGAAGGCACCATTTCAAAACACTAGAAAAACACAAATATTCAGTCTCAGTCTGGATTCCAGCTAATCTGCATGGATCAGTCCAAAAGGACAAAGCAAAGACACAGAGACCAGACTGCAAACCAGACGGAACACAGGAAAGCCAGGGTGAGGTTTGGAACCAAATCACAAACCTGAGTAGGAGCTGAAAAACCACTTGGGAATGAAGGACTATCATGGAAAAGATGGAACTGAATACAGAAGTGGCCTGACTTGTTTATAGCTCATATGGAGCTTTTGTGTAGATTCCCCACTTCATGCCAGCATAGCACTGTTGGGTTTTGGGATTGAGCAGTTCAACACCTTCCCCTCTGTTTGACTGCAAACGCAGCTGCTGTCTCTCCATGCATTCACTCCAAGTCAAAAAAACAAGAGCCAGACATTACAGCCTGGGTGTCCAACAAAGAAGCAGGCTTTTGTATGATCTCTCCTGCATTCTTTGTTTCTGGATATTGTTGGAAGCATAAGTTTTCAATTTAAAAGACAAGGAAGGTACAGCAGTTAGCTGAGGACATTTAGTCATAAATATAAGCACATTATGTAACGTGCCTCCTAACGGGAAGAAGCCACCAGCGCAGTATCTCTTACATATGCAGATCTCACAATACTTCTGATGTGGCAGCTCAAGCACAGAAAGTCAACATAGAAACAATTCTACCCTACAGTTCATCAGGAGTAACTTCTTTGATTTTCAATCCTTCTTTATACTTTCGTAACAGCAGAAGTAAAGCCAGAAACCTCTCAAGCAAAGTGGGAAAGAACAATGCCTGTGAGCACCTTTTTCTCCCAGTTGGCAGACACTGTATTAACCAATCTTCTCTCACCACTAGGGAGGGGCCATGGATCAAATCCTTCAAGGCAACATCAGATCTAGTTGTGTTCCTGACAGGTAAGAAATACCAAACTAAGTATAAAAGATGGGTTGCTTGTCTCCACAGGACACCAGTACTGACAATGAGGAAAATATAATTCCAGCAACCATTAATTTTACCTCATCCTTTCAGCTTGTACTGACCTGTAGAGACTGACAGAAGAACACAATGCAAACACATAAAGGAAATTATCAGAGGAAAAACCTGCTGTAGATAGACTTTATCATAAAATGCCCATGCATTTACCAGCAATTATTTCATACTCCTAGTAAGGATAGGAGAGACCCCTACATCTTGTTTTATCTTTATCTTTATAAATAACTGTATTGTAACCAGAACTATCTGCAGCCCTTGATTCCCATAAGAGGAAAAGGGGGAGGGAAATGGGGCTCCAGCACTTTCTTAGCGTTTTTTGTTTCCTCTGTATTTGTATTTTTCAAGACAAGACAGCTCTACTTGTTAGGCAAAGGATGGCTTTGCCTCAAGGTTACAAGGTCTTCAAAAACCTAATAATGAAGCTGACAGCTTGCAGAGAGGGATATGTCTGGAAAACAGGAAAGCATTTTGAAATTCAGGCAAAACCACACAAAATTTAATGCATCTGCTCCTTAGAATTGATTGATTTATAAGGTGATTGAAAGAGAAAAATATTTATATTCAGAAAAGTATGCCAAATTCCTTGAAAGAGCAATTATTGGTGTTAAGGTTAAAATAAAATATTCTCTACTTGCTTTAGTAAAGCTCTAATTATTTAAATGTGAGTTAAAAGAAGACCATACTACTCAAATGTGTAATTTTTTTTCATACTGTAGACACTTATCAATACAAACAGGTTCACATTTACCATTCCTGATCACTTTCACATGCATGAAAACAAGTTTCTTGTCCTGATATTGCAAATGATGCAGGAAGATGTTTATTTAATGTGGGATCAAACTGTAGGTTTTCTAAAGCTTTATGCTTTTTCACTTCCCAAGACATTCACAAGCCTATGATGCACACACTAGCACGAAGAACAAGAATGAATCCCTAAATCCAAAGAAATTATTCAGTACTGATTGGGCATTACTGTGTGAGAAGCTCAGAAAATTCTGCATACAGAGAAGATAAGCTTTACTCCTAACTCAGATTTCAGAAAGAACTCTAGAATTGTTATCAGACAAGCTACAAAGTGCATATTTCCACCATCTACCTATTTTCTGACAAAATCGGATAGCCCTGGCCCTATTTCATTGCCTTGTCCTATGAGGTAAGGGTAGTACTGCTTGTACCATATACACATACTCACAACTCAAAATGCTCCCGTTTTAAATTGCGTTCCTTCCCCACTGCAGATGTGAGTAAATTAACTCGCTCATGTGAGCAGAGTAGGAGTCAGGCTAAATGGAACTTAGAAAGAAATGCTCATCAAAATTCCTGCTGAAACGCAAAGAAATCTAAGCTGGCACCGCAGCCCTGACAGCCAGAGAAGCCAGAGTGCCCTGTGCTGATGTGAAGTGTTGCTGGCAGCAGGTACAGCAGCTCTGGCAGCACACCTGTGCCAGGGATGCCTGCAGGTATCTGGTGTATCTCTGGTGCCTGCTCAGGTGCACGTTTGAATCCAGGCAGCCAGTCCTTGAAACTGAAGGCAAAGTCAAGAGACAAACTTCTAAGTGCTTTTCTGCATAATGAGGATATGGACTTGTTTATTGCTCCAGCAGTTAAGAAATACCTCTGGTAATACCCATACCCCAGAATTCCCCTCCCCAGCCAAAAAAAAAAAGGTTTCTATTCTCTGCTGTTTAACCATTATCCTGATCACAAGATTTTCTCACTGTGGGTAGGATTTACTACTATTTTTAATACAGGCTGGATGAAACAAGCTAAGTTTAGCAATAAGATTTTGCAAAGTAAGATGTGGGCACTGCTTCCCTGGTGCAGTGCTGGGTGTGTGTGATAAGCCGCACCACTTGCTGGGACAGGAGGCAGGTTGACAGGCTGGTGGGTTACTCAGGGATGGGCTGACAACCCATGAAGCTCAACAAGGGCAAGGATAGTGTCCTGCACCTCAGGAAGGAACAACTCCATGCAACAGTACCTGCTGGGGATGACCCAAATGAGGTTTTCCTGCTAGAAATAATTCAGCTTTTCAAATGATGTGAGCATAAAGGGCTTCTCTGTTGTTTATTTTATGAAACAGTGCCCATACCTGCCATTCTGTAAGTAGTTGGAGGAGGAGGATAAAATCTCCTTTTGTTGCTCAGGAAGTGGGATAATTTTCTTTATGATGAGTTTTTTATTCTTTGGCACAAGTTGCCAGCACATATTTGTTGAGCTTGGCATTCTGCTCATGTCTCTGGCACTAACACCTGCTTAGAGCTCGTGGAAAGTGTTCTCCTATTCCTAAAATTTCATCCTCCTTCTCCTGTCCACCCTCAAATCTCAGTAGATCTCACAAAAACTGGCTGTGATACCACCTCTCCTGCTGATACATAGTGAGCTCTTCATCTCATTTTTCCTCAGCAACACATTTGCTAATTCTTCCTTGGCATTGCTTATAACCAGATATTAACAGATACTGTGAGAACCCAAGAGTCAGTGATTTAAAACAAGCATAGAGGGAGGACATAGGAAAGGTGACTTTTACAGTGGCTTCCCAGCTATCAGTTTTGACCTAGTATCAACCGCTTTCCTTCTCCATCCCTCTTGTACTTGGAGCAAGGAGCAAGCTGCTGCTTTACAGGCAATTTTCTGCTTAAATAGCTTTAGGTGAGGAAATATAAAACAAAGGGGTCACCAATAGATGCCAGTGTCAGCTACAGAAAGATTCTCAGCCATAAATTTTAGGACACACTGCATATGCTCACACTCGGTGCTCGTTCCCCCTTACGCTTGAAAAAGTGGAGCATCATTAATTAATATGGGAAGTGGATCCACAGTGAATCCTCCTCCATGCTTTCCCACTCAGGTCCCTGCTGCCAGAATCTAGAATATACTCAAGGCCAGTACTCAATCTGACCCTGCTCAGGAAAGCAATGGTCAAGATACTTTGGAGCTTCTAAATATTTCAAGAGCAAATATGTCAATATTAAAAGTCACTCAACTTCTGCTGACTCAATTTTGATCATTCAAGCTGCTGTTTTCATTTCTTCTCACTAGGAATGAAAAGGTTTCCAGCAAAATGGTCAGCTAAGATCAGCTTTTGTATACATGATATAAAATCATCTACCTCACTGTCCTGTGGTTGTATTTAGTCTACAGGGTTAGCAGGGGAACCACTGAACTATTATTTCACTGTTTTACTACAAGAAAGATGATGTAGTAAGATATTAGGGAGCTGCTGTTGAGACCTAACTCTACTTATGTCAAGATTTAAACTATAGAAAATAAAAACATCAAAAACTATGAAAAGTATCAGCGAAATATTTTGTTCAATGATGCACTACCATGATTTTCAACATTTGTGAGTGATAGTACAAAACTGGACAGTAGGGTATAAAAAATCTCACTGCCTGTTGAATGAAAATGTGCAATTTATTCATGTGTTTTCAACAGGAGACACAGTTTAGGATAGGAAGTTATCTATTACAGCTTTGATAGTTGGCAACATTATTTGGCATGCTGTATGTTTCCATGCAGGACTGTTTTATGTGGTTATTAACTAATAACTGCTCACAAATAGAGTAGAGCACTGACTTTACATCACTAACTGCAGATTTGCCTACATTTAAACTTGTTAGGAAAGTGGCAATGAAAGAAGTGTGGCCTTTTCCTCGTGGCTTTCAAGCACGCAGGAGTTATTTCTGTTTTGGCAGACAGTGTTCATTTGCTAGCGTAAAGGTTTTTCTGGGCCTCCTTAAAATTATTCAGGAGCAAAAATGTTTGCTAATCACCTTGTAAAGAAGCGAGAGCTCTTTCTAAAAGACACTGGGAAAGGTTTAAACTCCCACCAAGCTGGGAATATAGGACCCACTACTAAACAACACAGGAGAAATCACAGCCACGGAAGAGACTGGAAGGGACCTCTGGAGATCACCTAGTCCAACCTGCCAAGGCAGAGTCACCTAGAACAGGTTACACAGGAACTGCTCCAGGTGGGTTTTGAATGTCTCCAGACAGGGAGACTCCACAACCTCCCTGGGCAGCCTGTGCCAGTCCTCTGCCACCCTCAACATAAATAAGCTCTTGTTCACGTTAATGTGTTTGCCAGCTACCCCACAAGGGAAAATTTCCTTTTCATTTGCATTATTTTCACTGTTCTGGAAAATTAAGCTTTGAAGTGGAAGCTAAAAATTGGAAGCTCATTTTTTAAAGGGAGAAAGGATACTCTGCCTACTCCATCACAAAGGCTAGTCAGCAGAGAGAAAAAAGAGAGGTCTCTTTCATGAATCAGGTCTCTAAATGCAGCTAGACCATAGCCATCATGAAAGGATTCCAGCACTGTCCTTCAGCTCTTGGACTTCACTGTACAGGTGGCAAAAATTTAGCTGAAAGGAGGAGGAGGTAGAAAGAGAGAATTCAGAGCTAAAGACAAATTGCCAGTGAAAATGCACTACTCAGGTGTATTGCTGCAGACTGGATTATTCCAAACTCTGAGTAAGGCAAGACTGGGCTGCAGAAGCTATCGGCACAGTCCCCAGCCTACAGACTGGCCACTGTGCCCCCCAGCACAAGGCCCACGTAAGACTGCTGTGCATGTACACTGCTGTAGCTGTGTGTAAATTACACGCTATTTATGTCACCTCTGAATTTGGCTTGTTGCTTTTTCCTTTTAATACAAGTTGGCTTCTACATATGGCAATTAAAACTAACCTGGCAAGTGGGAAAACACCTGTATAAACCTCTCATTACTCTGGCATTCCACACTAATCATAACACATTTTAAGAATTCAGTATTGCCTGAGGAGGACAATTTTTGCGATGTTTTACAGCCAATGAACTTCTACCAGAGGAGCTGACACTTCCCCTGATCCCACAGTTTTAACATTACCAAATCCTGATTAGCTTTGTGGATTAATCAGGTTTCAGGCCTAACCGCCAAGATGGATTTTACCTAAAGCTCTGTTCACAGTTGACTGGGTGATACCTGTTATAATTTACAGGCACTGGCAGATCTGCTTCAGATATCTCCTTGGAAGTAATTATCTGTCTTCCTTCACGGATGCCACGTGTACTGTATTCCGAAACACTAAATTACATAGAGTTTACTGATGTCTTGAGGTTTTTTTATTCAAACTCAAGACTGATCACATTCCTCAAGAGGGCCACAGGCCTGGAACCAGTTTCCAAAGAACTGCAGTTTGTTTATGATGCAAAGGTAGTGACTTCACTCTGCTTTGCTGAGAGAACAAAGCAAGTTTGATTTGGAATATGTTTTGCTTGGGCAATCTAAGACTGCTTAATCCTGAAACTACAAAATTCACATCAACTAACAGATATTTTCCTGAGTTTTGAAGAGAAACCTAGCTTCACAAATCCTGCTAGCAAGGCAAATTCCTTATAATTAAAAAGAATCTGTTCTACGTACAGGATGCAGTTATAAGGATTGAGAAATACAAAGTTCTTCTACAATCCCTATTCTGTTCTCCTTGAGGTCAGTAATATTTTAGGCAGGCAGAAGGCTGCATGCTGACAGAAAGGAACATGATACCACAAAGAGGGCTTACCTGTATCAATAATAAAAGGGTTACCATATGCAGGTGTTCAAGGCCAGGCTGGATGGGGCTCTGGGTAACCTGGTCTAGAGGAAGGTCCTCTGCCTGTGGAAGGGGCTTCAGACCAGATGATCTTTAAGGCCACTTCCAACCCAATCCATACTATGAAAACTGTGCTGCTTGCTCTTTTGAGCCTTGAGAGCACTTTCTGCATGACCTTCCCAGACCAGTGATGATCTCCATATTGGGAATAAGGAGGGAAGCAAGTGATTCTGTGAATATCAAGAAGGGAAAAACCTCTAGTCTCACTAGTGTGATGCTAAGATACTCAGCTATTAATGAAGACATTCAAAATAGTCCCTGTTAGAGAACAAAGGGAAGAGCAAGGGAAAGGAAAAATTGCAAGGCATGATGTTTCATTTTTTAGTAGCTGAAATGATGCAAGAACCACATGCAAGTGTATTATTAACCTCATTACAGTGAGAATAAAAATAATAATAAAGAAGAAATGTATTCATTATTTGTGGTTTGACAGTTTCTTCTGTTGGGATGAAACACCATGTGAAATTAGTAAAACCAGAAGTTCAAACATTGTTCCTCAGAAAAAAATTCACAGTGCCAATGTCCCTAATAACCTTGGAATGTTCAAGTATGCAGCTGAGCAAGGCTCAGCTATTTTAGTAGCAGAGGGTCTTAGAGCCTAATATTTTCAGTAATATCAACTTCTGTCCTTTTGCTTTCTTATTTCACCTACTCTCCTTTATTATTTTTTCTTATTATTTTTATCTTTTTTTTTTTAAATAAGCTTGACCAATTATGGATTCCTGTGGAAAGATCGACATTTCAAAAGTCGTATTTCTAAAGACAGGTTTCTCATCTGAGTAGTGCAGGAGATGACTTTGCAGCAGTTACATTAGATGTCTGGAAATAAGATGAGAAACCAAAACCTCAAATCTTTCATAATTTTTTTGCTCTTGGTATTCATTTCATTTAAGAGAATCTGAATCCTTTTCTAAAATTCTCAAAGCAGCTAGTAAATGGCTTTGGGTTTGACTTGGTCCAAAAATGTAAAGCAAATTCAATCAAGTTTTATATAATGGAGACAATAAACAAACTTCTGTAACTTACTCTAATTTCACTGGCATCTTTTAATCCAAATTCTATTGTGGGAATTTTTAACGATATAAGCTGTAAAGTCTGAATTCAGATCCATTTTCCCCCCTATCACTCAGACCCAGTTTTTCAGTGGAGCCTGCTACAGAAATGAGTATCCACAAAAAAGCTCTAAAAGATCCTGATGCTTTTTAGTCAGGTGTTTTTCAAAACCTGTTTAGGAATACATACCTTCTACTTAGGAATCTTTGGAAGGCATTAGTGAGTGTCATCACACCTCCTCCCTTCGAACAGTTCACCTTTGTACCATCCTGTCCATAAGGAACATTTTTTTATTTCATCAACTTCACCTCAACTTCACCTGATCCTGTTTTGCAGGCAGACCTATGTGAGAGTGAAGGACAGCAGGAAAGGCTAGGCAAAGTGAAGGAAAAAGGCAGCATGATTACAATTCCCAACAAATCCTGGACAAAAATCCTGAGAAGGATGCAGTAGCACAGGGTGCTGACCCTAGCCAGCACCCAAACACCCATTCTTCCTTGTCTCACTCAACTCTTCTGTGAGACAATAATTTAAAAAATCAAAGGAAGGAAAATAACTTATAGATAGAGATACTGACAGTTTAACACAAAAACCAAAAGCTGTGTAAGCAAAGCAAAAAAGAAGGTATTCACACCTTGCTGTTGGCAAGCAGGCAGCTGTTGAGCCACTTTCTGGGAAACAGTGTACCCCCACATCTAACAGCACCTTGGAAAGAAAAATGCCTCTTTTCCTGGAACTTTTACTGTTGAGCACATCATACAGTATGGAATATCCCTTTGGTTAATTCAGGTCACTGTCCCAACTACGTCCCCACCCAATCTCTTGCCCACTGCTAGACTATTCACAGGGGGAAGCCTTGACACTGTGCCAGCAACATGCAGCAGTAGTCAAAACACCAGTGTTAGCAACACTGTTTTAGCCACAAAGCACAAGCACCTTGTGAGCTGCTGTGAAGGAAGTCAACTACAGAACTTCATCCCAGCCAAGACCAGTACAAATATACATACCATGGCAGCGTATAAACCCAGTCTAGGGTACTCCACCCTAGAAAGAGTTGAGTTTTCTTGTTTTTAAGGAGTGCACCTCATGCAATTAACTCCACCTTTGCGTGGCTGTAGATAACTAACAAAAAATGCAGAAGGACAGAACTTTGGGATTGAGCACTTATCTGCAGAGTAAGTACTACAAAAAATAGTTAGTATGAATTCATTAAATGAAAAGAAAGAAGTAAAAGCAGGACAACCTCTCATTCTTCCAGATTACTCTCAGACTTTAACACTTCCACTTCTTAGGAATTCTCACTTTAATATCACTTCTCACTCAACCCACCTCCTGACGATCCCAAGAGCTCAAGAAAGTTAAGGTTGGTTTACCCATGCTCAGCACCATCTTTTTTCTTCTAATTTTCAGCCTTAGATGGAAATGCTCTCCTAAAGTGGTTCTGCTGCCAGTCTTATGCTTGATTGCTTTAATTAAAATGCTAGAAGAGATGATTTAAGAGTCTCATCATCAAGCTTCGCATAATTAGACTCCCAGACCCAGTGTCAAATGCTCCCAGGGCTGCCCCAACCTTTCATCCTCCTAAGGCAGCTGTAGGCAGTACTATACAACATGCTTTGCAGCAAGAACCAGTTCTGGAAAAAAAAGCTTTAGAAGAAAGGTTTTGTCTTCTTTCTTGAAACATAAAAAAATCCCCCTGGCACTTTTTCACAGAGTCCAGACTTCTGTTTATAACCACAGCCTAAGCAGCCCTAACATCTATGCCAGAAGCAGCTTTTTTTTTAGTAATGCCAAGCTTATGAAGTTGAAAATTGCCTGGTGAGCCTCTGGAGCAGAACACAGTATGTAAATAGCCTCACTATTTATATCCTATATAGGGCCAGTTTCAAACTAAAATGAGAAAATTAAATAGCAAAAAGAGGTCAGTGCACTCAGATATTCTCCAGCACTTGTCAGCATCAATTAAGCACAAAAGATCAAAGCATCAGAAACAGAACACGACTGTTTTCAAGGTGTCTCAGATCCCACTGCACTGAGTTGACAACTGGGTATGTACCACGAAGGCTTGCCAGACAGAGCCAGAAGTGAACCACTGTGGTCATTCATATGGGTCTAGTCTCTTAATTACTACATTTTTCTCTTTGTTCTTGGAGATTAGGTTCTAGCTTTTCCTGAACTATAAGTGCTGTTTTACATGCATTGCTTTCACAAATTAGAGAACACTGGGGCATCATCTTAATCGTTAAAAATTCTTGCCTGTTGTATAAAGGTAATATTACTACAAACGAGCAGCTAAAACGTTAGTTTCTGGAAGACCAAGTTAAGCAGGACATACGCGTTACTAAAATCTCACAGCTGGGGCCTTGTAGGGAGAACTTAGCCAGCTGCAGCCAGTTTAAACAAGGCGCATGGTAGTTTAAGTAAGCAGTTACCATAAATGATGCATTTTCGCCACTGCGGAGGTACACCGCTGAAGCCTGCCTGCGCTCCCCGGTCCTGTGCGTGTTCTTGTACTGCCATCTGGTGGGGAAAACGCGTAGGGCGCCGGACAGCCATGCGGGTCTATGAGCAGGGGCACTGCAGTCAGCGAGAGTAACAGAATTCTGAATTCCCAATCCCAACAGTCCTATTTTAGGATCCGACTCCAAAGTAACATGCAGCTACACGGATAACTGCCATATAGTTTCTACATAATAAAGAAACAAGACCAGGAGACTCGGGCTGAGTATCAGTAAGACAGATGCCACAGGCACCAAAGACTGTGACCAGACCACAAATTAGCCCACATGAATAGATACTGACATTGTAATCTGATCTATCTGAAGGCCCGCATGAATAGAAACATTTTCTAGGGGAAAGAGAAATTTACATTCAGCAAATAAGTCACTAACTGGGAACTATTATTAAAATTACTCAGATGTGCACAGTGCTCAAGAGGCACATGTAACCACAGATGTATCCCTTCTTTGGGTTGGTCCAGTTTTACAGTCAAATGCACTGAACTAAAGGGCAAACTATGGCCTGTTTTAGTCGACTAAACAAATTAGTGCCTTACCTTGTGCCACTGGCTTTAATCAACTTGGGAATGCAGTGCCCATTCTAACTTAGAACCTGTAAAAGGGTTCTATTTACCTCATATTTCCTTTGTAGAGTTGGTCCAGTAGGGTCCAGAAAGGACCATCTGTCCCTCTTTAGAAGAGTCAAAGGTCAACTGAAAGTGCTGCTGAGTTCTTTTCTCTGCAATGTCCAATCCCAATACAGATGGTGCAAACAATTCCCTGTGTTTGGATCTGAAGAGGGAGAAGAAGGGATATTCCTGGGTAGAAAAAGATGTCCTCTCACTTCAGTGAGAGCCAACTTTCAAAAGATGACAAGAAAGTCTTTTGAGGTTTTGAGGGGGTTTTAAGACAAAATGTATTCCATCAGTTGCCTTTAGCCAGTGAGTTTTAGGCAGGGACTTGAGATAATGGCATGGAAATATGACTGATCTATCCATTAATACAGCATGTCACCAACAAATGGTATTATTTATGTTTTATGAGTCTAAATGTGTTTTGTATGTTGCTGAGTGTGCTTCCATTAACTCTCAGGCAGAAAGGAACATGTTTCTATTTGGATGCAGATTGTAGACAGTGTGTGACACCAGAAACTGGGAGAAGTGCAGCTGAGGGCTGCTGTTCTCAGCAACAGGCACTAACCAGATAGCAAACCCCTGCCTACGTCCTAGGATGGCACAGTAGAGCTTAAGAGGTCAGTGCTTTCATAAAGCAAAAGGATATTGCAAAAGGGCATGATTCAGTTTACACATAGGGAGTTGCCAATAGTAACCACAGCATTCTTCCTCTCTGGGCCATGTCAAAGTTGAGATCCAGGTATCTCAGGATCTACCTCCATGGTAATAACCAGACAAACGTGGTTCTCTAGGTAGGTTATGGGCAATGCTTGACCATAGATTTCGAAGAGCAAAGGACTGATTCACTCTCCATCACTCTGTTTTGAGTAGAAGAACACAGTGAGTTACTGTGTTACTGTGAGATCTTACCCTGAATCATTTTTCATGATTCTGGGAAACTAACAAGTGACAGACCAGAGAGTGTACAGCTCCTTTGCTATTTGGAGGACAAATGGATGACCTTCTCAGGCTCAGTACTTAAGATAATACAAAGAAAACTATACAGAAAACCAAGGATATGCTAATTTGAAAAACATCCTTGCTCTGGCAAAGTATCAAGCACTTTAGATAGTAGGACCCAACCTAACTTGGCTAATTTCTATTAAATTAGTCAGAGAACTGATATGCATAGTCAGGATTCGTCCCTATCATTATTTGTTCCATCAATTGTATAAATTTAGAGTCCAAGTTAATTCAGTGTGAGTTTGGTTCTAGGTACCTCAAGAGGAATTTTTTTTCTTTTTTCCCCCAAAAATGTGATTCTGCAGTCCACAGACTCTCCCAGAAGGGCATCTTTTCATTTAATGGGAGAGATGGCTGACAGGCAAAAATTCACACTACAGTAGGTAAGGGAAGTGGGGAATCTTCAGAAAATGGCAATTAACTCCTCAGGAACACCACACAGTCTATCTGCTTGACCAGATAACAATGCATAGGCTGAGAAAAAGGCCAGTAAAAACTGCCTGAGTACGAGGGAGGTGTAGGAATAGACCAGTGATGACAAGATAACAGTGCTGCTTTGTTAGTATCTTTTGCTGCTTGCCTGTGTCTTTAATTAGAAGCAGCTAAAATGCCTACATCTAGGACAGTGAAAAAGGTATCTGAGCAAATGTCACATCAACAGACACTTCAGGAAGAATCATAAAAGCACTGGAAGGAAAAATGGAAGCAGATGCACCACTGGAACAGAAAAGACCAAAATATGATGAAATTGTACTTCAGAAACAGTGGGAGATAGATGAAAGAATGAGTTTACTGAAGTCAAACATGTATCTCCTCCTGTGGGAGACTGCTGGTCCCAAAAGAGAAAAAAAAATCAGTAAATTTACTTTTCTTGGTAATCGTATTTGCTCCATAACAGCTTATATTAAAAAGTCCCCTACAGACAGGAGGGTAGGCAGATGAATCAACAGATAACTTTACCCTGCAGTTCCACTGGGGGTGTGATGGATGTTTAAGTATTTCCAGACACAGTGCCAGAAAAAACGTGAGGAAGAGTCTTGCCTCTTAACTGCAAATGTTTGGGAAGTTTGGAAAGTGCGGACACCATTGCTCAATATGAAAGAAACCATGACAATGGAACTAACCCCAAAACAGCAGTGATAGTCCATTGCTTGGGAACTTCATAGTTTTGGAAACAGAAACTGGCCAGATTAAAAATGCCATGTGTTAACCAAGATCCAGACCTTGTATTACTATTCAGACTTGTACCAAATCAGCCTGCTTCTGAATTTCTCAGCAAGGTTCTATGTTTAACAACTTAAATCTAAGTAACCTTAAACTTTGTGTTTAGACAGCAGACAATCCAAAACCCAGATCTGGATCTAAAGCATGGAGAAATAATCTTGGAAATATCACCTCTTCTTCCAAGAATTTCTGACTGAATAGAATTCACAGAACCACAGAATCACAGAATGGGTAAGGCTGGAAGAGACCACAGTGGGGTCATCTGGTCCAACCTCTCTGCTCAAGCAGGATCATCTCAGAGCACACTGCACAGGATTGCGTTCAGACCGTTCTTGATTTCCAGTGAGGGAGACTTCACAGCCAAATCTGTTCCAGTGCTCGGTCACCTGCACAGTTAAGTTCTTCCTCGTGTTCAGGTGGAACTTTCTGTGCATCAGTTTCTGCCCGCTGCCTCTCGTCCTATTGCTGAGCACCACTGAGCAGAGCCTGGATCCTTCCTCTTGGCACCCTCCTGTCAGATACTTACAGACATTGATAAGGTTCCCTCTCAGTCATTTCTTCCCAAGGCTGAAAAGGCCCAGCTTCCTCAGTCTTTTGTCATGAGAGAGATGCTCCAGACTCATAATCATCTTTGTTGCCCTCCACTGGACCTGCTCCAGCAGTTCCATGTCTCTCTTGTACTGAGGAGCCTAGAACCTGGACACAGCACTCCAGATGTGGCCTCACCAGGGCTGAACAGAGGGGCAGGATCACCTCCTTTGGCCTGCTGGCAATGCTCTTCCTAATGCCCCCCAGGATACCATTGGCCTTCCTGGTCCCCAGGGCACACTGCTGGCTCATGGACAGCTTGTTGTCCACCAGGACCTCAATCCTTCTCTGCAGAGCTTCCTTCCAGCAGGTCAGCCCCCAGCTTGTACCAGTAAATGAAAGCTGCTTCTATCTCTGCAGCAAAATTAATGAACTAACACATGGAAGAACCTTCAGCTTCTCTGAATTTAAGTGCTCCTGTCCCTAAGCTATTTGCAGTCTCTGGTGTCTGTGATCCTTTGAGCAGGACATCCCCCTTAGCCCTCTGGACAGACTTCATACTCTCAGATCCTTCAGTCAGGGACCAAAGGTAATAGCAAGGTAAAGTCTTCTGTTCCTCACTTTTAATATAGAAATGTATGCTAGTGATAAAAAGCACTGGAAAACCATTCATAATTCCACTGTGAAATTAACTGGGCACTTACAACCAAGTGGAAACAATTTCCAGCTATTTTATGCTACTCATTTAACTTCAAATATTTCAACTTTAAGATTTGTTATAAAGAGAAGGTACTAAAGGCAAAGAGTCACTAAGTAAAGTTTCTTCCAGTTTTCCACCCACCAGATGGTTATTATCCTTAATAATGCATATGGAGCAGAAAGCACTTCTCTTCCCACCACTTGATACAGGATGCATCTTTTGCACATTATAAGCTGTCCCCTATCACAAACCCATCATGTTTGTACATACCAGGTTCCTCCCCCATCCACCTGGGCATCAGCAGTGCTTTTAAAATGAAACCAAATTAATTTCCAGGGAGCTTGCTGTAGTTGTATTTTATTTTTGTGTTGTCATGTCACCAATTCAGAGCTATTTTAGAAGTCAATTAAACGCTTCTCTGCAGAAATTAAGTTACTTCAAATGAAAGGAAGGTATAAATAACAGGTACTGTATTTCATTCTTACTCCTTGTGACACAGACTTTGTTTCGGAATCATAGCCTTGTTGCACAAGGCAAACAAGATGAATAAATAAGGATTCAAAGAAGGGTAACATTACAAGCAAGCCTCACAATATAAAAAGCCTCATCAGTTATTACCAAACTACATTGTTATTGGCCAGTGGATGCACCACTCCATTCTCCTATCATAAGACAGTTGCAAAACAGCATCTGATAGTGTGGTTGTATCATGTCACAAGAACCTGCTTGGTGACTGTGCCAGAAGACTACAACTGATGTTGTCACACAACACTGTGATATCTTAAAGGGACACTCCTGAGTCATTGTTGTTTGATAACAGCACATTTCTGTCATAAAGGCAAATCATCTCTGGGCTGCAGCACATGGGATCATTAACATCTGACATGTAGCCAGATACTGCAGAGTATGGAGAGAAATATCAAAAGCAAACAGGTTTCACATAATCTGATTTTGGGTGCCTAAATTAGAAGGTTAAACACCTCATATCATCCAGAGAGAGAAATACAAGCATTCAAAATACAATTTATAGCTACAACTTAAACAACATTGTCCTTAGCTGCCTCCTGAAAGAACCCATTGCTACCACTAGGGAACCTGAGGAAACTAGTCTAAGATAAATATCCACATTTAGATGTCCACTGTTTGACACAGACTGCCTTGATTTAAATAACTGCTTGCAAGATTATAATGCACAGGGCACAGTAGGACACACCAAACTCAAACAAACAGAACTAGTGAGCAAACCCTTGTATCTATAAATTAACATAAATCTACTTCTATCAGTAGAGCCTCAGTAGTTCCAAACTGTCAAAAAACCACAACAAAACTGGTTTGCTGCTATATTCACTTCCTGTTACAAACAGGCAGGCAGTATCACAATAAGGGTATATTCAATAAGTAATTAAAAACTTTAACACATAAATGCAAGAAAAAAAACCCAGAGATAAGTCAGTGCTACATTTGTTGGTATATCTCCTTCATTTCTTTCAAAATGCATTTCTAACAGTGTAGATGTGCACCTCTCTGGCCTCACTGCATGCCCAACTACATTATCACCTTTTTAGTCCTGCTGCTAAAAGGAACTGCATCATTTATACATGTCTAAAAAAGCTTATCAAACCAAGTTTTCAAATCAAATAGAATAATTCCTTTGCAGTATTCTTGAAATACACTGTGGTCCTCTTTTCTCTGAGCTGCAATTCAGAATTATCAAGATCTCACATAAGGCTACATGAAAAAGATCAACAGCAGGCAAATCAAGCCAAGTGCTTCCCCAGCTCTGCCAAGAATTAAACACAGAGCTCCATCAGCAGGAGGGCTTTCTTTGGTAACAAAATCTGTCTCAGCCTGTATGTAAAAGGTTTCCTAAGGCTGCAAATTAAAGCTTAAAGACCACAAGAAAAGCCTCAAGACAAGGAGAGCTCCTATAGAAAAAATGCTGTACAGAATTTCCAAAAATAAAAAGGTAATAATTTTTTCTAGTAACAACAGTAATAGCAACAATAGTCCCTCTTTTTAATGATTCTCCTTCCCTAGAGGTCTCAGCATGTTTTATAATTTATATAAGCAGCAGTGTGCGGTTCTCTTAATATTGAAATTCAGCCATCTCCGAGCACAACTGCAAAAGACAGCATTAAATTACATTTCATTATGTAAGGAAAAAAAAAAAGCCATATTAATTTGAAATCACAAGGGAAGTTTCACAAGACATATGGAGAAAACACCAGGGCTACAAACCACTCCCTGGAAAAGTGCCATTGAATATTTAACAAACTGAAATGGTCAAGACTTCTCGTACGTCAAAAGGAAAAATTAGACTGCACTTCATGCCCTAACCCCTGCCAGCACTGCTCTGAGACAAGCTGGGGAGGCAGTTCATCAGTAATTGAAAGGGAGAAGCCCAAACACTGTATGGGAGCGCTCTTAAGAGCAGCTCTTTAAAAGGTTTGAAAAATGCACAGGCACTACTTGCCCTGGAAATGGATTTATTGGGAGCATGAAGCAGCCTGCTAGTTCTGCTCCACATTGCATGTATGCAAGCACGGGCTGACATATGGACCATACATCTGACTGATAATGTCATATTAGTCTGATTTGTCTTAGCACAGTATTAAAGACAAAGGTGCAGTATGATGAACGAAACTGTAGCAATACCACAGATTTCTGAAGCAAATTAGTCTGATTTGAAATGAGTATGCAACACAAAGATAAATATCTTTCTTGTAGCAATCCTGCTTACTAATTAGCACCAGCGAAGAAGGAGACTGAGCATTTCACTTTCTTCCCTTTTTATTAATATGCATGGAAGTCAAAGCTTCCATCGTACAATGCAAGATGGAATAATGTTAGTCCTATCCCAAAGCAACACATGGACCTCCTGTGATGTAGCACATACAAACACTTCTAACTCCTTCTGCTCAGCTTTTCCATCACCCATCATTCACTCTCACCACTGAAAGCCACCAAACGTGTGGTGTTTCTCAAGTACAGATCAAGTGTTACACTTAGAAAGTATCATAAAAGTCGATAAAAAATTATAACTGGAGGTAAACAGAATTAAAACAGAAATTTAATCCTGTTTTTCTTTTAAAATTATCCTTATCTTCTCACTAGACCAGAAACACAAGACTGGAAATCCTACATAAGCTGTCTCTTTGAAACTCCTGTCATCTTGGACTTAACTGGATTTTAGGGCTAAACAAGCCCCACTTCAAACATTTAAAAAAAAAAAAAAACCAAAACCAAAAAAAAAAACACAAAAAAACCCCACACAAACAAATTAACAAAAAAAACCCCAAAATAAAACAACCAACCAACCCAAAATAAAAACAGAAAATAAGAGAAAAAAAATAAAATGCAAATAAACACATCAGAAACATACTTGGGCTCATTATCTATTGTGGTATTGTGGTCAAAAGAAAAGAGCATCAGTCCCAGAGCTGATAATCTAGTAATACCCCAACATGATTAAAACATGCTTCATTTACTTTAATATAAAATAGCTAAAGCCAGCAAGACAGAATTGTCTTTTCCTTTTAACCTGCTGTGATGGCTCAACCGGCTTCTGATTACACAAGGCTTACAAGTCATCTGAACACATTAGTATGCAACTATTTAATAACACTACAGTGATTAAGTGTCTAAAGTTATCTTAACCAGTTCAGTGAATATCAAATGCAATGTGAGCTAAATTTACAGTGGAAGTGCAAGAGCTCTGATTATGGCAAGAGTATTACAGCCATTTCTTTTAGTTGTAATCTCCTGTCAAATTGATGCCCATAGATATTACAGAATTGTTTAACAATGAAAAGTGGCCATACTGTTGCATTCTCAGAAGTCTTGCCAGCACAAGGAATGGATCACAGAGACCTAAACTGCTCATTAATGCTCATAAAGAGTCATCTTAGAAGGTGAAGCCCTGATATTGCACTGGAAGGAAATTTTGCTGCAGAAAAGACACCAATTAGCACATTTTAGTAACTTCAGAAACTTGGCAAGGAACAAAAGCCACAGCTTTTAGTAGCTTGAGAAGATCATGCTGAACACGAAGAAAAGTGTCTTCAGCAGGAGGGTAATGTAGCATTGGAAGACATAATCCAGAAAGATGGTGGAATCTCCAAACTGCTTCCAGACAAAACCACAGCTGACATGGTCTGTCAGTAAGAACAATCCTATTTTCAGAGGGATGTTGGGTGAGAATATGCTCAGAGATGCCTTCCAAACAACTTTTCCAAGATTCTGTGATCTTGGGGGCAGATGCAAACCAAGCCAAAAACTAACTGCAGCAGGAAATGGCTGCAAGAGCCCCTGGTACACCAGCAAGGCTCTACACCTGGACAACTGTCAGGTAAAGGCTCACAGGAGATCTTGTTCAGATGCTTTTGTCAGCAACGGCGGTTTTTTCCAAGATGCTCATTTTGGCACTGCCTTCCACCTATCAGAAAATATTTTAGCTGAATGACTGAAGCACACCAGCCACATCCTCATCTTTCCCCTGAGACACACTGTTTTGCCTATCAGACATGACTTGCTGGAACACGAAGATGTTCCACATGTTCAAGTTAGAGGGAAAGTCTGGCACACCAGTTCCTTTCAGAACAGCTGGTGCTGGCATGTAGCTGGTTACAAGTGCACAAAGAACCTTAGCACAGCAATGGGAGTTCAGGAGATGAAAAATGCTCTCTTCTTTTTCTGTTACAGTCTTCATGGTTTAACTTTGAAAAAAATTCTCTGCTTCAAAAGCCTTTCATGCATATGAATGTGATTTTCAGCTTGTCTCTCAACTTCACTGTTACAAAGACTCGTTAGGAAAAAATAGTAACTGGAAGGACTCGAGGGTAAATGAAATATACAAACTGACAAACCTTTCTTGTGTCTGGTTGCACTCTTCACCTCCACTGGTACAAAATATCATTTTTCATATCACTTAAAAATTGTGTACATGGACACTTTGGCATATGCCAGTAAACATACTTGCATCTCAAGCTTTCTTGTAGTCACTGGTATGATTTTCTCTGCAAGGTAAGTATAGTTTTAATTAACTGGTGCAGTTCCCAAGACAAAATTTTTTTTGACTTTTTGGTTTTTTAAGTTGTGGTCTCAAGACCTTACAAAAAATCTTGGGGGGAAAAAAGGAAAAAAAAAAAAGGAAAAAAAGAAAACAAGAAGAAGAAAAATAAAAATAATTTTTTTTTAAATTTAAAAAAAAATTTAAAAGCAGTGGGTGGTATCCAGGGGGTTGCCTTCAGTTGCAAAATTTTTTCTCAGTTTTTAACCCCTGATATCCTTCTCATTTCAGTAATAGAAGAAAGAATTGATAATATATATAGCTCTTGCTGTGACTACAGTGGAAAATCTTTGAATCAAGCCAGCTGTAAGATACTGTAAAAAGAGCACTCAGAAATTCATAAATCTCAAAAAGATTTATTCTGTAGTCCAGAAATGGAGAGGGCTAAAAACCTGAGTCCTGAATTGCTATGACCTGCTGCAAAATTGAAAAGAACTCCCTTCAGCCCACATGAACCAAATTAAAAGGGAAGTTATTGAAATGACCAGTAGATCATCACATGTGGCAATCAAAGTGCAGTCTTGCTCCCAAATGAAGCATTTTATTCTTCCACAAAATGAAAAGTACTAGGTGAAACCAATAAGTAGGGTATAACTAACAGGCATGAAATATGTACATGCTAAGACTGGGGCATCTGTTTGCAGTGGTTCATTCTCTAACATCTCTTTTCTTCTTAGTCTTTTCTCCAGTTTGTGGGTTTAGTGTTTTCCTCCTCCCTCACTAGTACTTCTCTCCTTGTTACTTCAGTTTCATCTTCCTCCCCGCAAATCATGGCTTTACATTTTACCTCACATTCTTCCTTAGAAATATTTAGGATGTTCATTAGACAAAGTCTTAACGAACTCAGTCAAACCAGCATGCCCCTGCAAACCACAGGTCTTCACAGATTTTAATGCCTGAAGACCTCATCTAGCATGATTTCTTTCAATTTTAATACAGATTTCTAGGAATTATATTTAAGTATGCTTTTTAACAAGAAAATCTTAAAATGTTAAAACATCAGAAGTGAGGGCAAGTCCACCACATTCCCTAGTGAACTTCTTGAAAAAACCTTCACTTAAATACTGCATCTTTTTTAAAGTAAACTCATCTATTTCATTGTGTTACTGCAAAGAAGACTGAAAATTTTCCCTACTAGGGCATCATGTTCTCATCTGGAGTTATTTGTATATATATTAAGTCAACTTTGAGACTCCAGAGAAAGAAGAGGAATATATCTATGTATTTAAATCCATCTCCAGCTAAGGATCACTTTTATGCCTTTCTCTGAAGTTCCACCAATGTTGCTATGTTGGTTTTGGATAGAAAGTTCTAAACTGGACATAAGAATGTAGCACTCTTACCAGTATTTCATGCAGAGGTAAAACCACATCTATTTGTTTAACTGCTATTCTGATTTTCAGTAGTGTCCCAGTGTACATAGCAGAAACTTTTTGAACATCGCTTCAGTAAAAACCTGTATCCTGATAGGTACTCACTTTCATAATTGCTACTGTAAGTTACTCCCTCTCAGGAGTTTCTTGGAATAGGTATGGCCAGTATTCTTTACTCCTACACATACTATGTTTTATTTATCTGTAAAGAATGTGATGACTTTAATAATTTAGATTGCACTGTAATAATGCAGTATTATAATTACAGTATTATTTGCTAGTAAATAATTTAAATAACACTTCAGAACACTGCTAAAATGCTGAATATAAAGCAAACAAGATTCCTGAGGAACCTTGTCAGAAAACAGACACCCTGTTTTCTTCCCAACAGCAACTTTTTAGATCTGTCATGAAGCCAGATTTTAATCCATCTAATATATAACCTCTTAGAGCCAAGTTTCATTGGTTTCCCCCATCAAGATGTTAGAGTGATAAGACAAATGTCTTTGAGAAATTCAAGTACGCTACATTCATTCTGCTTTCTTTATCAGCCAGATCTATGATCTTGTCAAGTGATGACAGTTTTGTTTGACAGAACACGTTTCCATAAAACCATCTTGACTGACGATAATATGCTCTTCGTCTCTAACCTTTTGTAGATGGCATCCAAACTGTTCTGTTCTGTTGCCAAGACTTCTGTGAAAGTTGTTATTCTGTTGAGTGGTGGATAGTCCCTTATAATTCTCCTAAGTATTTGTATTACAATGGCACTCCTGCATTGTTACAGACCTTCTCCACTCTCCAACACTCTTCAATATTTAATTAACGGCTCAGAACTCAAATGCTAGATTTATTTATCTAGTAGGATTTCAGAACTGCTGGTCATAACATACTTACTTTTAGCCAGTGCCCCCCATAATGCACTTTGACTATAATGAATAAACATATACTATCTATCATAGGAGGGTTGAAAAACTGAGCAGAAACAGCTGTTGAATATTTCTAGCTGTTCTGCATATTTATAATTTTACTTTCAGTTTAGCAATAGATAACTCGACCCAATTTACATTTATCAACTGGAGGCTGATTCGTAATATATCTTATTCATAATATACCTTCATAATATACCTTTAAAATGCTATCTTACTACTGTTAGATTTTGGCATTCACTTTACCCTCCATGGCTTGCTTTAACATAGGGACAAAGTATACATCAAGTTAGACAAAAATGTCCTTGTATCAGTTCTACACTGAAAGAACTGGGGAAAAAAAACAGTACAATAAGATTGTCTATGTAACAATGTACAAGGAAGAAAACATACTTCATCGAAAAAAATCAAATGAAACTGCAAGCAAAATTTAGAAAACTGCGATTTCAATGCTTTTCACTTGACTTTGAAGCTTGACAATTACTTTTTATTATTTTTACAAGATACAGGGAAATATATAAACCTAGAAGACTCTTAATTGTTGTACAATGTAAAAATAGAACTGTCGCCTGTGAGAAACACAGCTGAAAGAAATCACTTTTAAGAGAACCAGAAAATACTTCACCTTGGATACCAAACACCCCTGACACACACTCTCCATCTCATGGTTTTGAAGCAGTGTACAGGGAGCTGAGAGACATAAAACTCTGCAACCTTAATCTTTCCCAGTACAAACAGAAAACAAAGGTAGATTCTGAGCTGTAGTTTGTTAAAAAGTGACCGTCAGAGCTGGACAGACACAGAGGTATTCTGCCTCCTTCTCTTGATTAGATCATTGCCTAAGGGTTGGTGAATTTCTAATACAGTTTTTTATGCAGCAAAAGTTTATTCCATTCTGTTTCTCCGAGGAGTGAGAGTAGATGGCGGAGAGGCATCCATACCTCTCCCAATATGTTCGGTGCTGTTGTGCTTAGTTGTGCATATGCCAGGGACATGAAGCATATGGCCCGGGGGCTGGCACTGTCCCGTTTAGCAGATGTCTTCAATGCATTCTGCCATAAAAATCTTTCAGGGGACTGGTTAACTGCTTTTTATCAGACAATTCTCTCTCTCTAGTTGATAGAGTTATTCACCTTAACTGAAATCCCGCTATGCACTTTTCGAGAAGTTGTGTAGCTCTTCATATCCAGCAACTAGAAAATAAGACTTCACTATTCTCTCAAATTAAGTCTGCACCTAGCAGATAGATTGACTGCAAACTGACTACCAGGTGCCACAGGAAGACATAAATCTTCCTAAAGTAGTTATGCTGCTTTGGTTTTTTGGACCAAGAAGTCAGAGGCAGGAATCAATCTTCAAAGGCAAGCACTCTTCTCCTTGTGGCATTATTCCAAAGAAGCCAAGGATGAATACACCTGTAATTTGTGCAGGCCTGCCATGCCAGCAGGTAAAGAGGAAGACACACACAGCTTACAGAAAAAGCAAGAGATCAAGTAGCTATTTGGAAATCCACTGTAAATTAATCTTGTATGTTGGCATTGTAAGGATTTACCAAATTATTCAAATGGTGAACAATATTTAATCCTGTTGGCTGTCGACAAACTCTGCGTGGATTGTGTTATGGACAGTTAATTCCCACTCTGGGTTTGTGCATTTGACAATCCCTTCCCCACAGGGCTTCCAGTGTTTGGGCACATCCATCAAGATGACGGACAAAATAATCCTGATAGAAATTATTCCTTTTTGCCCCTGTAGAGGACACTCTAGACAGTGGAGTAATGGCTGGATGGCAGAAGAAAATGCTGTTGCACAATACCAATGCCTTATACTAAATCACATGACAACACTAGAAAGTCAAAGCATCAGAGGCAATTAGCTCCTAGTCAGTGAGCTCAAAGGCAGAAGAATACCCAAAACTGACTTAATTTGTATTTTTTTAGTTTAGTTCTTGTTATAAAGGCTGGAAACTTTCACCAAGTATCATGATCTGTTTTAGCTGAGCTCAACATGTGTATCACCCTAAAACTTCTACATCCTCTCGAATTAGAAGGGAAAGACTAGCACACTTTCTGATCCCTCATGAAAATACTTTACAGAATAAGACCCAAGAGAACCCAGAAGAATTGCTCTTCAAGTGTCTCAAACTTGGAAACGGATGTTCCACATTGAGCATCTTCTTCTCCCCCCAACCAGCATTCCTGAGCATTCCTGTTCCCTAGCTGGTGATATGAACATGCCAGGCTTCTACCAGGTAATTTTTCTGATAACCATGCAAACAACTCACACAAGAGACCTCTTTATTGATTCCCTTATCAATGTGGTCAAACATCCTGACTAAAAATGAAATTAGATTGCCTCAACAAAGTCCGGTCTTCAGTGAGCAAGGGTCTGCCTTAAAAAGAATGGGAAGGCTTTTTTAAATAACTCAAAATAAATAGTATATTTTCAATCAAATTAAAGAAAATCTGTATTATTTCCCCTCCACCCCCTTCTGGGATCCCTAGGGCCAGGTTCCTCATGTCTAAATCACAGATTAATCCATCCTTTAAGAAAAATAATAAGCTTAGCTCCCCAGAGTTTTCACTACGCAGTTGTAAATACCCCAATGGACAAAGCTTCTCCTCCCCTCTTTGGGAGGCTATTCCCAAGTCTAATGCATTTCACCATCTATTTGGGATTCAGTACTCCACAGATCACAAATTTTGAACAGATTAATGAAAAAGTGTCTAATCCTCCTGACAAACTACAGTCCATGTAACCTTAATGAATTTGCCTGTGTCCTTCTCTGAGAAGTTAACACTTAATTTATGAGACTTTCACTAGTGTGTTACCATTTTGAAAGATAGCATAAGAAGCATATATGAAAAGATTTAAATTAACAGAGATATTTTTGTTAATCGCTGCCTAATCCTCAAAAACATTTTTCATTGGCCCCTAACTCGCAAAGCACTTTACAAGCATTCTTCCTCAACTATATGCCCCGAAGTCCCAATGAAATAAAGCATGCTTCATGTTTTCCATTCAAGCCAATACACAGACAAGAGAATTACACATAACTGAACTACTTCAATCTAGTATGAGCCCAACCTATCTGCCCAAACCACTCAGACATCTGCTGATGACTAGACTGAGCAGATTACACAAAGAATTAATGCAAGTTTTACATGACTGTCATCACCTGTTCAAATTGAGGAGTGTAAGTGTCCATGTAGTCATTGCTACCTACATAAACCCTTACTCCTCTGCAGCCCATGAGCACTACGGGGCTATTGGATCCATGATATGATCACAACCTTTGCTTGGATGTTAGATCTATAATATGAACACAGTCTGTCAACAGTCTAGTCTCCTGACTGTTCAGCTGTTCATCTCTGCAAAACCATAATAACTCCATGATTTGACAATGGTAGTGCAGAGTGACTGCTTCGGGTGACCTCAGCAATGTCACTTACATTTTCAGAAATTAGAAGCTACTTTAAACATTTCTACCCACAGTCTCATGATTAGCCTGTTAAACTGTCTTTTCGGATAAAAAGCCAAAACAAAATAAACTACTGTCTTGACAAGGATTATTAAAAAGAAAAAAAAAAAAAGAGGGTAGAAAAAGTGATTTTCTTGATGCAATTCTTCCAAGAAAGGCAAAATACATTTTCAACTACACTAAAAAGTATGATCTCTGTAGTGCATGGGTAGCTTGATTCAAACTAAAAGAAGGAAAAGGAAAGCAAAAGAATGCCAAGCATTGCCCATTTGTATATTTTCTGTGGAGAGAAAGATGCATGCTGGTGGTAAACATAATAGTATGTCAATGGAAGTGAGGCAGTGGCACAGCACCAGACTGGTTTGTTTTATTTGAGAAAGTTTTTATTCGAACACTGATGTATGAGATCATTTACTAGAGAAGCTGGGAGAGCAACTCACAATAAACAGTTTAGTCTCCAAATGTAGCTCTTTTACTATTCAAACTGTCCACAAAGACCGAGCTATTTTTATAGATGTTTGCTGTTTGTACTTATCCAGACAAGTATTTCCTTCTAGTCCATACCAATGCGAGTCCCGGTTTAAGGATTCAGCACTCACAATGACAGCACTGTGACTGCTCAGGCAAGTCAGCTGGCATTTCTATTGCTCCAGCTTAGCTGCATATGCTAAATTCCTTTATACAGAACTAAAACTTCTGAAAGTTCCACCTCAGCATCTACATGTCTGGGGTTTTCTGTTCCAAACCTTAGCATAAAAACCCCTACTCTTTCTGTACACTTCACAACAGATGTGAAGAACATGTCACCATAGAATTTTATTGCAAGGTTAGTCATTTTTTTACTTATTTCTGCAGCTCTGCTTTTAAGCACACAGAGAAAAAGAGAATTTAGTAGACAGTCTGAGAGAGGACAGGAAGAATTAGTCCTTTTGGTATCTGCTGTGTCCCTTTCCTCTATCCTTTGAAATTCAATTTCTTGTTTGCTGATATAGCAGCTCATAAAAGCTTAACCAGAATACACATTAAACATTTCTTCTGTAAATCTAGGATTTATCTTTTCAGAAGGCAGGTGTAAATGCAAGAGACTCATACAGCTACTCTTCTAAATGTAACTTGATTACAGACCTCATAGAGATCCCAGAATTATGGCATGGTGATATCACGTATCAGGCAGGTAATTTTATATACATTCACTGTAGTTCACATGCATACTCTGTTTATTCTTATTAAGCTGCAGCTGTTGAAGTACTTACGTTTCAAAAAATAAAACCATTTGGGGTTATGCTCTGGGATTTTAGGAAACTGATGGAAAAGAAATGGGTTTTTCCCCACAATGAATCTCAATGGAAATACACCCATTTTCCATGAAGACTGTGATTCTTTGGGATAATACAATTCTACACATATTAAAAGTCAGTGTTAGGCACAATGTTCCTTAATAAAACTGGACATACTGCTTCATAATATCATAATTCTCTGCTTTCTGTAAGACATACAAAACTGAAGATATGAAATACAAAACAAAGTTTAAACATTGTTCAAATCCTAGGTGCTGAAACGGAAAAAAAAATATTTTCTGTAATTTGGCACTGGAGAATAGATGAGATAAAAGGTACATCAAGTAGTAGAAAATTACAAGAAGACATCTAGAAGAGTTCAAGAAGGATTGTGCTATCTCAGAATTAGAAGGTTATCAGTCATTAGATACTATATGTCCCCTGGCCTAGGGAAAAAAAAAAATCAGAGAGCACTGTACTCTGTACTTGCTTCTGGTCTAATAAATTTTGCCTCATAATGAGCTTCTTTTCAGAAAATCTGACCCAGTAAAGCATTCACCACACTTTGGTTTTAGGTACAAGTGATGCTATGCATTTCTAGGACACTATTCACATCACGTAAGAATTCACAGAGTTCAAAGTTTGCTTCAGAACATCAAAATAACTAAGCTCTTGTAGGATTAAACCCATTACTAAACCTCTAAGGCACATGATTTCATTGGCACAGTGCTAGTCATCACAGTACTTTCTAATATAATGCTTTCTCTCCTGGAAAACCTGTCTCACTAATTTCATCCTAAACTAAGAATTTTAGCAGTCCTAATAGAAATTATACAATTACTTGCAATTCACATAAACAGAGTCAAAATGTCTGTTATTTCTTTCTTATTCAAAAGTACAAATAAACACATTATCAAGAAGGGAGAAAAATGTTTGACTGCAACACCTACTTTTCTAAAGCTATAAAGATATTTTTAATGCATGAGAGGTTTTAGAATAATTATATTTCCAAAAGATTACACAAGGATTAAAAGTCTCTTTCAAATGTACTAATCTTAACCTAATTAATATTTCTGATCTTACAGATGGTGTAATTGACATAACTGACATTTTCAAATTAGGTCTCCTATACTTCAAATTACTATATTCACATTGAGAACTGAAGGAATGCAGAATCTTTGAATGTCAAGACAATTTTTTAGGAACCTATGCATTGACTAAAATAAGAATTACAGGAGTTAATTTTTTGGAATTGTGGTCCATATAATAAGACCATGGATATTATTAGGAAGAAATTGATATCTGTTCAGTAGTTTGACTAATGTCTGATTATAAAGCTAATAGCTTTGTGGTCAGCGGGTCCAACTGAAAGGAGAGCTAGAGGCTTCTGATCTAAAGAAGTTCCCCATTATCTCATAATACTGAGCCCTGGAACATAGCTGTTGTGCATACGGGTAGTTAGTCACACCACAGAAGAAAAGCCACTCTCGGTCTAAGTGTGAAGGCAAGGCTCAGTTCATTAACAAATCCTGGAGCCTAATTGTTTCTCCATGAACTTCGGGGAAATTTGAGTTTAAAGCAAGGAATCAGCAGGCTACACTACTTTCCAGTCATGAACTTTCAGCATGGTAGAGGAAACAAACTCAAATGGCTCTAGTCCATTACATCCAGAAAGGTGTAGGACATGTTTGCAAAGCAGCAGTTGCAGCCACTTAACGATACAGCCTTAAATATATAGGGCTGTCTCCAATCCTATTTTGCTTTATTTGAAATATATGATTGTAATACTCATGCACAAATACTCATGCACTCTGACCTTTGAACTGCTCCTTCCCCTGAGTCACTAAGAAGATACCAGTATTTCTACCTCATTGTTCACAGCATAAAACATCCTAAGAAATACATCTAAAACAACAGTGCTATCTTGGTATTAATTTTATTTATTCTCTTTAAAGTCTCAGTGTCTTTTGCCAAGCCTCTCCACTAGCAAGTTTTCATCAGCAAGTACAGTAGAGATTAAATGCTGATCTATTTCTGCCCTCACAATATGCTGGTTCACTTCAGCAGTCAATAAACAAAAAGAAACAAAGACATAAAATTTGGGATAAAAAAAAAGCACTAATCATTACAAAACTGGAACTGGATGCACTTGTAATATCAAGCTTCAGCTACATCTCCAACAATACTGAAAGACCAGCTTTAAACCAGACAGCAGGACTTAGCAACAGTTATCTGGAATGTGTTATATAAAAATTACACCATTCATCTTTCAATCTCAAATCAGAAAAGTGTGCTTTTTCAAAATGAAACTGTCTTATGAATTGCTTAAAATTCAAAAGTAAAAACAAATTTACCTAGTCAGTCCCATTTAGATAAAACAAATAAAAAACCTAAAACTAAAAAAAAAAAGAAATCCACAAGCTAAAAAATACCAAAGTAAAAGTAGAAGTAAAAAAAAAAGGATAGAAACATAAACTGTTCCTCATGTTTTTGGATATACATACTTCAAACATGTTTCAAGATTAAAATGTCTTAGTCTCTGAACACTTGTTTTCATGATGAAGAAATCAGCCATTATTCTACAAGCTGGGTGAGGCAGATTATGCACAATGATGCTACATGCTATTTACTGTACTGAAGGCAATTTTGCCTTGCCTTTGCTTTCTTTATTGTGTTTACCCAGAGATTTAAATAGCTTTATTATTAAAATACCAGAATATCACTCCACAAGCAAGTGCTTGTTCAGTAGAGAAGGGATGCATTACTAATGTCATTTCACAGTTGAGCTATGTAAGTCTTGGGAGATTAAGGCAAGACTGCTCAAAAAGTGGACTCTGAACCAGAAAAGCTTTGCCTGGTTTTTTTACAGAATGACAGAATGGGGTCGAAAGGGATCTTTGGAGACCATGGCGTCCAAGCCCCTTGCTAAAGTAGGTTCACCCAAAGCAGGCTGCCAGGATCGCATCCAGGCGGCTTTTGAACAGGAGATTCTGCAGCCTCCCTGGGCAGCCTGTTCCAGCGCTCGGTCCCCCTCCCACCAAAGGACCTTCTCCTCATGTAAGGACGGAGCTTCCCGTGTTCCACTTGGTGCTTGTTGCCCTCGCCCTGACGCTGGGCACCACGTCCCTTGTGACAGTCAGTAGCAGTGCCCCCGCCGCAGCGCACAGCGCTCCGCCCCTCGGACCAGCAGCAGTGATCAAGGTGTTTTCAGACACTCAAAAGAAGACCCATTTGATAAGGTAACCGGCAGCGGAAAGCGCTGAGATTACCTGCGGGAGCCTTTCTTTCGCTCTGCCCGGCAATGGCCCGATCCCGCGCACTCCGCCCCGCGCCCCGCGCCCC
>VWPU01005296.1:0-35163 GCA_013398955.1 Callaeas wilsoni | reverse complement strand
CGGCAGGGCCCGGAGCGGGGCTGGGGCCAGGGGGTCGGCAGGGCCCGGAGCGGGGGCCGGGGGTCGGTGCCGGCCGCGTGTGCCGCGCTGGGCCGGGGGCTGGTGCTTCAAATGATGAGATTTCCTGTTCCTGACTTCAAGGTTTCCGAATATCGGGAGTTTCTCGCTCAGTTTTTATTGGAAGGGGGAAAAAGGAGGGTTTCTTTTCATTCGTTCTTAAACTCCCAGACAATTCCTCGTATTTGAGTAAACTGATTTCGCTTTCTCTGACCACCAGTGCCAGGACCCGAGGGCATGGCCTGAAGTCGTGTCGGGGGAGGATTAACGTAACCTGTAACACAGGATATTAGGAAAAGGTTCTTCATCCAGAGAGCTGGGCACTGGGACAGGCTCCCCAGGGCAGTGGTGACAGCACCAAGGCTGACACAGCTCAGCATTTTGACATTTTTACAGAATTTTGGCAATGCTCTCAGGCAGATGGTGTCACTCTCGGGGTGTCCTGTGCAGGGCTGGGAGTTGGACTCCGTGATCCTTGTGGGTCCCTTCCAACTCAGCATATTCTATGATTCTGTGGTACTTACTAAGCTGATCTAAAACCCACCTGAAGGAAATAGGTCTTTTAGCATCTTTCCTAAAGGCAGAGTGGCTGCCATCCTTTTCTAGCACTTGGGCAATGATCTAACTGGCTTAGTCATTCTGTAGAACTAGTTTGAGCATTTTGAAGGAAACTGCTGGGCCAGAGCACGTGTGGTGTCCTGCTACAGGTCTGAAAGTAAAACTAAAATTGCTGGTTTTCTCTGTGATTTGGGGAACTTTGGACTTTATTGTTTCAAATTTGTCATTTGGTGATGTGGGAGAGGAGCTGCTTTTAGTGTGATTGAAAGAGCATTGACAGGAACACTTAGAGTGAAATTGATCTTACAGTAAAAGCATATTTCAGTTCAATTCTCCATTTTAAATAGAGGAAGGTGATCTGTACTGACAGTTCCTGAAGTGAGTATTATTTCCCTGCAAATTACTTGCCTCCTGGTTTGTCAGCAGTAACCTTGGTAGTCTTTTTTGCTTTTAAATAAAGTGGGGGGTTTATTTTCCATTACTGTTCCATGGTAGCAGCTGTAGTTGCCACACAGGCATCATTTCTGTAAAATTAAAGAGTGAAGGAGGTACTCCTCAAAATCCTGGGCAGGGCCCCAACAGGTTTGTTAGGGTCATAAGGAAGATGCAGAACTCCAGACTGGTTTGGCTTTGCCTTTGAGGCTCAGGTGAGGATTAAATGATGACTGTGTGTGCCTGGCCATAGCTCAGCCACAGAGCAGTATTCAGGTGTCTCTGTTTTCAAACTGGACTCTAGGTATCAAAGGGACTGCACACTTCCCCTCTCCCACCAGCTTACAGGAAGCAAGCTCCATTGGAAGGTGCTGATGGGAGAAACAAGATCCTGGACTGTGGCCTCCTGAAATCATTAATAAATTCCCTTACACGTGCTCCATTTTAAGATCTGAAAAGAGAACGAGCTACATGATTCTGTCTTCTGTTAAACAAGATATCAACACATCGTCAGTTGGGTTTCAGGATTTTACGGGCATCACAGCAAAAGTTTTCAGGGCAGGGAGTGAATCTAGAGATGGAAGGATTTGTGTATGCCAAAAGAAGGTTCTCATCAATTGAAAGGACAACAAAGGAACAGACACATTGAGCTGCTTCATTTATTTGTAGGGACATGAGAGAGGAAAAGCTTCACAGGCTGATGAGGGAAAAGAGCCAGCCTTTCTGGCTGTCCTAAGAGGTTGAGGTTGTGAAAGGCTTTGTAAGCAAGGATAATTGAGATGGTGGAAGAGTCAGAGAAGGGGTTACTGTGGTCAGGGTGGCAAGCTAAAAATACATTCTTTGCAGCTGCATTTTGAATAGGGCAGAGTTGAGCTGGTTTGTAGGGTAAAAGTGATTGCAAAACTGAACTGCAAGTCTGCTGCAATGAATGAGGGCTCTGGGTCCAAGGCAACGCTGCCTTGGGAGCGAGTACCTGGCTGAGGAAGTATTCGGGTTTTGGGCTTGAGGGAAGTACCGGGGAGAGGGGTACGATCGTAGCTAAGCTGTACTTTGAGGGAAGAGCACGAATGTCTGATTTAGATGGTTCCAAGCACTGACCTTGAGCGCTTACTCCACCGCTCGCCCCACCGCTGTGGCGTTTCACACGTGCCTGTGTCTCCTGTGCCTTTCCTCCGGCAGGTACTTCGTGAAGCTGGCCTGGGCTTGGACGCTGTGGCTGCTGCTGCCCTTCATCGCCCTCACCACGTACCAGCTGGCCCGGAGCAAGTTCCTGCAGGGCCGCACCAAGAGCGCGCTGCTGGCGCTGCGGCGCCTGAGCTCGCTGCTGGTGGGCACGGCCGTGTGGTACCTGTGCACCGAGCTCTTCGCGTACGTGGAGAACCTCACCGGGGAGTGCTCCATCCGGGGCAAGCCCGGCCAGCCCCCCCGGCTCTACGCCTCCAAGCGGGAGTGCCACCAGGACAGCGGCGTCTGGAACGGCTTCGACATCTCGGGGCACTGCTTCCTGCTCTCGTACTGCGCCATGATGATCCTGGAGGAGGTGGCTGTGCTGGAAGCGCTGTCCATAGACCACAGCTCCAGGCTGCGTGTGGTCATCAACGTCCTGTTCGTTTCCCTGTGTTTCCTCACCGTCATCTGGGTGTTCATGTTCCTCTGTACTGCCCTGTATTTCCATGACTTCAGCCAAAAGCTTCTCGGTGTGCTGATAGGTCTGTCAGCTTGGTATGGGACATACAGATTTTGGTATTTAAAGCCCTTTTCTCCTGGACTACCTCTTCCAAATATATGTTTGAGTTCAAAGAAATACAGCTATAGCAGATAAAATAGGGTTTGAAATGTTTTGAATTTTGCTTTCAGTACTGGAGTAGTTGAATGTAGGAATGGTTACTGTATTTCCACTGTAAGGAACAAGGTGATGGGTTGGAGGAAACCAAATCTCTACTAGCCGCTGGCTGGCAGGTGGTAATGAGCTTCTTCCCTGGGAGAAGAAAAAAAATCACTATTGGAAGAGGTCTGCTCTTGTTTAGGAGCTGACAACTGGGATTATCAGCAAAGAAATCAGAAGCTGAATCTGTTTCTCTTCCTGATAAATGGAGAAGCAGACCCAAGGCTAAAAGACGCCTTTGGTCTTCGGGAGTATGATTTATCTCAGTTAATTCCCCGTCTTCCTTTTTGAATTACGTCAAGGTATTGTGGATGATCCAAACCTCGTGTTTTTTTTAATGTTCCTATTTGTATTGCCTTATGGGAAAGCTCTAATAATCAGAGTGCTGCTAAGCATTGCAAAAATATCAATTCTTGTGAAAGCAGTTCTGTTGTGAAACTGGAACATCTCATGTTCTCAAGTGTTAAAAACGCTAACTTGCCAGAAATGCCTCATAGCTGCCTGCACCTTCTGCAACAGAGAGTAAATCTGAAATGCAATGTCTTAAGCAGACTGTGACTTAAAATTCATGCCTGCCTCCGAAAAGGAAACTCTTGAAAAAACAAGCCTTAACTTTCTCCTTAGGTGAAGTAGGTGTAATAATATTTCGTCATTTTATTCTTGACACTAAAAAACCCAAACTTCTTTCTGTTTTGCTTAAAAATCTAGTATGAGGATTGGGGTTTTAATTTTTTAAAAATCTAATCCATTGCACACTTTGCAACAACGAATTCCTTGGCTTTGTTCTTTCTTCTAGAACAATAGTGGAATTCTGGTGTTCTGAACAAGCTAGCTTATCCTGCTAGTTCCCAAATAGTCTGCTTGGTAATGAGTGAAATGCATTGTTTATCCTGGGAGCTGCAAAGCAGAGTGTGCTTGAAGCAATATTTATTCTTGCAATACCAATAAGCTATTTAATTTTGATTGCACATAAAGCTGTGGCCACTTTTGATGTGGCTGGAAACCCACTACTGAATAAAACACTGCTATTAGATAATGAATAGAGGTGAGATGGGTTTGCTCATCATATCAGTCAGATGTTTAGCATAGTTTTTATCTGGAAAAGCTTTTTATTATTTCATAAAGGCTCATTCATGACGCAGTTAAGCAAAGCGTGTTTGACAGTGATGACAGGACAGCCAGGAAGGGCTGTGGGCAGGGCTGTGGGTCACCTCCACTGGCCCCACAGTGGGGTCACTCGGACTCCAGGGTGACTTTTTCTGAACACAGCGTGTGATGCTCCATTGGTTAATCTCGGCACTTTTTGCCATCTCAGCGTCTCTCTTCCAGCAAGAGAGTGGAAGCATTTTGCAATTCCTACAGCAGTGTTCGTTCCACACTGTGGTCTGCCTCTGAGGAGAATTTACTGGAATCTCCGCTGAATTCGGTGGCAGGGGGGAGCTGTGTGTCAGAAAGAACAAATCACCTCTCAGAAAGAAGCTGTCCAGGGGGTTATGTATTTTCTGTCAAGCTCCTCTTGGTTTTCTATTAAATTGCCTTTTAAGCTGACTCTTTGCAAATTGCACTGATTAACTCATATTGGGTTTAACTAAATTTGTTTAAACAATGCAAATTTATTTGCAGACACTCTTTTGATGTAATTTAAGCCTGTTCCCAATAGAGCTAAGCTAGACCGCAAGCCACTTTCACCATGAAAAAAGGATTATATACCCAGAAGGTTTTATGATTAATTTCATTAAGTTTCTATTTTAGGTTATCTTTATGTAACTTTGCTGTATAGACAAGCCCTTGGAACAGGAAATGCTGTTTACTTAAACCAACTGACTTGCTGAAATTATGTTCGTTTTCAGAAATGTTTTGTGCAATCACTGTGGATATTTCTGTCCACTTTAACCATTGTCATGCAGATTTTTTTTAAATGGAAATAATGTAGGATGTGGTCATTCTCTTATTTAAACAATGAAAGAAAAACATTTGAAAACTTTATCAGTGTTTGTGTCTCTGAGAATCTGTTGCTGATGTCTGCAAAGATGCCGTTGTTGCTCTTCACTTCCCTGGATGACCCAGCCCCCCAGAGTTTGTGTGACTGCTGGGATGTGTGATCAGACTGGCACTGAAAGTTCTGCGCTGCTTGAAAGGGTTAACAGAGCACAGGTTCTCAGGAGTGCAGGGTTTTAAAAAGAAACAAAACAAAAGCCGTCGCTGACTAAAGCAAGTTTCCCATTGTGTGCCTGTTACACCAAGCAGTTCATTTTGTGGACGTGGACATTGGTTTATTGTAGCAGAGGGAAGCCTGATCCATTGAAATGTGTGGGAAAATTCCCGTGGGCTGTAATGCTGCTTGTGAGTTTGGAAATCTTGGTGTCTTTCTCAGTACCCAGACACCGTGTGCCAGCTCTTGGCTCAGAAGGTTCCCTTGTGCTCCAGACCTTTATTTGTGCTTTTTGACTCTGCTCCAGAGTAGGAATCTGCTTCCTTGTACTTCATCTGGAAACTAAAGGTTGCAAATTTCTTGTTCATACACTTGCCATCACATTCATCTGACTTCCTTTTCTCTCCCAAATACGCTTTTATCATTAAAATAAAAATTGAAGCCTCTCCACAACAGATTTGCAGCCAAACAGAAACAGTGCTGGGAGCAGCTGGATTTGGTATCTTGTGCTAAAGGCACAGATCAGCTGTCAGCAGGTATTCCTGGTTTGTTTCATGTGTTGGGGTGGGCTTTTTGCTTTTCTGCATTAAAGTATTCCTGCTGTTCCCACAGAGTTGTCTTTCTGTCTGTTGAATTACCTAGGGAGTTTTTGTCTCCAACATCTCACTAACATATTTCAACATCTGTCTGCGAATCTTTCACTGCCTGTGTTTGGCCTGTTCTGTGGGCCCTGTTTCACAGTTCTTTCACAGAAGCAGCATTTGGCCTGACTGCTGCGGCCAAGGCAGGTCTCGGTGCCTGAAACATTTTCTTCTGCTGGGAACAGGTAGGACACAGTGGGGAGAGTAACTGCCTTAGGATTCATTTCACTCTTCACTTACCTGGGACTCTTTCAAATGTTTGCGTCACTGGAGGCGAAATCAGGCAAACAGGAAAGTTGAGGTCTTTCGTAAGAGCCGTGTGAGCAGTTCAGACTTTTAACATGTCTGAACCCAGGGTTTGATTCTTCCTTAAAGTTTGTTCAAAGCAAACGTGATCCGTGAATGCTTCACTGGTGCTAAATGATTTTCCTGGTTTCCCAATTTATTTGTGTGTGCTGAAACTTGGGTTGTGGGTGGCTGCAAAAAAAGAATCCTGTTTTCTGTTTTGGTGTGTGGCAATTGGTGACAAAGTGAGAAACACCCAGTTATGCCCTGAGGTGCACTTGAATGGAAAAAACTGCTGTGATATGTTAAATATTTTGGAAAATCAGTCTTAAGTTGTGAACACAAGTCTATGGTCACTTCATGAAATAGTATCAGATTTTTCCACTGTAGCTTAAAGTAGCTCCCTGCAGCTTCTCTGCAATCGGCCTTTTCCAGCACTTTGATCACCCTGTGTTATCTCCTTTTGCTCAGAAACCTGTTGCGTGGGATTATTTCTTTTCATAGCTTCATCTCTCCTCCTGGAGCACAGATTAGTAATACATGCTCTTCACCTCTGCTGGATGTGTGCTCACTCTCTCAGTATTTTGCCCTCCCTTCTTTGAGGTATTTTGCAAAGCTTAAGATGAAAGTAATTAATAGACACAAAAAGGCTGTTGTGACTCTGAATCGATGCTTAGCTTTTGTTAAACAGAGCTGCTCTGTCACTGTACTGGTGAAACACCTGGAGAAAAGCACATTGTTTATTCACTGAAGAAGAGCTGCACCTGATGTGCTCAGGGAAGGAATGAGGTGATGTGGCAGCAGAGCTCGATGCATTAGGAGAGTTACCTTTGTCCTCTTGGGGAGTGAGTGCTGACTTCAGTGAAGGGTACTTTCACCCTGGTGCTTAGCAGGAAATTATTTATTTGGATACAGGAAGAGTACCTTAGTGCTTAAATGAAGTACGGAATGAGTGCATAAAGTTTAAAAGCTGGAAAAGCAGACATGGAAATGGCTATCGAGATTGAGTGCAGTCCATGAAATCTCAGGCATTTATGTAATTGTAATATTCAGTCTGAAAGGTTATTTATTTTTGAACTACCCTGTCCATCACAAAACAAAGGCAATGCCATGTGCTTTTAACAAGCCAAATAACTTCTCTGTAAAGCTTTGGGACTAAAAGATGGCACAGAAAATAAGCAGTAGCGAAAGAGCTTTACCAGGTCTTTTTTCCAGGAGAGTTGGATATCACAGGAAAGCAGCACTTGGAAAAATGCCCTTTCCCTGTTGTGCTCTTCCTGACAATGTGTGCAGTGGCAGGAGATCTGTGGCAGAACTGAGGATCTCCCCAGCGGTGAAGGCTGAAGAAAGGAAAATGTGGAACAAGAAGAGATATAAACGATTAGTTTTTTCTCCCATCTCCAAAAGCCTTTTCCCATGTCCAGTCCGGGTTAATTTTGCAGGTCTGGGCTGTGTATGCCCTCAGTCTCGGGTGATGTCAGAGCAGGAGCTAGGCATATCCTCAGTGTAAATGTCAGCTCTGAAACGCCTTCCCTGGAAGCTGCCCTGCTGCAGAGCCTTCCCATCTCCCGGGGACTGTGCTGAGAGGTCACCCGTGCTGTGACCGCGTCCGTGACAGGCTTAGCGCCGTGACTCACCGCCGAGGAAAATTCAGCTAAATAGGTTGTGCCTCGGAAGAGCCGACTGTGATGGAGAAAGCCGTGCAAAAGGGATGGAAAATAAGGATGATGCTCAGCCCACGGAGCCTGTTGGCCTTACCCAAACGTGTGAATTGTTGTTCCCACACCTAGCAGGGCTCTGCTGTTGGGAATGGCACCCTGGGCCTGCCCTCTGCGGGTTTTGCAGGTGATGGGAGGGAGCACGGATGTGGTGTGGGTTTGGTACAGCATCACTCTAGACCACGGCTCTGTTGCTTCAGCTTTGTCATAGCCTGACCTGATTCAGTTTTTAGAAGAATGGGAGTGACAGATGTTTGAGGATTTTAAGAATATATGTGTTCTTTCTCTTGATTGTCATAGTTTGGAAGTTAGGAGAAAAAAATTGTGCCAGTGGTTTTCTGGTTTATTTTGTTTACTGGGGATTTTTCTTTGTTGTTTTCAGAGATTTGGTTTGGTTCTTTTCTTGTGGCCAAGAAAAAAACCTATTGCTGTTGTGTAGTGCTTGGACCCAAGGGCACGGAATGGAAAGAAATTACTTATGGTAAGCAAAAATAGAAGAGTGTTCAGGAGGCTGGTGGGGGAGCGACATGATCTTGTGATGTAAAGAGCGTGTGCGAAACAGCACTTAACTATGCAGGATACTTGGTTCTGTGTCAAGAACTGCCTGCAGCATTACACAGCACCCTCAAACCTGGTTACACTCTGTTCTGATTGCAAAGTAGCTTTATTTGGATAACTCTCCTGGAGCTAAAAAGGATTTAGGTCGCAGGAAAGATGAGGCGCTGATAGGAAAGGGCTGAGAAAGGAGGCAATGCAAGTAGGGGGATGGATGGTGTTATTTTTGAAGAAATGTTTTAGCAGTCATTGATCTCTGCTGTTTGTTAAAGAGGTTTTTAGCAAGATTCCATCTCCTTTCTTTCTCAGCAGTTCTTCCTCAGACAGGGGAACGGGAGGTGATGTGTTCACTGATGCAGAACCCGACAACCCAGGGACTCCTGACTACAGGAATGTCTCTGGGACATGGTCACGCACTGCCTGCTCTCTGTGACAGGACAGTGACACCAGGGAGTCCAGGAGACGGGAAAGGGGTAGGACTGCAGAGAGAGGTCAAGAAAAAAAGGGGCTGAAAGTAGATCGTTGTGCAGAGGGAATTAAAAGGAAGAAAAATTACTGTGAGCTCCTGAGAAGTGGGTGGAGGTTGACATTTTGCTTATTGATGCTCTTCAGCACCAAAGTGACACAGAAATGGAAATAATCTGCTCTCTGCAGGTAGAGCGTGGCCAGCAGCACACAGGTACTGCTGCAGTGATGGACACCTGTGTTCTGACAGAGCAATTCTTCATCCTCATTTTTTATAGCATAGCTGCTCTTCCTGCTTCCACTGGGAGCTGTTCAGTGCAGGCTGTTTTCTCTCTGTTTAATCCTCTAGAGGAAAGCGAGTTAAAAGGAGGATGAAAGATAACAATAGTGAAATGTCCTTTGGGCATATTTGGGATCAGTACCAGGGGAAAACTAGGAAATGTGTTTGTCATGAATGTGCTTTATTTGAGAATCCGAGTTCCTGTGTGTTTTCCTTAGAAACATAACCTTAGAAATGGCTGGCTCTGAAACATCTGCAATTTGGCCACGGAGGCCATGCTTTAGGAGATCTTTCAGGGGTACAAAATCTGTTCCTGTTCACTACATACAGAGATGTTTTCACTCTCATTCACACCTGTGGGGTTGAACTTTTCCCTGGGCACTGCTGCTGAACTGGGGACTTTTTTCTGTCCCACCATGGCAGCAGGAGCTTTTCTACAGACTTGTGTAGCAAGAGCAGCTTTGCTGTGAATAGAAATTGCCCTTTTATCCTCAGCTATGCCACAGGTCATTGCAAGTTTGGGGTTACGATAGTTAGCTCTTAGGTTGTACATTATTTCCTATTTCTTTGGGTTTTTAATTTTTAATCTCATATTATCATATTTTATATTATCCCTAGCTATCTCAAAATACTATATTCATATTATCCCACATTGTTTTAATCCCATATATCTTTCAGCAACCTGAGGGATTTAGTTGCTGTCATTGCCTGAATTGTGGATCCATTCTGGGTGGGTTTGGCTTTGATCCTAACGACAGCAGTGAATGCCACCAAGCACAACCTGATATTAAATATTTTCACAAGCTTTAATGTTTTCTGTTTGGTGCTATGTGGGGAAATCCTTCATTTACTTTCACAGCAGAAAGAAAGGAAGGAGCAGCTCTTACACTATCCCTCTTCCCTCTGTAGCCTGGATTCTGAAATTGCAGTCGGGTGGTAAGGATGGTTTTTTCATTCAAAAACAGAGGGAGACGTGGCAAATAATTTCTGACAGGGCCGCAGAATGGTCACTAGATATTCTTAGGCAGCTCTTGATCTTGATTTCTTTGGCAAGTTGTGAGAGGCTCTGTGGTGTGTTCCCTGTCCTCTGGCCAGCTTGGTGTTGAAATCCTTTATTCTGCACGGAGAGGTCTTCTCCATCCCTTGCCAAGCGAAGGAGAACGCTGCCAGCCAGCAGCAAGGCTGACATGTACATTTTCAATGTTCGTAATTGAGTCTTTTGAGTAAATCCCATAGGAGTAAAAAAGATTTCAGAAGCTGTAGCTCTGCAAATGTGACCACTGGGAGCCTGTTAAACAGGAGGCTTGGGAGGCAAGAGGGAGAGACTCTGTGTCATGAAGCTGCATCTCGGGGGTGCTTGGACTTGACATAAAGCCCCTGATTTTCATCCCTCTGATAATTAGAAGTTCCACACCTGAGCACAGATACAGATTTTAAAGCACTGAGGTTCCTTAAAGCACATTTGTCTCTAAAACACAGGGATTTTGACGGATAAACATCTTCTTGGGTAAATCAGTACATCTGGAGTAAAGAAGGACCCTGGCTGGGGCTGGGTCAGGCACACAGAAGTGTTGGGGGCAGGATGCAGCAGGAGCCATTCCTTCTTGTCTAAAATACAAAATAGCACCTCTGAGGTGCCTCACCTTCCAGCTTTTCCCCTTGGACGCTGCTGTTACCTCACACCTTGCTGAGAGCAAAGCATGAAGTCCTGGAGTGACAGAACAGATTTTTGCCATCATTTTCATGTTTCTGTGTACAGAACATGCCCTGGGCAGGGAACGTCGGGCCAGCACCTGGCTCGTGGCCAGGTCATGCAGTGGGCTCCCCTTTGCAGTGGAACTGGAGCAGAAAAGGTCTGATTAGGCTGAGATCAGTCGGAGCAAGAGCAACTTTTTATGATGACAGCCTGTAATCACCACAGGGCTGCTTACAGCAACAGGCTAAGCTAATCTGGATTGATCGGGGCTCTGACATTCGTTCAGGGATCTTGCACATCAATCCAGCCTCTGCCTGCCACAGTAATTGTCTTTTATCACTCTGGCCGATTGCTTTTCCCTGGAGCAAAGTCCTGGTACTTTTTCATTAGGGGGCAGGAAAACAAGGCTTAGTGACAGGGAGTGGCACCAAATTTTTGCTTCTTTTTTTTTTTTCTTTTTCCCCCCTAAATTTGATCCAGAACAAAGGCTTATTATTGACTATTTCTAGCTGAGAACCTGTACAAAATCCACCACTACAGCATCAGTGGCTTCCCAGCAGGCCACGGAGCAACACTGGTGACAGCTCTTGTCCATGCCTTGTTCCAGCTGCTGGATCTGTCTGGCTTCCTTGTGACAGTTGCATTTTAACAGTGTGCTTCAAACAAAACACACACCTATTTTCTCCAGTGTTTAGAGGTCTGATGTGCTCCATGACTTTAAATTTATTCTGTGGTTTAAAATATAAAAATAAATAAAATTGAGGAGCAAAGTAACCAGCAGCAGTCTTGTGAAGCAGCTTCCTTCTGCCTCATTCTTGGGCTGAAATCCTAGGAATGGAGGAAGTATTTGCTCTCCTTCCCTCTGGGTTTCCTGGCCTTGTAACCCATTAATATTCCTTTCTACATCTGGTGTGTGCATTCCATCGGCTTTTGGAGATCACCAGGGAATGTGTGTGTAGGACCACAAACAAAGGGAAAAGGGTGAAATCCTGCCAAGGGTTTCATGTTGGTGTACCTTTATAAATCTTCCTGGGGGGTTTATCACCAGCTAATCAACCAGAGAGGGTGACCCATAGTTCATTTTCTTACACCTTTCAGATTCAGCAATAGGGAGATGCTCAGGGCATGCTCCTGCCTCCCTCTTCAGAAAGAAGGAAAATTACTATTTCTTCGGAAGTCACTGATTCCACGAAGCAAATACTGAATGTATTTGGGAGAACGTGTGTCTGCAAGGTTGCACTCAGCAACCTCAGCTGCAGGAGCCAGGTGTGCACGTGCAGGGGGTGGATTTGGGTTCTCACAAACCAGTTTTAAGTGTGGCCCCGACCACGAGCGGGTAACGCGGGTAACACAGAGCCTCTGCAGCTGCACAGCCTGTTGTATTCCAGAAGCCTGTCAGACCAGCCTTATGACAAGTACTGTATATATGCGTGCATTTTGCACTCTCTGTGCGCTCATCCCTTGTAATTCCTAAATATTCCCGATTCTATGGCTGCTGGGTTGTATCAAAAGCTCCCAGGGAAAGCTTGCTGCTTTCAAACACATAAAGACAACTTCTGAATCGGAAGCAAATGCAATTCCTGTTATTTCAGCCACACTTGGCCTACGTTCCCAAGCCCCGAGATGCAGCGTGGCTCACAGGGATCACTGGAGTGCCTGGAAAGCCAGCAGGCTGAGCGCTTACAGAGTTTAGTGGTTGGAGGAGGAATACATGTCATTTCCATGCAAGTTTTATACCAGTGCAGTACATGAGCCAAAGCACAAACCACCTGCACATCCCACTGCCCTTGGGCATGCCTTGCACTAGGACCAGAAGGATGTGGAACACATTTAGAGATGCGAAGCCATTACTCCTCCCATATGGTTTATTGAGGATCTCAGTTTCCAAAGCATGAGTAGCAGTGAGGCCCGTTATTCTTTCCAGCATGCAAAAGGCACAAGAAAGTCATCAATGTGATTCTGTGCAAAGTGTCCCTAAGAAAACACACAGCGAGGAAATGACAGAAAAGAGCCCCCCATGGAAGAAAGCCAAAGTGCCTTCAGGAAAGTCCTGAAAAGTTCTGAAAATGGTTGTACTTTTTCAGAGTCCAAATATGCTCAGTTGATGAAAGATGCTTTGCAAATCCATGAAAGAAAACTTAAGAGACAGAGCCAAAAGGCTTAAAACAATAATCTCCTTCATGTGCCAGAATTCAGGATGAAAGTCAAAATGATTTATCTCAAGAAAAAAGTGCAGCGGTTAAAGACAGACATTAAATTCTTTAAAAAAAAAGCCCACCAAAACCAGATGTAGAAAGTAGATACATTCTAAGAGCAGCTCAATAAAAAATATTCCTTTTAATGAAAACAATTTTTAAAATGGATACTTGAAGAACAGAAATCCACCTTGACTGTGACCAGCTACTGCACCCTGCTCCCAGGAAAGCCTCCGAGCACGACAACACAACGCCTTCGAGAAGAAGAGAGTCCCCACTACCTGCATGTGTGAAATGTGGCCAGTGAACAATTTGGAAACACAAACAGACAGGACCAAGTATCCAAGTCCCATTGCTCAGCTTGGGTGTCGGGAAGCCTCCTGGGATGCCTGTCTCTCCCACTGGAGCTGGCTGGTGCTGGAGGCAGTGCCACTTCCCGGGGGGCACGGCTGAGCCCGCGAACCCTTGAGCCTCTGGCTGGAGTTGAATACTTAAACCTAAAAAAGGCATTTACAAGTTGACGCTTTTGTTGTTGTTGTTGTTGTCTTATTTCCTTGCAGTACAGGTTTCTACTTCTAGACTATGGAATGTTACATTAAACAATATAATTATTCATTACCTTGCTTCAAATTTCGTTACAGTTACTGAGGCTTCATCATAATTTCACACAGCACAGAGACACCAAACTAAACACCAAGCAGTCAGCACTAGATGTATTTTTTCTTTAAGTACCAATAAGCAAAATATCCCATTCCCCCCAGAGATCCCATGAGGAAGGAGGCTCCGAGGAAGGAGGGAGGTTTCCGCTTGACCAGCCTGAAGGCATTGGGTACCACTGCAGAGAGGAGCGTGGTATGTATGTCTCCCAGAACTTTCCTGAAGGCGAAGCGTTTCTGTATCCTGTCAAAGAAGGACTGTAGGTTAGGTCTGCTGCCATCTTCCCAGTATTTCTTAGAGAGTCCCAGAAATTTGAGGCGGTGCAGGGTGGCTCCTAACAAGACATCGGCCAAAGTAAAGACACATCCACAGAGCCAAAGTTCACACTTCTGCCCTGCAGAGAGAAGAGACAGAGCAAAAGTAAGAATCCCTTGGGTGGGCACCTAAAGCCTTGCTCTAAAGGTCCACATAGGCAGGAGCATTTGTATTAGATCTGGGATGTTTTTTCCCAGCTCTTTGATGGGCCAGGAACTCAGGCGCCATCTACCAGGTTATGTGATGGAGGGCACTGGGGTGTGAAAAGCTGGGAACATGAGCTGATAATTTATAGCCCACGTGAATATACAAGCCACCAGCTGCAAAGTGGCTCTGCTGCCTCTCCCCTAAGTCAAGAGCAGCAGGAGATGGCATCCTCCTGTACCCAGGAGATCCCTGGAAAAGAGCCCCCCTTGAAGGAAGATGCAGTGTAGTGACCCCTTCTGCTGTGTCAGTGCTCAGGGAGAGCAGCAGTGTCTACCCTTGGCTGCACCAGGAGCTGTTTCAGGAGTGTCATGTCAACTTGGCCTATTTTAGGGATGTGAGAAATCCTCAGGAATCAAAACCATTTGCTAGATGGCCTGGCTGCTCTCCCTGGTGTGCTGCTGGGGAGGTTCTGCCTTTGTTCTCTCTCCTGTACCAGAGACCCTGCTCTAGGACACCAAAACTGGCAGCATATCTGTGCCAAGAGCCAGGGTTTTCGGGGAGACAGAGATCAGTGTAAGTGCAGGACATGAAGAAAGACACCGAAGGGTTGAGAGCCCCTGATAATGGGTGATCCTGGGGAAAAAAACCACTAAAGAGACATCCAAAAATAAACCAAGCTGCTGTTAGGCTGGAAAAAGCAGTTTCAGGCCAGGATATTGTTAAGCACTTCCCCAGTGCCCTTTCAATACCGGAGCAGGGCTGGGATGAAGTTGAGGGAGATGAAAGAAGGTGCAGGTAAAGAACATCAGGAAGGAGACAAAAATCCACCCTCAGTCAGCTTTGCTCCAGATTGCTGATTCTGGGGCTCTTCATTGTCCTGTGGCTATTATATCAGGAAGGAGAAGAGAGGCTCTGGTATAGCACCCCGGTGCAGGCACTGATGCTGCAGGGCTGCCTGCAGGACCAGGCCAGGGCAATTAAGGGTAATTAGCAACCCTCATTTGTAGCTGCTTGGCAGCCTGCCTAATCCTGCTGGAGGCACTGCCCGAGTGGACAGATTGCCTGTGCCTAATTAGTCAATAAATATTTTCAGTGACTAATGACTTGTGGGGGTGCTGCAGCCAGAGCTTCTGGGGTGTGGTGGGGACCTTGTGGGTGCTTCTGCTCAGAGGTGAGGGAAGCAGGGCTGAGGCAGCTGCCTCGCTCCCAGGCACCGCTGCAGGTGAAGGAGAAAGCACATGTGAGGATGGTGACTTCGGGAGAGAGCTGGGATCCTCCCCTATCCCTCTTGGATCTCTGCCGAGGTCTGCACCCCGATGTGGGCTGCCCCAGCCCCTTGCAGCCCTTCCCAGCACCGAGTGGGGTAGAAACACGGGCAAGGGCAACTCTTCCCCTTTGCATCCGCAGCAGCCCCATCCCGGATCAGCCTGTCCCAGCTGAATGGGGTGCCTGTGGCAGGGGGTCTCCTGGTGCTCCTGCGGCACCTCCCACCCTCCTCCTGCCTGCATCGCCAGCAGCCTGGGCTGTGTGGGAGTAGAGCTGCTGCACTGCAGCTCCTGGGAAGTTGCCAAAGTGGTGATCGTGCCCACTGCTGAGATCCTGACCTGGCCATGGGCACGATGTGGGAGCTTGGTGTTCTGGACCAGAGGGCAGGAGCAGCAGGCAAGGACTGAAGGCATTGGAGCACTCAGGTGCTGGCAACAGCGGCAGCAGCAGCGATCCCTCTGCTTCAGGCACCTGGGATGTCCTCCCAGGGCACCTCATTAGGCTAAATTCTGCTGTTTCAGCCCTCACACCACTTAATGAGGGTGTTTGAGGAAATTAGGGCAAGGCAGGATGCCACTGTGAACACATCGGGGCTCTTGGTAAATCCCCAGCCCGATGCCCTGCAGGGCCCGACCTTGGCACCTCCGAGGGCCCTCCAGTGTGGCCCCGAGAGTGACGCACGGCTCCCACAGCTGAGGCTGGCCCCGAGGGCAGGGGCAGCTGTGGGACCATCTCCTGACTGTGTCTGGGCTCTGCTCTGGATCTGGCACCGCGGCGCTGGCAGCTGCCAGCCCTCTGGGGCTGGAGCCCTGAGCCCTGCCAGCAGCGGGGAAGAGAGGAGGAAGGACGGCGTCATCCAGGGGTGACAGGGGGACAAGCGCTGCCCAGCTGTGCCCAGGCACCCCTGACTGCCAGGGCACCGGGGCTGCTCTCGGCAGGCTCCCAGCACCGCGTGTTTGACGTCAGGGATGGCTGGTGTCCCTCTCTCCCACCCGCGGGCGTGTGACGCAGGTTCTGTAAAGGTTCTCCCCTCCAGGGCCCCTCAGATTCCTGGGTTTCCCTGCCCATGCTCCACCGGGATGTGCCAGAGCCTGGTGATGCCAGGGGGCTTGGCTGCGGCACGTGTCTCCATCCCTGTGCTTTCAGCAGCCAGTGCTCCTCATGGTGCAAGTGCCTGGGGCCAGTCTGCTTCCTCCTAAACCAGACAGAGCATCAGTCACTGCCAGCCCCTTGCTGGGGTAGAGGGGACCTGCCATCACCCTGTGATGACTTTAGGGCTCCCAAAGAGCACCCATGAGGACAGGGGTCCTGCTATCTCCTGTGGAAAGGGGCGCAGGGGTGGTTTGCCGGAGGTTAGTAAGATCATGGCTGTAACATCAGTGTACCCCAAACCAGCAGAGCCCAGTGGCAGCCCCAAACCCACCAGTGCTTGCTCCATGGGAGTTGTTCATCAGGTACAAAGCTGTTGGCTGTTTTAGGTACTGCAACTCAGCCTTGTGTGGAAAAACATCCCACAATCATAGCCCGGTGCTTACCTTGGTACTCCAATTTCCTTTTCTCCAGCTCAGCCTCAATCTGGTCTAGCACCATGCCAAGTTCTCCAAGGATCTTCTTCAAGTAGTTCACATTATCGTGCTCCAGGATCTTGGCCTGGGTGGAGAGCAGGGTTAGGATGGGGAATGAATGGATGCAGGGACACAAAGCATCAGGTGGCCATGGCAGGTCTGGGGGTCATGTCCCCCCAACACTAGAGATGTGTGTGGCCTTGACCCACTCACCATGAGCTTCTTCTGCTTGGAGAGGTAAGGCTCAGATAGCTGTGGCTCCTCCTCATGGTCCAGCTTCATCAGATCCGTGGTGGCGTTAGCTAAATGTCCTGGGGGTGGACAGACAGAGGGGCTGGGATGAGCTGTGTCTGATAGCAAAGCACCTCATCCTGCAGTCAAAATATTGCTGTAGCATCAAGAAAAACCACCCCAGAGAGCTAAAACAGGCCCAGTTCGTGTCTTGCTGCTGCTGTGCTGCCATGTCTGAGGGCATGTGGCTCTGTCAGCCGTCCCATCCACTCACACGGGGCAGAGCTGGCTCCAGGGTGTGGCCAATCCCGCTTCCCGTGGCAAGTCCCAGCCTGGCAGTTTCAGCTCTTCATTTCCCCTGCTAGATTCATATTAGAGCTGCTGGAAGTTCTCTCTGTTGCTTACTGTTTTAAGAACAGCCCTGAGCTTGCCCATAACCTGGCTCCTGCAGCTCTTTCCCCAACAGGCTGAACCTTTGGGATGTCCGAGCTGGCTGCCCACCCTTGGGTGTATGTTCAGAGCAGTGTGGCAGGGAGGGGCACGGGGGGAGTGCTCCCTCCTGGGTGAAGCTGTCCTGCCCTGGCTCGGTGTCCAGGGATGCAATTCCATGGTGTGGAGCCCATCACCAGCATGGGAGAGATGCTCACCCTTCTGCGTCTCTGGGCATAGGGAGGATGGGAAGGGTTTTGTGCAAGGGAGCTAAGGGAGGGAAAGGAGCAGAGTGAAAGGAAGAAAGGAATCTGAGAGGCAGAGTAACACCTAAGGGATGGCATAAATTACCCAAAGTTGGGCTAATGTCTTCCTGCCAGGGACCATCTGTCTCTCCCTCCTCGTTCCCTCTGGGAAAGGAGGCCTTGGCTCTGCCAGTGTGCTGGTGCGGGAGCTGCCAGGGCTGGCTGGGGTGGGAGCCAGCAGCAGGCTGTACACTGCCATAAAATGCTGAAATTCCCTGTTTTCTGCCATGAGCTTATGCTTGCTGAGGCTGCCAACCAGCTCTCCTGGGGCTGCAACTCAGATGGAAACCTGGATATCATCCTGATTTCATTCCACTGCTGCCCTTGGGAGAGCCTGGAACCTTAGCTCACCCTCTCCTTGGGACACAACTACATTCATTTGCCTCAGCACCCACTGCAACAGGGAAGTTGAGCCATTGCCTGGGTGCAGAAGATGTGCTGGGTAGGCAGGACACCATCGGCCCACGGACCTGCTCGTACCCCTCCAATGGCTTGGGAAAAATGCCACCAGTGAGGATGTTTGGACAAGGAGATATATTTAGGGACCTCGGCAGAGTGCTGGGGAGGTGATGTGAGGCAGATGGGGGCTGAAGCCATCACAGCAGCACGGTTTGGGGAGGGGAAGGGCTCTGGCCTGCGTCAGCCCAAGGTCTGGGGGTGGAGGTGACACTTGGTGACATGGGGAAAGCTGTCTGTGACGAGTGTTAGCAGAGGCAGGGCAGACCACAGGCTACACCTCAGGAGCTGCCTATTCCTCTTTGTGCACAAGTGCATCCCACCTCAGCAGGACCATCTGGGACCCAGGCAACCGAAGGGATGGGGGTGGGAACAGTGTTTTCTATGGGCGCTGCTTGGGGCCAGAGCCTAAAGGAAGGGAGAGACCTGGGACATGCCAATACCCTCCTGACAAGGTCGCTTTTCTGGCGAGGAATTCTCCCCAGGAGCAATCCCTGCCATTGAGTTATATTAAGCATCGTCAATGTTTCATGAGCACTTGAAGGTCAGGTACACAGACTTATGCCGATTCATCCACTGCCTGCAACTCAATCGGGCTGCACTCTCCCGCCTTTGCCCTTAGAGTTATTGGAGGGAGAGGGGCAAATTCCTGTGCCCCAGAAAGAGCTGAGGAGAAGCGTGCATAGCCCATGGGAGCCCAGACACACCCCGAGTTGGGAAGCCTCTATAGGATGCCTGCAATTCCCAGATCAGCTGTGCTTTGCCATTTCCCAGCTCTGTCCCTGCCTGCTTTGGTAGGAAGGGGAGATGAGCAGGAGCACGGTGGCTGGCTGGGCTGTGGAGCCACATGGAGCCTAAAGGAGCTGGGGAGCCCTGGGCAGCCCCGCTGGAAAGGCGACTTACTGCGGATCTCAGTGGTGGCGTACTTTGGGATCATGGAGTCGGTGGTGAGCTCGGGGTGCAGGATGCAGCCGTGCGTGTAGGCATCCATGGGGAGCGAGTCCAGCAGCTCCCGGTACTGCAGCACCCGGGAGTGCAGCAGGCTGCCCGGCTCGGGGATCAGCTGCGTGACGTTTTCTGCCAGGGCAAAGGCAAAGGTGTTAGCGGGACCTGGGAGGGCTCAGGATCTCGTTAGTGGCTCATTAGCCTGCTCTGGACAGCACTGTGCAATCCTGCTGAGATACCTCTGATCAGGGCTGGCTGAGGCAGAGCATTCACTCAAATCTGTAGCTCACGCTCTGCCCTCTCCCTCCCTGCTGCCCATCCCGGCCAGGAGTGCGGCCATCCCATGCCCAGAGATGGGCAAACCCGCAGGACCACAGGCAAGTGTACGGATGTCATTACCCAGCCCCACTGCCCCCATGTTCCCAGAAGTCAGCACAGCCAGCCCTGAGCCTCCACAGCCTCTGAATTTGTACACTGTAATTTCACATCTCTTAGAAAGGGAGAAAAATCTTCCTGTTCTGCAGAAAAGAGCTAGAAGATGGGGATTTGAGTTTAGGATCTCCTGAGTTACATATGCTTTACACCAGTGGCAGTGAGGTACCTCATTCTCTCGGGCTTCCTTGAAAATCCCAGAATGGGCAATTGGAGTAGATGACCAAAGGAGCCCAGTGTATCTTCCCTCCGTGCTCAGCCAGTGTCTCAGCTGCAGGAACATCCCTTGCCCTGCCTGGCTCTGCTCCTCCCTACCTTGTTGGGTTTTACTCACTTTAAGTCGATGGTGGTTTGCATCGTGCCTTTTATTACACTTTCAGCTCAAAATACATGGCAGGTGACACCACAAGAAGCAAAACATTGCTCTTGTCTCCCCCAAGAACACCAGGTCCAGTTTTTTTAAGGGATCATAAATGTTTATGGTGCTTGCAGAAAGCAGTTCATAGGCAGTGAGTAAATCCATCAGCAGGACTCTGACTCTGTTCCCATATCCTGTCTGCAGCACTGGGCTCTCCGCGTGCCAGTGTCTCCACCTGAGTTAGGTCACCTTGGCAGAAGGACTTTGGCAGGTGTGACCGGTGCAGTCCCCTGTGTCAGGGCCTGAAGTGACAGCTCTGCTCTGCCCAGCGGCAGGAGCTGGCTGCAGGCACGGCGATGCCCGCCTAGCAGGGATCTTGCCTTGCCATTATCGTGCCTGCTGGTGCCCACGGCTGCATGAGAACCAGGCAAATTTTGGTACCTCCTGTACTGCAAATCTCCTCCAGCCTTTGACCTGGACCGTCCCTGCTGGAAGGCTCCACAGAGCTGTTCCCACTGATGGGCATCAGTGTCACTGTCCCCTGAGCAAAGGGACGTTTCGGTGGCTCCTGCCTGTCCATGGGATGCTCGCTGCCTGCGCTGCCTGGGCTCCAGCTCTCCCAGTGGGGATTTTCCGTCCAAGAAAAGTGACCAAATGAATGAAACAATAACTGACCTATAGCCTGCGTGCTCCTTCCACAGGGCTCCTGGCCAGCACCAGATGGGCTGGGGCTGAGGCTGGGAACAGCACATCCAGAGGGACTGCCCCACCCCGCAGGAAGATGGAGCAACCACAATGAAATAGTGGCGTGCTGGCCACCAGCCCATGACCTTCAGCACGTCCCAGGGAGGTTTTTCATTGGAATGGTGCTTGACTTGCCTTTACATGCCACAGCAACCTGCATATAGGGGCTGCTGTTGCATATAGCAGCGAGTGATGGGCTATGCAAGGGGATGCAGACCTCTGGAGGACACACTGGCCCAGGGGAAACACTGCCCTGGTCAACTCATCGGTGGTTTCTGGGCACTGCTGGGCAGTGCCCTAGTGAGAGGCCTCTTCAAAGGTGGCTTATAGCACTATTCATGCTATTTTGGGGGAAGGAAAACATTTCTCCACACACCACCCTTTACTGATAGCTGGCCCTCAGCGTGTGTGTATGTAAGCAGCTGAAAAAGGCCATGCTCTCAGCCCAGGGGAAAACATACTTCAGTAAAAATACCGTGTAAAGGCCTTTGCAAGCTCTACACATTTCTGCAAGGTGGCTGATGCCCCCTCAGAGCAGCGCTGCCACATCCTGATAATGCTTTTGGCCGCTGCATTGCTGGGTGATAGGAGGGAGCAGAGCATGGAGCACAGAGTGATGCTCTGGGCCCTCTTCCCTGGAGCTTCCCCTTCTCCATTTCTCAGCAAAAAGGTGAGAAACTGCACCTGGCTGGAAAATCTCAACAACAGGAGTTTCCCAGCGCTCAGACAGCTCTGTGTCCCCCTCCTGCTGGGGACAGCCTGTTGTCACATATGTCGGACCACCTGCCCTTCACAGAGACCAGGTGAAGTGGTGCAGGGCCGGACACTCCCTGATGCCCCTTGGTGCTGGGGCTGCTGCCAGGCAGGAAAGCAGCTGCCATTCCCTAGGACCTGCTGCTGGTGTGGGATTCTCCTGACGGACCCAGCCCTGCTGCCTCCACGGAGCAGCAGCACAGTGGCGGGGCCGGGAGAGGACAGCAGCTGAGCTGGCAAGGCGCCCTTGCTTCGGGAGCTATTTTGAGATGTTTTTGATGTCTCTGTTGCAAGGGGATGGATGCTGGGGAGAACATCGTGATGGCACAGCCCAGATCCCTGCTCAGCTTTGAAGCCTGCCTGGTGGGCGTCCCAGCCCAGCAGCCCCCAGGTTTGGGGGAATGAGGGTGAAGGGGTGTGAGATGCCAGGGAGAGGCCGCTCATCGCAGCTGCCGAGCAAAGCTGACTTTGAGCTCTGTCTTGGCATCCCAGTGTGCTGGCCTCAGCAGGCCACTGGCTGCAGCCCTGCTCTGGAGGGAATGTAAGCTTCCCTCTCCTGGCTGTCCCTTCCTCTGGGTTTGTGTCACATCATCCTCCCCTGGTCCTTGGCACCGCTGGCTGTGTTTGACTTTAAAGAGGCTGTTTTCTCTGAGGCACAGCAGCAGCAGGAACAGCAGGGTCCCCTGCCCGTGGCCCAGGAATCCTCGAGGAAGGGGAGGGAGGGGCAGCAGCACACGGTTTAAACCCAGCTTCTCTCAGCAGAGTCCCTTACAGCCCCTTTATACAGTTACCCAGGGCCAAAGTATGGAGGTGGCCAAAGCCAGAAGTGTTCCTATGGGCTGTGTCCCAGCGGGAACTCCGGTGAGATGCCACCATGCACCATGGGGACTGAGAAAGTGTCTGGTTTGGGAGCATGACTTCCAGGACAGAAAAAGGGGGGACTCAGCTACTACACCATTCAGAGCTCTCCAGCAGGGGATTTCTGCTGGAAATTCTTCAGTTTCATGGGAAAACATAGAAGTCTGGGGAGGGCTGGTGGCTGGCTGAACTTCTGGGGTGAAGATGAAACTTTAAAGGAAAAAGTGGATTCATTTAGCACACAGAATCTGGACTAGACACAAGCTTCCTCCAGGGCACAGCCCACCCTTGCATTACCTCCCGTGAAGTTCTTCTCCATGTAGTCGATGATCTGGTTGTAGTCGCTGATGATGTTGTCCCTGTGGATGATGACGGGCACCTCCTCGCCCAGGTTGAGCCGCATGAACCAGGGCTCCTTGTGCTCCATCAGGGGCATGCTGACGTCCCGCTCCTCGCAGGGCAGCCCCTTCTCTGCGATGACCAGCCGCACCTGGGGCAAGAAGCCGGGGAGAACGGGCTCAGCCCCATGCACCGAGCTGGTCCCAGCCCCCCCTACCCATTGCACCCCCTGACCCTTCCCTAAAGCTTAAACACAGTGACGTGACAGGAGCACCTGCTTGCCCTGCAAGAAGCCAAGCAGCTGTTGCCATGGGACAGCTGCAAAATCCAGGCAGCCAAGAAAGAATTTGTTTTCCCAGCAAAGAGGGGATACCCAAACCCATCCTGTCTTTTCAGAATCATGGACCATCCTCCCTGGTCGCTGGTGGCCTGTGTGACATGCAGAGGAGCTGGAGGGCTGAGAGCCAGTCCCTCAGCAGTGGGTGGAGGGAGGAGCTCCCCAGCTGGGGGGAATGAGTGATGCTGCTGTGGATCCCAGCATAGCCCAGCACATACCTGAGGAAGAAAAGAAGGAGGAAGAGGAGGAAGCAGAGGCTGCAGCAATGTTATGCCTTGCACGTGCACCCAATGAGTCCCGCTGTCTGGCTGAAGGAGATCTGGATGCTGACTCAGGTATGTCCCACTCTCAGGAGTGGACTCTGGCTTTACCAGCACATTTTGAGCAGGTGAAGGGAAGTTTCAGGCAGCCCCTGTGACCCTGCACAGCATTCCTCCTCCTCCTCCATGATGACATCAGCTTGAGGGCATCACCCAGCACCTTCACACCTCTTGTGTTAAACCTGCTGCCTCCCCCTTCCCCTTCCCCTGCCGTCCTCCAGCCCTGGGACAGCCAGCAGCACTGCGGGGGTGGCACTCACACATCTCAGGGGTGGGAAGGTGAGTCCAGCCTTGCAGAGGGGCAGGAGGAGGCAGGAGTGGGGCTGGATGTGGGACACCGACACCATCACCATCCTCACCCCAATCGCCGGCCCTCAGGGCTGATCCTGCTGCTCTACTCTGTGCATGAGACAGCGCTGAATATGCGCTCAGGGATGGCATTTTAGGCTTCTGGGTTATAAAACCTGACTATTATGAACTAAGTATGTCAAACACGAAAAAAAAAAGCCCACGGGGGATGTGAGAAAGCCATGATTTACAGAACCACTGAATGAGGGAAAAGTACTTGTTTTCGTCCAACTAGCAGAAGCTAAAAATACAATTTAACATATATAAGCATTTCTTTGAGTACTTCAGAGATCCCAGGGAATTAGTCATTAATTATTCACAGGACTGGCAAGTTAATTTTTTCTTTTAAAGTCAAACAAGAGAAAGCCTGGGTCCCTCAACTGCAATTCACTTCTGGCCTTTTCCTCCCAGCTCATAAATAAACCTCAGCCAGTACCACCGGGGGCATCCAGCCCCAAGCTCCCTGTGCTTGCCTGTTCTCCTGTCAGGAGCTGAGGGTGAAGGCCTGGCAGGAGGCAGCTGCTGGGCATGAGGCAGCCCAGGCTCCCAGGGTACCCCAGTGCCGAGGGCAAGGGGAGCCCCTGTCAGCGCCCCAAAGAGAGATCTCAGACAGAGGTGATGAAACAATCCTGGACCTCCCCAGCCGCTCTCTACACCAGGAGCATGGGTGTCATCTTGTGTAAAATCCCTTTGCAGACAAGGCCAGGTCCTGGTGGGACTCAGAATCCCTCCCACAAACAGCCCTGTGCCCGTGGAGCGTGGTTCCAAGCAGCTCCCGGGGCAGAGCAGGAAAAGCTTTGTCTGTAGCCTGCTCCGAGCAAAACCCCTGTGCACGGGGGTCCTGAGCAGCCCCCACTGCTCCCCACCCTGCCATGTCCATCGCACCAGCAAGTGCTCTTTCCTTGCAAGTGACTTCAAAACAAAGCCTGTCACAGCGCCAGAGAGCCGGTGCCAGCAGGTGCGGTGGCTCTGTGTGTCCCCTGCCCTGCCCTGTGCCCAGCCTTGCCTTGTCCCCCGCCCTGCAGAGTGAGGTCGATTGTAGGAAACCCTGTACAAGAAGCGCCTCAACCGCTCCCTCTCCTCTGCCGGCGGCCAAACGAGCGAGACAAAAACCAGCAAGCGCGGGGTGTCGCGGGGAGTCGGGCACGAGCATCCCCCGCCAGTGCGGATCCGGAGCCCGTCAGTCCCGTGCTGCCGACGGTGGTGGGGCCGACCATGTGCGGCCACCCTGCTGCATTGGGCATCCTCCCTCCTTTGTGTCTGCACGCAGGAGCGGGCACCCCTGCCCCGGCCTTCCCGCTGGGCTGTGCAGCTCGGGGAGGCCCTGGCACCGGGGAACTTGGTGTTCCTCCACCCACCCCTCCGAATAGCCCGTTCTCCATATGGTATTAATGGCTTAGGAACGATGGGGAGTTTGGGGCCGGGGGAGAAGGTTGGGTTTGCTACACAGCTGCTGTGCTGCAAAATGAGCATTTACTATTGTCTGGAAAACGGGATTTCTTGCTGGGGCACTCCGGGAATAGAATTTCCAGGGCACTGCTGCAGTGTCAGGGGTGAATCATCGCTGCGTGCTGGGGTCCGGGATCCTCTCCTGGGCACCAGCGTGCTCGGGGCTGCCTCCCCTCTCTCAGCAGCAGGGTGGTCCCGGGGCCTGGCTCTGCCTTTGTCTGCGCTCCTGGCCACGCCAGTGTGCGGCTGGGAGCGAGGACAAAAGCCGAGGCGGCTCCCGGTGCAAGCCGCGATCCCAAAGCAAAGACAAGATTTAGCCGAGCCCCCCCATCCTCATCCCCATGCCTATCCCCATCCCCTCCCCAGGCAGATGCTGTTAAAAGGTACCAAGATCTGCCTGGCCGCACGCTGCTGCCCCGGCCAGCTCCGGGGCTCAGCCCCTCGCTCTCCCCCGAGGGCATCCATCCTCCCGAGGCAAGGGGATGCCCGGGGACCTGGAGGTGATTCTCGCCCGGGAGCCCGGCCGAGCGATTGTTTTCTTTACCTTTTGTGAGCTGAAAGACTGGGTCCAGTGGTACAAAACCAATCTGTCCTGGGATTTGAGAGCGGGGTCTGTCGGGTCGTGATTTTCCTCCCCCTCCGTGGATTTCCCCGCGTTGTTCTCCAGCGCCGAGATGGGCCACCAGCTGCAGTTGGTGGGAGTAACATTATTGGGAGTCGCCATGACAGCGAGCGAGCGAGCGGGAGAGGGACGGGGAGCGAGCGGCGCTAGCCCAGCATCACATGGGCTCCTGCCAGCCCATCACTCCCGGGGCAGCCCCAGCTCCCCGGCCGGGGTGGGCAGCGCGGGCCGGTGGGCGCGGGGTCACAGCACGGGCTGGTGGCAGCGGCGCCGGGGCTGGGGGTGGGCTCGCAGCCCGTCCCCGCTCGTGGCGGGGCTCCCACGGAAACGTGCAGGCATCGCTTCAACAGAGGAGTCAGCAGCCGAGGCTCCTGCCTGCTGCCTGCCAGCTCGGCAATTCGGGGCAGCTCCAACCCCTGCGGCTCCTTAAGAACGTTTTTCGGCAGAGATTAAGATTTTTTTTTTTACTGCTTTAGATATGGCGGATGTGTAATAAATAGCCACAGTGATGGACACTGGCTTTAAAATGCCTAGAAGGTGTCGTGCCTGCCTTGCAACCTTCATGGAAAGAAGCGGCAATGGCTCTTTAAAGCTGTTCAATTATTTTTGGAGAGCACAAATTAATTTCTGTCTATTGGGTGTTATGTAGCCCGTACAGGGGCAGAGCCCAGGAGCCTTCACTGTGTACCAGAGCCCGAGGTGACTGCCCAAACTGGACAAAGTAGGCACAGCTGGGGGTCACTTTCGGAATCAGCAAGGTGTTTCACAATTCCAAACTGGTCAGGAGACTCAGAGAGCAATGAGGCTTCCGGAGCTGCTGCTGCTCTCCAAACCCTGTGAGCATCACCCAGAGGTTTGCAGGCACAGGTGTGTAGTGACCTGGACATCTGAACTTGTGCTTTATGACACTTGGCTTTGTTGTGCCCCATCTCCAGCAATCCGGGAGCCTGGAGATAATTTCCTGCCGTTGGAACTGTTGCCAGTGCCAGGGGATGAAGCCAGTGCAGTTAGGGGGGTTATAGGGGCAGGTTCTGGAGAGGATCGGGGAGAGGGCTGTGCAGGCACAGGGAAGGGGCCCGTGTCTCAGGGCTGTGAACTCTCACTGTGAACCACCAGGGCTGGTGAGGATGGAAACAGGAAGGTTTGGAAGAGCTGGTTCGAGTGGGGAAACTGAGGCACACTTCACCCAGGAGCACTGGGAGGGAGCAGGGCCAAACTGGTACCCAGCTGCATGAATACAGTGCAAGGAGCAGTTTTCTAGGGACTGGGAGATGAAAAGGAATTATTTAGTGTTGTGATGTTCTGCTCTTGAGGGTGTGCAGGAAGGTGATGAGAGGGGTGAGGCTGGGAGGTGATGCGCTCTGCCCTGGCTCCTCCCTGTTCTCTTCCCCCCCCCCCCGTAGGCAACAGCCCCGATAACAACCTCTCTCCCCAGGCCAGGTGTTCCCAAGTCCCTGAACTGGCCTCAGGGACACCCACAGGGACAGGCTCTTGTTTGGTCTCTGCTCTGGAGCTGCAAACTCAAGGGAAAACTGAGCTTTGACGAGCTGGCACCCTCATGCAGTGCCACCCTGCCGTCTGCTGCACAGCCTCCCCTCAGTGCCCAAGAGGCGTCTTTGGGGGCTCCTTGCACTCGAAGGGGACACTGTGGGTGTAGAAAAGGCAAGGAGCAGCTGACCAGGCAGCAGCTGTTCTCCATGGATCGCTGTCCAGAAGGCCCCATCTAGTGGTATATTTTGTGATGAATTAATGCTGCGCCGTGGGGAGTAAAACACGACAGATTGCTGCATCCCTCTGGGTCCTGCAGGTACACGGTGCCTCTCTAGGGGACTATTTATTTAGCTGGGTTTTGGCTTGCTGAACTGAGAAGGCTCGAAGGGCATGAGGAGTGCCAGCCCCCTGCAGGGGTGCCCTGACCTTGTGTGACCTTGGGATCATCCCCAGCTCTTCAACACAGCCTCCCTGATTGCCAAAGGGGTCGGTGTGGGGCTGCCCCATGGGGTGCTGTGCACTGGCAGAGAGCTGGCAGAAGGTGCCATGAGAGCAGGATTGTGGATGCTGGCAGTTTGGAAATACAGAAATACAGGGGAGGGTCTCCCCTCAGAGCTGATGCAAAGCTTACAGAGATGAGGGAACAGGAGGATGGAGTCTGTCACGGGACTTTGCAGGCACAGAAGAACCCTCCCTGTTTTAGAAGGAGAGGGTGGAAAACAGGCTCTAGAAACGGCTCCATTGATTTTTTTTTTCCCCAGTGGCCTGATTCAGTGTCTGCCAATGTAAAGCTTAGCTCGGATTCGATTTGGCTTCTGTAAGGCAAGAAAGAAATGTCATTGATCCGGGGTGCCCTTCTGCATCCTGCTTCAGTTGAACTGGTCCTGAAACTAGAGGGACAAGGACTTCTAAAGTGCTGGGAGTGGGGGAAGCCACTGGAGAGAACACCCAGGCTGGGTCTTCTGAGATAGGAAATAGAGAGTTGGGATCAGACTAGAGGAAAGTCCTGGGAGCACTGCACGTCCACTGGTGCTTTCTCAGAACGTTTTAGAGATATTCTGTAGATTGACTAGGGACAGATCCTAGAGCATCCACACACGGAAAAAACCCCCCAGGCTTGTTGGGGCAGGTACAGCAGCAGCTGGGAGCAATAAGGCTGCACTCAGCACTGTTTGTACCGGGGCATCTCTACTCATCAATCATGCTGAAGGTGCTGTGCAGGCATTCCCAGAGAAGATGCAGTTTTCCAATAAATCCTGAGGTTTCAGGCAGGCAGCAAAAAGAAGTCACTGCGTTATCAGAGTGATATGGATGAGCTGAACTGAGAAGGTTTTGATGGAAACAATAAGTTTGGGCCTCTCTTAGGGCCCATCATTTACCCCTGGGGGCTGGTCTGTGCTGTGCAAATGTCAGCAGCAATGTTACAGTACATTTGCTGCAAACCTCACAATTGCAGTCAAGAACCAAAATATCTGCCCTTCCTCTGCTGCAGGCAGCACTAGATGTGCTTAAACACTAGCAAAATCAGGGGTTCAGGCAGAACACAAAACCACTGAGTTACTGTATTTTTTTCCCTTTTCCTTCCTCCTTCACTAGTAGTTACTCCAGCCCTCCACAGGATGCTATGGAAGTGTGCCCCCAGAACCTGCTCTCAGGCTTTTCCCTCCCACCTGCTGTTCTGGCAACCTGAATTCACTTCTCAGCCCTCAGTTTCAGGGCATATCTTGGACTAGTTTAACCTCCATGGTTTCCCCAGTTCCTCCTCTCTCCCTGGACACAGCAGGTCTGTGGCACATTGTCCCGCTCCACAGCTGAAAATGTGCCCTTCCAACGCTGTGGATCCGTACTGGGTTTATGTAACACCAGTCCAGACACTTCCCAGGGTTCTGCACATGTTATTGAAGAGCAGCACAGCAGGAACTGCCCCAAGGTGACCTTGACCAGGCTGCCACTCCACATTTCTACAAAGGGCCTTGCTGTGCCCCTTCGTACAGCTCCAGATGCAGAGAGGAGTGGGGACAACCAACACCAGGCTTAAATAACCATTTCTGTGCACGTGGAAGAGTTGTGTGTCAGCTTCACACACATTGACTTTGGATCAATGCTTGCCAAGAAGCACGGAAACTGTTAAAAAGGGGAGAAAACCTCTGTTTATCAACAATTCCCATGGTTTTAAGGAGGGCACAGAACCAAAACATGAACAAAAACAGGAGCAGATACCCTCTGCTGAAGCAGAAATACTCTTCGAAAAATAGCAGCAGCAAAGATAACTGGTACTAAATATTTATGTTTAAAAGCAAAGTATTTATGATACCAGATTTTCTGTAGGGAGAAGGAAGGGAAAGTGGAGAAAACCCAAAGTGTGTGAGGGTATTGCAGGATAGTGCTGGAAGAGGGAGGTGACACGACAAAACGTAGAAATCAGTTACTCAAATTAAATGTAAAAGCAAATACTGCGTGCTAAATTTATGCAAGAAACTTAAGAGGAAAATTCATTTCAGTTGTATTCTTATGTTTTTTGATTTATTTAGACTTTAAATATCAGCTTCCTGGACTTGTAAATTTTAGGGATGGTTAGAATAAAATCTACAGTGATTGTCATCTAGAATGTCTGAGCCTTCTCCAGCACAGAACACAAGGCCAACTGTCCACATCTCCTATCATCTATTTTTACACAACTGCTTGTGACTCCTTGGCTTGCTGACCACTCATTTTTCAGCATGTAAGTAAAAATTACAATACTTTACTCAGACAGGGTTGTTGAGCATGTACAGCTGACACTGAAACAAGAGGAAGGTTTTTTTTCTTTAAATAAAAAGGTCTCAAGGGAAGATGAGAGCAAGTCAAATTATTCAGACTAAATTGCTGGGTTTTGACAAATATTTATTTATGCAAGTCTCAGCAACAAAAATTTTTATTGCAGTATTTTCAACCAGCAGGAATGTCATAGGTCTACAGCACAAAGCCAGGATGATACACACTTCTTGTTCACCCCCTTTCCACACCACTTTGTGTATCAGATGTGCTCAGAAACACCCTGTGTAGATGGTTCCACCCTCTCCACTTCTGAGACCGCACAGCCCAAAAAACCTGGTAGACTGCTTCACTCCCCCCTAAATTATTCCATCTGTAAAGCACAAATAACAAAATATATTTTTACTTCAAAGAGCTTCACTTATCTGCAGAAAAATAGAACTGCTTAAGAGTGAGCGAGTTAGATTAAGGAAGGGTCCGAGTACACACCCGCATGTTCCGGACCTCCCAAAAAATTTGTAAGGAAGAAGCATTCACAATTTGATCCAACTAAAAAAGGAGCCAGCTAGTGTTCAAGGAAAGGAGACTCATCCTATCCAAAATGCTGCATGCCTTCTCATCCTTCTCTCTAGAGCAAGATGAGAAGGATGAGGCTGTAGCTGTGAAACTTTTCTCTAAGTTCTGAGATACATTAAGAATGAACCTTCCAAACACTTCAAAATATCAGAAAAAAACAAAAAGTTTTTTGGTTTTGTTTGGTTTTTTTTCCAAAACATAGTGAAAACAGCATACAGAGCTTCAATATTCACAGCACAAACCAAAAACCAGAGCTCATTTGATCTAGAGTGCTTTTGTTAAGGTATTCAGAGACTTTAGTGCATTCTTTTTAGAACTAAGCTCAGAAACTATATTTAATTTTTCATTTTATTAGAAAACTAAACTGTATGAGGCAAAGAAACATTTAATCAAACACACAACAGTGAAAACGTGGCACTGACAAGGCAATTAGCCCAACCATTGTAACAAACTCCGCTTCAGGATTCTCTATTGCTTCCAGTCAAGTATACATCATCTCTGCCATGTGAGACATTTTCTTTGGAATATACAAGTAATACTCCATGTATCCCGAAAGATCTTCAATAGTCACGTCATCCACAAAGGCTCGAGCTTGCTCAGAACAAGACCTCGGAGAGCTTGATGAGGCTGTCCCACAGGGGGATCTGTTTTGGAGGGAGTGGGCACGGACTCCCAGGACCGCCTTCTCGCACTCGGACAGGACGCTGCGCAGGCCGGAGAAGGAGTACACCTCCATGGTGCGCCACTGCTTGCACTGGCACTTCCTGTCCGTACAAGGGCACTGCCTGCCGCTGCTAAGCATGGATAAGGACTGGAAATCTGAGGTTTGCTTACAACACAAGCTGTTCTCAAAGGATGAGGAGAGAGCGGGGCAATTCTCCCTCGGCTTCTGCAAAGGCTCTTCGGCGGTGAAAGCTTCCAACGGTTCAGTTCTGTCGTTACTGGCCTCAAGCTGCGAATCCTGCCCGTCCTTCGTACCATGTTCTGCTGGGACAAAAACATCTGAGCTGATCACACCCTTCGAAGTGTCAGCCTGGGTTTTGTGTTTCAGCTGGTTGCTGGCTTTCATGTTGCAATAGGTGAACTTGGGAGGGTGCAGGACCGGAGACTTGGAGCGCCGACGCCGCGGGACCCTGGCTGATCCTCGGGAAGGCTTTCTCACACACCTGCAGGGTTCAACAGGTGAGCAAGTGGGTAACTCCAGAATCTACACTGCAGCTCAGTAAGCTCTAAAATGTGACTAAAAACGTTTTACAAGATTATTTTTCTGCTTGGAAATACCAGATGACCGGTCACTTACAATCTCTGACACAAACCGTGGAGGACTCTGAAGAAATTCGGGTTCCCCCAAAGGAAAGATACATACAAGGAACCCTTATTCAAGGTGCTTCCCCCCAAATCTTCTGCCTTAAGCGAATGATACTCTGTCATCCCAAATTGAACTGTAATGCAGAACCTGGATCAGTTGGAGCTGCTGGCAGATTCACACTGAATATCCAGGTACTTCAAAAGAAATAAAAGAACCCAAGAGTGAGGTGAGAGAGGGTGCAAAGGTTTAAGACTTGCAGAAAAGTACTACTGATGAAATCAACGGAAAATAAAGTTTTGGGAACCGTCTCTAAGAGAAGATACAATATTGTTTTTAGACTTTGATGAAATCCCCTTAAGAACAACGTATCAGTTGTTCTTGAAACATTTTGTGATAGAAAGGAAAGATATCTTGAAGCGACTAATTAACAACAACTCAAGCTGAAAGCAGCCTGCAACTGTGCAATGTCTCATGTTTTACCCATGCCACGCTTCCTTGGAGCTGACAGTCTGCTGCTTGGCTCCATCCACGGCTGCTCTTGTCATTGTTCTGAGAATCGTCCCGTCGCCCACGGACAGAGCTGCAATACATCTGGGTAAAAAGGGAAATGCCACATCACAGAAATGCCTCAACATACGGCTCCAGAGGCACACATTCAGCCTATGTGCTTTGGATGCTCAGCTAAGCCAGTCTAATTTGCTGTATTGACTCCCTCTGTAGTCAGTGGGTAGAAACAGGGCATTACAGAGATTTATCCGACCCCTCTTACTATACTGGCCTCATCAAGTGGCTAAAGATAGGCGAGATGAAATGAAAGGCAGCCAAAATGCCCAGAGGTTGAAGTCATGCCCTATTTGTACTAAAATGACACATTAAAGGAATGTAAACTCAGGTTCCAAACATTCTTGTTAGACAATAGTCATTAAAGAGAGTCTCCTACTCCCCTGAAATGCACCTGGAGCAGCAGGCTGAGAGGGAGTCGGTGGACAAGTGGATGAGGTACAACAGACAAAGACCGATTACTGATTTATTTAGTTCTCATTAAATTTTTGAGATAAGCATGGAATGAAAAAAGCATCTGACCCTGTAGGTCTGGATGACAAACATAAGTGCCTCAGCACATGAATATATATTTATATTTATGATGGCTGCAGGTACGATTTGGAACACAGGACCGGAAATTCTAAGAAATGAGGCTGAAATTCTAGCAAAGAGCCCAAATACTCTGCCCAAAGTTGATCTTATGGGATTAGTCACAAGACTTCAGCTGTTCACAACACATTCCTGCAAAACAAGATCTTTTTATGCCTACGATGTCATCAAGAATCAACCAGAAGCCCACACAGTCTGCCAGTGGTACTGCATCAGAAGTGTTATGATTAATAACCATAGTTCCTTGATAGAGAACAGCTATTTTTTCCCACATTGCTGAGAAGACCTCCTGAAGTAGAGGGAACGAGTAGCAAAGCAAAATATATTTCCACATGCAGAGGAAGTCCTGAATTCACAGTGTTGATGGCTGTGAGGATGAATTTACAAGGTAACACTGTCAACACAAAGCTTCCTCTTGTGTTTGTAAGCTCCCAAAAGGCTTCAAGTGAACCATCTCACAGAGTGTTAGACTGCATAATTTTATTACCTCTTACGCTACATTTTATCAGCACACCCAGCATCTTACTGCGTAAATTTTTAGTGTAAGAATGTCTGCAGACTTTTTACTCCACAAAATCCCCTGAAATCAGAAATACTCAGAGCTCAGTGAGACTGGGCTCCCCAGCACACTCCAAGGTGTTGGTGCTGTTCTCCAGATGCTTTCCAAGCAAAATTTTGTACACTAAATAAGGTTTATAATGTGGCTGCAGACACCAGTGTTTACAGGAACAGACAAACAAATTCTGTATCACACCAGGTGACTACAGCTACGACAGTTCAAACTGGGTTCGCTGCTTTGGGCGAGTCTTTTCATGTTTCCATGCAGTCAGTGTGTGATTTCACTTGGATATTATTCAAAATTAGTTTGTAACAAAGTACTGCTTTGCATATTAGACAGTTATAACGACTGCATTTCATCTGAAGTGATGCAGTTCAGAGAAAGCAAAGAACCTTGGAGAGCAAAGAACCTTTCACCAAATGACTTTTTCTTTTTGAAAAGTAAAATAATAGAAACAAAATACAAGTATGTGATAAAAACCTGACAAATTACATTGCCTTTTTTGTTGCTCACTTACCCTGCTGCATCCACTCTCAGCTTTTTGAATGCTGTTTGTAGACTCTCCTCCTCTTCATCTTTAGCTTCCAAGTCCATTGATGTGCTCTCAGTGGGTAGCCAACTGTGCCATATAGAATAAACTGAAACACAGAAATTGAGATTTGTTACTGAAGTCCGAACACAGATGGTCTGTACAAAACTGACTGACACCGTGATGGGTGCTCGTTCTTCCATGGGCAATGTCACTGCCTTCTGACCAGACCTGCCCTGGGCTTTTCACTGTGAACTCCAAAGTCTGAGTTTTTCAGAACAAGCACAGCCTGTGTCAAAAATATCAGTGTCTTTTTCTCAGTAGGTGAATAGATGATAGAGATCCTGGCAGCTCGTGGAGCTTTGAGCTGTGAGCATGGCACCTGCAGCAGAGCTTCAGAAAGGTGTCAGGAGTCACAGGATGGTTTAGGTTGGCAGGGATCCCTGGAGGTCCAGCTCCCTTGCTCAAGCAGACACCCCAAGCTGGTTTCCCAGGACCGTGTCCAGGCAGCCTTTGAGTAACCCCAAGAAGGAAGACTCGAGAGCCTTCCTGGGCAGCGTGTACTCAGCCACCCTCGGAGTAAAGCGTTTCCTTGTGCTCAGACAGCGTTTCAGTGTGTGCCCACAGCCTCTGGTCCAGTCCCCAGGCACCAGCCAGCAAAGCCTGACTCTCCTCTCTGTGCCCACCCTTCAGGCACTTCACACCTTGCTGAGATCCCTCCCGAGCCTCTTCTCACCGGCAGCAGAGCAGGGGCGGCCGAGCACTGCACGGCGTGACAGCCCCGCTGCCCCAGCAGAGGGCACGGCCGAGGAGCCGGGACCGGCGCCAGGCCTGGGCCAGGCCCCCGCTGCCCGTGCGCGCCGGAGGCTCCACAGCCGCGGCTTCCCAGCGCCGGCCCCGCTCCGCCACCTGCCCCGAGGCCTCTCCTCGCCACCCCGCCGGGAACACCCGCGGCGGCCCCTTCGCTCCCCCCAGCCCCGCAGCCGCCCCCCCCCCAC